>JAEIFT010000008.1:1237500-1742500 GCA_018904225.1 Lordiphosa mommai
TTGTTTTGTGTGTACCCTGTAACTAATGATAATGTGCGAATTAGGTAAAAGTAAACAATTCAAATCATCTCAAACTAGTTATAAATAAAAAAAATATTTAAAAAAAATGGCCACACTGTGTATGAGTGATAATAACTAAATGTACAGCCTTTCTGGCGCTGGTCAATATTTTTCTCGTTTTCTTTTACACTTTGTTTACATTCAAAATGAACATTAAGAAGCCTAAGAATATGCTTTTAGAATTGTCATGCCCTTGAGCTCCGGTCCAATGTACATATGGGGGCGGTTGTCTTTTAGCTTGATACACTAAGCGTGACTTCTATATTTGTGTGTGTTTTTTTTTTTAAATTCAAATTTTATTTATTCCTGCTTGCAATATAAATTACACGGCTTACAAAACTTATTTCCTAATCAGTTATATGACTTTTAACTAATGACTAGACTAAATGTTACTCGATCAGCATCTCATAAAATGGTTTTTAAGCCTAGGAACATACACCACCAAGGTCGGAAACTCGCATTTACTCGTTTGTAAGTTCTGCGGGCCAAATAAATGGGCAAAAACAAATATCAGGAGAGGGCGATGGTGGGTTCAAGGCCAAAATTTATTTTAGTACCGCTTTATATGAAATTCAGTTTGCAAGATTTTGGACCAAATGAATGACAAAACAAGTAAGAAAGTCGGTCAAGCCCGACTGTAATATACTCTGTACCTGTTTGTATGTAACTGATAACTTTAAAGTGTGAGGTTTTTGTTCAAAATCTGGGGGTGGCAACTCATTCGACTATCGTTCATCTGGTTGAAAAACAATGTACGGGCTCGATAAGTAATGTTGGGTAGAATTACCCTAGTACTTAACTCGTAAAATTATAAAATTTGTATATAATTTCCTATTAACATAAACATATCTATATTAGTCACGCGGGAATCTCGCGTGATTTCTGACCGCAGGCCATCTCAATTGCATCGCTCCTCCCATACTCGGTCTTTGCCTACTTACACAAATATCTATTGGAAAGAAGGGAGGGGGCAACTGAAAGCGGCGCAGTCCAGTAAGCTATTGCCCTCTCGCCTCTCTCTTTCTCGTAAGTGGCTGCGGGTGTTGTTGTTGTCGTTGCATTAAATTTTCTTTTACACATAGCGCCACTATTGTTCATCTGATCGGAAAACGATGTATGGGGGCTTGATAAGAAATGATGAGTAGAATATATGTCTAAAAGGTTCGAACAACCTAACTCCAAAATTGTGGAAGATATTCAGTTTTTTTTTATTTGCGGGGGAGGCAGGGGGCGTGGCAAAAATCAAAACTAAACTTGATCTGCCTGCAAGTAGAAGAAATATATGTTCCATACACTTCAAACCTCTATCTCTTACCATCTCTGAGATCTCTTCGTTCATACGGACAGACGGACAGACGGACAGACGGACATGGCTATATCGACTCGGCTGTTGATGCTGATCAAGAATATATATACTTTATGGGGTCGGAGATGCTTCCTTCTGGCTGTTACATACATTTGCACAAACCCAATATACTCTGTGTACCTTCGGTACAGAGTATAAAAATGGATAGGTAACATCAATTTAAATACCCTAGCAGTTTATGTCATTTATATTTGAAAAGGTTTTCCTGTTTTTCTTTCAAAAAGTTTATTATCGGTTAGAATCAGGGTTCGTAAAATGCACAAAAATTATTTTCATGCCATGATAAATAACATCAATGTAGAAAATAATTATTTTCATATATGAAAATAAAAAAAAAAGAAGGCTAACATCGGCTACACCGATGTTTCAAATACGCTTGCAGTTATTTAAAGACGCTACCCACCCTACCAAAAGTTCGAAAGCGCATTCGCTACTTACTTACTTACTTCACATATATAATGCCGGCGCTTCCTTTTATTAGGCATTTGACACTAAAACAATTAACACACAGAAAATAACACTTTAGACAAAACATTTATAAACAAAAAGCAATAAACATATTACCGTAGGTTAATTGACGCAGAACAAAATTTAAAAATTAAGATGCTGTCTTATTTTCTTCAGCTTCAAATGCACACTTATTCAAATTCTCTACCTGCTGCAGAGAGAAGCAATGTTAAAGGGAACACGCAAAGAGTTTCGCTTAAACGAACCTTCGCTTGTGTGTCGGGTGGGACCATTGACAGCAAACAAGTTTTTCTCACCAGAACTAGTTTTTAGATCGATCGGTCCTATGGCAGCTATATGCTATAGTCATCCGATTTTTATAAATTTTTCCAGAATTATCTGGAAGCATATTAAACTAAAATATACCACAATTGGAGACGCTACGATGGAAAACGAAAAAGTTTTTCTCACTAGAACTAGTTTTTTGACCGCCCGTTTCTAAGGCAGCTATTGCTATAGTCATTCGATTTTGATAAATTCAATTTTTCAAAATGTCGCTTCGATGGAAAACAAAAAATGTTTTCTCACTAAAACTAGTTTTTTGACCGATCGTTTCTATGGCAGCTATATGATATAGTAATCCGATCCGGCCAATTCCGATAAATGTGCTGCCTATGTGTATTTAAAGACTTTTTGCACAGTTTGGTCAATATAGCTTTAAAACTGAGGGAGAAGATAGCATAGAAATAGACGGACGAACAGACGGACATGGCTATATCGATTCAAGCATATATATACTTTATGGAATCGAAGATGCTTTCTTCTATGCGTTACAAACATCGTGACAATTTTAATTTACCCTCTGCAAGGGTATTTTTTCTATTTTATGAAAATCCACCTCCAGGTTGAAAAAGTCTGAACAATTTTAATAAAGTCTTTTGATTTCATTGCGCTTTTAAAATTTTTGGACAAAAAACTCAAAAATACATAAGAAACGATTGCTATCTGCTCCGGTCCAAAAGCTAAATTTTATTTGTAAACCCGTCCTTAGGCCCGTTCTGTTATGTTTCAGGGTTTTAAAACTTTTTGAGAAAATGTATGTATGCCTTCTTTTAAGCCGCTTTAAAAATATCTTTGCTTGTGTCTAAAACGTCCGGGATTTAATTAAACGTGGCCTAAAAGTAGGCAACAAACAACATAGGTTTCACAAAGTAGCTAGATTTTAAACCCATGAAGATGAGCAAACGGCCCTTTAGTCATCGTTAAGGATATAACTCAAAATGAGTAGTTATATAAGCCTGTTCGAGTTTCCGAATTCGATCGATCGGAAATGGTAAAGTATTTTTTTTTTTTCAAGAATCGATAAGAGAATTTGATTAACTAATTTTTCCTTCAAGAGAGTCAAATGAAGAAAAATATAAATTTAAATTTGTTCGCCGAATAACGTTATCGGTTTTGGGAAACGGGAGCTTTTACCAATTCCAATTCCGCATGATTTGATCGGAATCGAGAATGGGAACAGGCCTAATAGACTCCGGTTCGTGGTTTTGTAGCCACAAACCTATCTGAAAACCCATATATCCAAAGTGCGGATGCAAAAGGAAAAAAATTGTAACATACAACCTGGCTCCAATTTTCGCTTTCGCAAAATCAAGCCGATTTGGTCTCTAAATCACAAAAGTTAGAGCTCCGGAAAATCGCAAAACTTTCCCTTTTTGGTAAATGTGGCTTGAGATAACAACTGACTCTCTAAGAAACTATTTTTGGTCAATTGATTGACAATTTAAAGATATTTTTCTGGGGTCTCCTACATAATTCGGATGAAAGTCTATGCCAACAACAAACTGCGAATTGGCTGTGGACATGAGTTCGCCTAAACCGGTTTCTGCCGAACCAAATGGGAATGAAGCATAATTGATAAAAAGTTGCGAGTGTCTCAGCAGGTTAAATAGAAATCGTACGAATTTGTTAAAATCGCAATTCGCAAAATTAAGTTAAAACCGTAGCCCAGCTGATAGTGTAATTGACATTTATCCCGTGGATTGGATATTAGGCTTATCCTTTAAAATCTGGGACCGAAAATAACAGTTATGCTATAAATTTTGAACTAAAAAAAGCACTGGAAATTTTGAACTAAAAAAATCACTGGAAATCTCCTGCACATATCGTACTAATCGCGATTGATTTTTAAAAAATAAAATCAATAATACAAATCACTTAATGATTTTGATCTTAAAATTTCGAACACCATGAACTTAAAAATCATTCTAAATATCTGCGTCCCCATTGCACATAGAGTCAAAAATCTTGATATATGGGCATTTCCGCAGAAAAGTCTATCATGTCCGAAAAAAAGTTCTTTTATAGTTAGTTTGTTTAATTAAAGAGTTCAAAGCTTTCTTTAATACAGATGGTGATATATCAGGCTAAAAAGTTCAAATTTACGTTTCGGCTAGTTTTTCAGTGCATTTTCTATTTTCGATTTACAGCCCTAAGAGTCATTGAGCAATTCCATTTTTGTCGCAAAATTTTAGCTACAATAAAAATTGATTTTTTTTGTTGCGTTGACTAATTTAAGAAAAATTTTCTTTACTTAAAAATTTCCAAGTGAACTTTATGTAACGTCGCGCCAAAAACGTCGCGTCAGATATGAAAAAGCTAATAAAAAAAGAACAAAAAATGATTTTTATATTTGGTAAATTGGAAAATAAATTTATATTATTCTAAAAAACTACAAAAAAAGTTTTCTACAAAAAGAGTTTCTCAATTCGCAGAGTTTTGCTATTTTTTAATTCGAGTCAAATCCCACTTTCGTTTTAAGTAACGTCACATCAGGGCGTACTTTCACTTATATTTTTGAATCCTCTGGGTCGATGTGTGTAACGCATAGAAGGAAGCATTTCCGACCACATAAAGTATATATATTCTTGATCAGCATGACGAGCTGAGTTCATTTCCGTCTGTCCGTCTGTCCGTCCGTCCGTCCGTCAGTTTCTATGCTATCTCCTCCCTCAGTTTTGAAGCTATATTGACCAAACTTTGCAAAATGTCTTTAAATACAAGTACGCTGCACATTTGTCGGAATCGGCCGGATCGGATGACTATATCATATAGCTGCCATAGGAACGATCGGTCCAAAAACTAGTTCTAGTGAGAAAAACTTTTTTGTTTTTCATCGTAGCGTCACCAATCGTGGTATATATTAGTTTTATATGCTTCCACACAATTCAAAAAATTGATTAAAATCGGATGACTATAGCATATAGCTGCCATATAAACGCTCGGTCTAAAAACTAGTTCTAATGAGAAAATCTTATTTGATATCAATAGTAGCGCCTTTAAAAAACTGCAAGGGTATTTAAAACATCGGCGTAGCCGATTTTAGCATTCTATTTTTTTATATATTATCGTACGAATGTCACGTCACATCAGAAAAGAAATGCCCATATTGGAAATTGATTTTTATTTTCATTATGCCAGAAAGTAAAAATCATTGAGTGATTTTTTTGTTTTGACTAATTTTTAAAAATATAAATCATAAATAATTTATTACGAATAATTTTTAAAGTTATAACTTGTAACGGTTATGGTCACCTTTTTAAAATATGCTTTTTCATATTCTTTTGTCGTTGTTTAGCTCCATTAGATAATAAACTAAAATCAATTTAATTTATCAGCGCTGATGGCCGCTGTTGAGTTGGGGAGCCAAACTCTCTCTCACACAGAAATGAGCTGTAGCAATTGTACCAACACACTCCAAGCATTTTGTGATTTGGGTTGCTTGGAATTCTTTACCGGTTTAGGCAACAATTGATTTCAAATATATATTTGAACGTCAAATTAAAAATGCATGTGCTAATATGCAGTCCAAATGGATAACGTAAATCAACCAATTGATCGTAAAAAATATTTCCATTTTTCAGTACACAATAAATACTTGAAGTATGTTATAAGTGGTGGAGGGTCGTCTGAGAACAATTGGGTTAAGACTCCGTTTTTGGCTACTCGTACTAAACTGGTTAAGAAATTGTTGGGCTAATATTAAAAAAAAATGGTTTTTCATCCGAATTTTTGTTTTCTTTTTGCCCTCTTTCAGATTCAGGTTCGGGCAATAAGCATAAATCTGCTCCGGTTCAGGTTTGGCTTGGACTACCGATAAAACTCGGAGACTCTGACTCCGAACCGGTTTGCAGCCCTGTTAGATACCACTCGCTGGATAGTCTTCCGGGAAGGACCTACCTTCGATATTAAAAAAAAAATAATTAATTTGCGCCCCAAAATACTTTAAAAAATAACATTTTTGTTTTAAAATATCGTAGATAGGATCTTTTCGGAAGTTCAGCCCACTTGCTTTCTTTAGAACTTATTTTTTCACCTTACCAAAACAAAACAAACAAAAAAAAAACAGCAGATATAAGGCTGAACAAGTAACCTTTAACTTTAACCTACTAATGAGGTCCACCCTATTTTATGTACGTATGCATGTTTAGGGCAAGGCTAAAGTAATCATCCAATGGAGGTGGGAACTGATTTTGCTGTTTGAAATTGAATGATTACTTTTCCACCATTTTGTATGTATGTGTGTACGTACATAGAGTATGGTAGGGTATATCCTTTTTTTTTTACTAGTTTCCCCATAGAGCATGTACCTTCCATGTATGTATGTATGATGTTATGTATGTGTATGTACCTAGTTTTTGAATCTACGCATGCACTTTTATACACACACACACACAAATCTTAGTGTATCGCCTTGATCCAATGTATCCTTAAGATGCTTATCAGTTGGCATTCTCTTCGATTTGCTTCATCTTTTGGCAGACAGTAAAACATCACAAACCGACGAGGAAAAACAACGCGATCGACAGCGCAACGAGCGTGAGGCCAAAAAGGAAGAACAGGACGCCATTAACTATAAGGTGAGTGTGGCAGCTGCGCCGCGTCTGGACCAGTCGATTATCCGTATGTTCTACGTAACGCGATTCGATCGCAAAAAAAAGCAAAAGCAGAAACGCTTAGCCAAAACGCTTCCGAAGTAAGGCTACCCAAAAAAAAATTAAAAAAAAAAAAAAAAACGACTACGCGGTGTACCCAGCCGCCAGCCTAATATGTTCACCAATTTATAGTAAGAATGCATTTTGCAACAATTGCATGTAAACAGCGCGACAAGGAGCACCGGGAGGCACGTCTGTTGGACTTTGAAATACGCCGTCAGCAGAAGCGCGAGGAGCAGAACCAGCAGCGACAGCAGCACCAGCAGCTACACCACCAGCAGAGCCAACAGCCGCCGCCGCCCCCAAGTGAAAAGAGTCCGCCCACCGCTTCCACATCGAATCACGCGAACTCACAGCAACAGCAGCGCCAGCAGTTGTTCCTACAGCAGGCACCGTTGCCACATCCGACCGGAACTGGCACCGCTAACACACCTGTCACTCCCAAACTACAGACACCACCCGCAGCGCCTGCACTTGATCGCTCCCTGCCACCGGCATTCCGCAGTCGCTCCATCGAGCGGGAGATTTTGTACGAGCGTAAACGCTTCTCGGCACCGGAAACCATCGATATAAAGGTTTTTGTACACTCTATGTCTGAATGTTTGTCACTTACATACACATTAATATATATGTATATATATAAAGTAGCAATCTTACTCATAATTGACCACCCCTCCCCCACATGTTTGTTAAATGCTTAGGAGCGCGAAGGTACGACATCGTCGCAGCTTTTCATCAACGAAACGGGAGGATTAGCCACCGCAACGGCGGGACCGCCGGCAACAGCAGCAGCTGCCACAGCTGCCATAATACCCATCTTACCGTTAGGTGTTGCCACGCTGCGCGATGATTCTACGGAATCCGAACAATCTGTGACATGCACCCAGAACCAGGTGGATGCCTATCATCGCATCATGTAAGTAAATTGAATATAAGAATATGCAATAGCAATGTAGTGGGTTGAGGGGAAACATTAAAAAAATCAAATTTTATTGTTGTTGTACAAATCGCATCCTTAAAACGGTGAGGCAAGATTGAAGAGCTTTTGCTGAAAGCGAGTGGACATAGAGTCCCATAGAATCGATTGGGTTGAAAAATATATGAACTCAAACCAGAACCTGTTAAGAAAAGGGTTCGATTACAAAAATGACTTAAGTAATCTTTATCAGTAAAGATGAGGTTTCTCGCTGAAATAACTTTGACATCGTTATCCTCTAAAAGCGATATAAACAAAGGCAAATTCGATAGCACGTAATCAAACTGGATCCTGATCCTAAGCCGTATACTGAGAAAAATGATCACGAATATACCAAGTCTCAAAACACCACACCAAACAGTGGCAAAATCTCAAACCAATAATAATCTCGTTTGTTTTATAGAATAAACAATCTTTGATAATGGAATTTAAGATGAAACCTTTCTCTTGAGAGAAAACCAAAAATAATTTTTAACGAATTTGGGTCAATGAAAGACAACCGTCTACATCTTAACGCATTCGAGCACTGCGCTCTTGCTTGGTAATGCATATGGGTCATTTCATGTGAACTCAGCCACCGAAAATGTTTTGTAGTTTTTAAAAATAAATTTCGATCCGCGGTTCAAAATACCCACCACTAACAGATCGCGAAATAATCGACAAAGAACATAGAACTTTACAAAATATTTAGCATCGTAACGGCGCATCCGATTTAAGCAACCCAAATTGGGATTCTACTATTTTCAAGTCTTCTATCCGAGAAAAAAATAAAAGGTTCAAAGGATTTTAGCTAAATTTAATGATTTTTTTTCCTTTTTTTCAAAGAGGGCCAACCGATATATTCTAGACAAAAACCTCACGATGAGGCAATCCATTTATGCGTGAGGAAAAATATTGGCTGAGATCACATGGAATGACCCATATATCAGAACGCATCCTTATGATAAGCTCTCTTAAGAAAATACAAGAGCATTCGAGTCCACATCCAAGCAAGGACTTATCTTTTGTATTTGGTGGTTTTTACATTGTGTTGATCTCTTACAATACTCTTGGTTCCAAAATCGATTTTAATACGCGTTAGTCGTAGAGTAAAAAGGAAATACTAAGTAAGGCTGCCAGGTGGTTTTTTTTACCGAACTAGCTCGAACCTGGAATTCCGACTTTTTATTTAAATGGAAAAATGGTTGAACCCGAGCGTGTTCCAAGCAAAACTTTTGAATAAGATTGAAAGTCTTAGTTCAACGGGCTTTTATCAACTTTAACTTTGTTTTGTATGATCAAAGAAATAGAATAGACCAACAAGTACTCGAAAACTTATTCTTATAAATATAAACTGATACCTAATAAAATATTACGTTCAAGTAAACAAAATTATATTATATTTTTTAAAAATTAATTGATTTTCTATTTAAATGTCGTAAATTTGAGACAAACCATGGTTCGAAACAAAGCACAAAAACCTTAAACTTAAAATTTCTGAAAAATTTAGGTATGTACCCGCGAACCGGACCTCCACAAAAATTATTTGGGCTTGCAGCCCTGATACTAAGTTCTTGCCAATGAATGTAACAGGCAAAAGTAAGCATCTCCGACCTCATAACGTATATATATTCTTGATCAGCATCATTCATAAACTTCTATTGGGTGAAATTGGCTATAGTGCTCATCTTAGCCAAATAAATCTTGGTGTTCCTTTCCGTTTTAAGGCCTCTTTCCAGATGACATACAAATTTATTTCGACACAATATTTCATATATGCATAGAAACACTTTTGAAAAGTTTTGAGAACTGAGATTGCTGATTATATTTGCATTACCAGAATTTTAATCAAATAAATGACGCTTAGGGCTCGATTTTGTTATTAAATGCCAAAAGTTCGAGTTTTAATTTCGGAAAAAGTATAATCTAAATTTATTAAACAAAATCAATTACATATTCTTATATAGGAATATAATTTATTTAGTTTAAAACTTAAGAGCCTGGTGTGTCTATCGTTTAAAACACTTCCTAATGTAGAAACGAGAGCGTAAGTTGAAGTCGGCCCTGCTCGACTTCGATATACCCGTTACTCAGGGTAAGGTTTATTTAAGAATATTTTATTAGATCACATTATGCCCAAATTGTGGAGATATGAGTTTTTTTTCTCCAAATTGCGGGGGTGGCAACTCTACTATAGCTCCTCTAATCCCGAAATGATGTATGGCGGATCGATAGGTAATGATAATTAAAATATATGTCTAGAAGGTTCGAACAATCTATTTTCAAAATTGTGAAAGATATGAAGTATTTTGCAAATTGCGGGGGCGGCAACTCTTTTATCGTTCATCTGATCGGAAAATGATGTATGGCGAATCGATAGATAATGATGATTAAAATATATTTCTAGAAGGTTCGAACAATCTATTTTCAAAATTGTGGGAGATATGAGGTTTGTTTCATATTGCGGGGGCGGGAGGGGGCGTGGCAAAAATTTGAAACAAACTTGATCTGCGTGCAGACAAAACAAGTCTACACTGAAAAAATTGTAGCTCTAGCTCTTATAGTCTCTGAGATCTAGGTGTTCATACGGACGGACGGACAGACGGACAGACGGACAGATCTATATCGACTCGGCTATTGATGCTGATCAAGAATATATATATAGTTTATGGGGTCGGAAATGCTTCCTTCTGCCTGTTACATACATTTGCACGAACTTAGTATACCCTTTTTACTCTACGAGTAACGGGTATAAAAATGAGCTTCATCGCATAACAAACTTAGATTTCGAACGAACGATAGAAGAGTTGCTGCCCCCGCAATTTGAAAAATACCTCATATCTCCCACAATTTTGAAAATACATTGTTAAAACCTTCTAGACATATATTTTAATCATCATTACCTACCGATTCGCCATACATCATTTCTTGATCAGATGAACGATAGAAAAGTTCACGCCCCCGCAATTTGTAAAAAAACTCATATCTTCCATAATTTGTGATCTAATAAAATATTCTTAAAAAACGAGAAGGCAAAGATAACTTCGACAGTGCCGAAGTTTTAATACACTTGAAAAAGTTTACTCCAACTGATTTAACCGGTAAAATATATATAGGATATAGATATCAAATATTTAAAATTTTTAAATCATTGATAATAAAAATTAAATACCATAAAAAAACTTTTCTTAGTAAAACACATTTACCGACCGATCGTTCTTTTGGCAGCTATATGCTATAGTCATCCGATTTTGATAAATTTTTTCCAAATTATGTGAAAGCATAAAAAACTAATATATACCAAGATTGGGGACGCTACGATAGAAAACAAAAAAGGTTTTCTCACTAGAAGTAGTTTTTTGACCGACCATTTCTATGGGAGCTATATAGCATATAGCTGTCCGTCCGTCCGTCTGTCTGTCTGTTTCTACGCGAACTAGTCCCTCAGTTTTAAAGCTACCGAGCTGAAATTTTGCACAGAGTCTTCTTTTTACTGCACGCAACTAATATGTCGGAACCGGGCGGATCGGATGACTATATCATATAGCTGCCATAGGAACGATCGGTCTAAGAACTAGTTCTAGTTAGAAAAACTTTTTTGTTTTCCATCGTTGCGTCACTAATCTTGGTATATGTTAGTTTTATATGTTTCCACATAATTTTGGAAAAATGTATCTAAATCGGATGACTATAGCATATAGCTGCCATAGAAACGGTCGGTTAAAAAACTAGTTCTAGTGAGAAAAACTTTTTTGTTTTTCATCGTAGCGTCACTAATCTTGGTATTTGTTAATTTTATATGCTTTCATATAATACAGGAAAAATTTATCAAAATCGGATGACTATAGCATATAGCTCCCATAGAAACGGTCGGTCAAAAAACTACTTTTAGTGAGAAAAACTTTTTTGTTTTCTATCGTAGCGTCCCCAATCTTAGTATATATTAGATTTATATGCTTTCGCATAATTTTGAAAAAATTTATCAAAATCGGATGACTATAGCATATAGCTGCCATAGGACCGATCGGTCGGAAAATGTGTTTTACTAAGAAAAGTTTCTTTTATGGTATTAAATTTTTATTATCAATGATTTAAAAGTTTTAAATACCTGATATCTATATTCTATATATATTTTACCGCTTAAATCAGTTGGAGAAAAGTTTTTCAAGTGTATTAAAACTTCGGCACAGTCGAAGTTAGCTTTGCCTTCTCGTTATAAATATTATCGAGCATAATAAGTGTTGAATTTTAGAGAGTGTATGCTTTTAAAATTCTTCGTGTATAACTAAATTCCAGTTATGGCAAACACAGGACAATTTGCCGAAATTTTGTTAAAAATTTGTCTAAATAACTTTTACCTTAGACTTTGCAGGACTTAAAACTAAAGCTATGGATCCACCCTCAAATAATCTCCTCAAAAAGTTCTGATAAATTCCCTATTTATATAATTATTCTATTTTTCCAAATTTTCATTAAAATTTGGGTAAACTATTGTGCATTGCCTGTGTGTAAGACAGTTCTTAGACGATAAACATCAAGAAATTAAATTTTTTTCACAGCTTCCAGAATTTTTCCTTTTGACATTTTGATGGTTTTTGTTAAGTCCGTGTCACTCTCTTTCTTTCTTAAGAAGCCAGTAATAGATATGTAAATTAGGTGATACTTCTTAAGCATATCGGTATTAGAAATGTACTTACGTGCAAGTAATTTTTCTTTAAATAGAGTTCGGGCCTTTTTGTGACTATCGGGCATTTTCGTGCCTTCCGTGACTATTGGGCTTTGGGCTTTTAGCTTAGGCCCGAAGCCCGCACGAAAAAAGCCCGAATTCGATTTGAGACACGAAGTACGGTGTTTTTAGCAAGAGGCCAGTGGGCGCCCACCTCTTGTTTAGAAATATTCATTTCCGATCAGATAAACTATATATATGTGGGGGTTTTTGTTTATTAATGAAAATAAATGTTGGGTTTTTGATTGATAAAAGTACAGGTGGGGTTTTGTTAAATAATTCAAATACTTAAAATTTCCACGCCTCGTTGGCGCCCGAAATCTCTTTTGCCTCGATGGCACACGTCAGAAAAAGCAAGATCGTCATCCACTCAACTGCCCTCGTCTAAGGCTTGTTCGCGACTCCCCGCTCGCCGCTCGTCATAGCGCTTACGCTCTCTCGTCGTTTTGTTGCAGCTTTCGTCGTCTTACTGCTACGTCGTTTGGCTCGTACGTCGTTGGCTCTTACGTCTTTTTGCTTCGTGATGTTGTCTAGATAATGTTTATACGGTTTGCTGAATATCGATAGTGCATTGGGATTTGGGAATTACCAGCAATATTCCAACCCACATATATTCTTGATCTGGACAACGAGCTTAGTCGATTAAGCTTTGTACATTCGTCTGTCCGTTTCTGTGTTTTAAAGCTATTAATCTTAAAAACGATTATTATTTTTATTGAACAGGTGTTTGTTAGCTGCATACTAAAGGAATTTAAGCTAAAAAGACCGCTCTCTCTACCACTTTGCATCACCTTGTTATTCCACCAAGCAAAGGTTTTACGCTCTCGTTTCTCTCCCAGCTGTCCGTTCCCCCCTTCCCATTCGATGCGCAAGTGCTGCGCTAAAATTGTGTCCCGTTTCTCTTTCAAATAACAAACAATCAAAAAAGCTTTTCACGCTGCAACTTTTGGTAGTCTTGTTGCAATGCGGCACCAAAACATACGTATATACTATATGTATGTACAAAAATATAAACACATGCAATAAACAAAACATTTATATATATGTACGACCCAATATTCAGTCAAAACATGCAATTTTATTTGACAACATTTTACGTATATTTTTATTTGACTGAGACCTTGTCCAAAACATTTCAACACACATTCGTTTGTATGTAAAAAAGCAAATAGTTTATTTCGGCGCACTGAACTTTATTTACTCTGACAGATTTATTGATCATACATCTACAATATATGTTTATTTGAGTCACTAACTGATTGACAATCTACAAACATATAGCCTAAACGGTAAGAGCTGAAAAGTTGAAATTTGGAAATTGCTGTAAACGATTGTATGACAGCAGTTCACTAACCTTTTGAACTTGCTCATGAAACCAAAGCGCGCAAATTTTTCGGGTTCGAATCCCCAATTTTATTAGATTTCCAGGACTGAAATAGGATGTATCTTAAAATTTTTATCACAACGATTCAGCTAGAATGACTCATGACATTTTTACCAGGGCACATTAATTCGAAAATTTTATGAACATTTTTTTGTAAAAGAAACTAATTTTTTAAAATTAGTTACCCCAAGTAGTTGAAAACGTTTTTTTTTTCAAACTTAATAGCAATCGAGCTTTGATATATCGATAATGATAAAAATGACTTTTCTTTAGAATCTCTAATGTTAAATGCGTATACGTAATATTTCCTTAAAATATGAATATTTTCTATCGTGAATAAGCAGGGAAAACAAGTAAGAAAGTCGGTCAAGCCCGACTGTAATACCGTTTGTATATAACTGATAACTTTAAAGTGTGGGGACACACAAACTGTGCGAGTGCTGTCTATCACGATTACGGGCAGTCCTGCCCAGCGTAATTATTTGATTTGCTTATAACTCGAATATCGTTCATCTGATCTGGAAACAGTGTATGTTGGATCGATAAGTAATGACGATTTAAATATATGCCTAAAAGGTTCAAATAATTTGTCTTTAACATTGTGGAAGATATGGTATTTTTATACACTTGAAAAGTGTATATTAATTTTGCCCAGAAGTTTGTAACGCATAGAAATATTCATTTCCGACCCCATAAACTATATATATTCTTGATCAGGACGACGAGCTGAGTTCATTTCCGCTTGTCCGTCCGTCCGTCTGTCCGTCTGTCCGTCTGTCCGTCTGTCTGTCTGTCCGTCTGTCTGTCTGTCTGTTTCTACGCAAACTAGTCCCTCAGTTTTAAAGCTATCGAGCTGAAATTTTGCACAGAATCTTCTTTTTACTGCACGCAACTAATATATCGGAACCGGCCGGATCGGATGACTATATCATATAGCTGTCATAGGAACGATCGGTCGAAAAATAAGTCTTTGTGAGAAAAACTTTTTTGATTTCCATCGTAGCGTCACCAATCGTAGTATATATTAGTTTTATATGTTTCCCCACAATTCAGAAAAAATTGATCAAAATCGGATGACTATAGCATATAGCTGCCTTAGAAACGGACGGTCAAAAAACTACTTCTAGTGAGAAAAACTTTTTTGTTTTCCATCGTAGCGTCTCCAATCTTAATATAGATTAGTTTTATATGCTTTGACACAATTCTGAAAAAATTGATCAAAATCGGATGACTATAGCATATAGCTGCCATATAAACGGTCGGTCAAAAAACCACTTTTAGTGAGAAAAACTTTTTTGTTTTTTATCGTAGCGTCCCCAATCTTGGTATATATTAGTTTTATATGCTTTCACATAATTTTGAAAAAAATGATCAAAATCGGATGACTATAGCATATAGCTGCCATAGGACCGATCGGTCGGAAAATGTGTTTTACTAAGAAAAGTTTTTTTTTATGGTATTAAATTTTTATTATCAATGATTTCATAATTTTAAATATCTGATATCTATATCCTATATATATTTTACCGGTTAAATCAGTTGAAGTAAAGTTTTTCAAGTGTATTAAAACTTCGGCACAGTCGAAGTTAGCTTTGCCTTCTCGTTTTAAAATTGTGCGGGTAGCAACTCTACCATCATTTATCTGATTGTAAAACGATGTCTAAGGGCTCAATAAGTAATGATGAGTAGAATATATGTCTAGAAGGTTCAAACAACCTAACTCGAAAATTGTGTGATATTTGAGGTGTTTTTCAAATTGTGGCGGGTGGCAACTCTACTATCGTTCATCTGATCGAAAAACGAAGTATAGGGGCTCGACAAGTATTGATGAGTAGAATATATGTCCAGAAGGTTCAAGCGACATAACTCAAAAGTTGTGGAAGATATCAGGTTTTTTTTTCCAATTTGCAGGGTAGGCAGGGGGCGTGGCAAACATTAAAACTAAACTTGATCTGCCTGCAAGTATAAGAATTATATGTTCCATTCACTTCAAACCTCTATCTCTTACCATCTCTGAGATCTCAGCGTTCAACGGACAGACGGACGGACGGACTGACGGACATGGCAATATCGACTCGGCTGTTGATGCTGATCAAGAATATATATACTTTTTATGGTCGGAGATGCTTTCTTCTGCCTGTTACATACATTTGCACGAACTTAGTATACCCTTTTTACTCTACGAGTAACGGGTATACAAATTGTGTTCTAAGAATATGCCACATAAAAAAATAGAAGGCTAACATCGGCTACGCCGATGTTTTAAATACCCTTGCAGTTTTTGAAAGGCGCTACCATTGATAACAAAAAAGTTTTTCTCACTAGAATTAGTTTTTACACCGATCGTTCCTATGGCAGCTATATGCTATAGTCATCCGATTTTGATAAATTTTTCCAGAATTGTGTGGAATTATATTAAACTAATATATACCAAGATAAGGGACGCTACGATAGAAAACAAAAAAGTTTTTCCCACTAGAACTAGTTTTTGGACCGATCGTTCCTATGGCAGCTGTATGCTATCGTCATCCGATTTTGATAAATTGTTTCCAAATTGTGTGAAAGCATATTAAACTAATATATACCAAGATTAGGGACGCTACGATAGAAAACAAAAAAGTTTTTCTCACTAGAACTAGTTTTTTGACCGACCGTTTATATGGCAGCTATATGCTATAGTCATTCGATTTTGATAAATTTTTCCAGAATTACGTGGAAGCATATAAAACTAATACAAACCATGATTGGTGAAGCTACGATGGAAAACAAAAAAGATTTTCTCACTAGAACTAGTTTTTTGAACGACCCTTTATATGGCAGCTATATGATAAAGTCATCCGATTTTGATAAATTTTTCCAGAATTATGTGGAAGCATATAAAACTAACATATACCAAGATTAGTGCCGCTACGATGGAAAACAAAAAAGTTTTTTTTAACTAGAACTAGTTCTTAGACCGATCGTTCCTATGGCAGCTATATGATATAGTCATCCGATCCGGCCGGTTCCGACATATTAGTTGCGTGCAGCAAAAAGAAGACTCTGTGCAAAATTTCAGCTCGATAGCTTTAAAACTGAGAGACTAGTTTGCGTAGAAGCAGACGGACAGACAGACGGACGGACGGACGGACAAGCGGAAATGAACTCAGCTCGTCGTCCTGATCAAGAATATATATAGTTTAGGGGGTCGGAAATGAATATTTCTATGCGTTACAAACTTCTGGGCAAAATTAATATACACTTTTCAAGTGTATAAAAACTTTTTTGTTATCAATGGTAGCGCCTTTCAAAAAATGCAAGGGTATTTAAAACATCGGCGAAGCCGATGTTAGCCTTCTATTTTTCATTTTTATACCCTTGCAGAGGGTATATTAAAATTGTCACGATGTTTGTAACGCAGTGAAGGAATCATCTCCGACCACATAAAGTATATATATTCTTGATCAGCATGACGAGCTGAGTTCATTTCCGTTTTTTATACACTTGAAAAGTGTATATTAATTTTGCCCAGAAGTTTGTAACGCATAGAAATATTCATTTCCGACCCCATAAACTATATATATTCTTGATCAGGACGACGAGCTGAGTTCATTTCCGCTTGTCCGTCCGTCCGTCCGTCTGTCTGTCCGTCTGTTTCTACGCAAACTAGTCTCTCAGTTTTAAAGCTATCGAGCTGAAATTTTGCACAGAGTCTTCTTTTTACTGCACGCAACTAATATGTCGGAACCGGCCAGATCGGATGACTATATCATATAGCTGCAATAGGAACGATCGGTCTAAGAACTAGTTCTAGTTAGAAAAACTTTTTTGTTTTCCATCGTAGCGTCACTAATCTTGGTAAATAATAGTTTTATATGCTTCCACATAATTCTGGAAAAATGTATCAAAATCAGATAACTATAGCATATAGCTGCCATAGGAACGATCGGTCAAAAAATAAGTCTTTGTGAGAAAAACTTTTTTGATTTCCATCGTAGCGTCTCCAAACGTAGTATATTTTTGTTTTATATGTTTCCACACAATTCTGATAAAATTTATCAAAATCGGATGACTATAGCATATAGCTGCCATATAAATGGCCGGTCAAAAAACTACTTCTAGTGAGAAAAACTTTTTTGTTTTTTATCGTAGCATCCCCAATCTTAGTATATATTAGTTTTATATGCTTTCACATAATTTTGAAAAAAAAATCAAAATCGGATGACTATAGCATATAGCTGCCATAGGACCGATCGGTCGGAAAATGTGTTTTACTAAGAAAAGTTTTTTTATGGTATTAAATTTTTATTATCAATGATTTAATAATTTTAAATATCTGATATCTATATCCTATATATATTTTTCCAGGTAAATCACTTGAAGTAAAGTTTTTCAAGTGTATTAAAACTTCGGCACAGTCGAAGTTAGCTTTGCCTTCTCGTTTTTTTTTAATTCTTTTTCTATATCTTATATATCTTAAAAAGAGGATTTGATTCAGGTTATTTTTTAAGGGCGAATTTCTAAAATGTAAGACTTTTTTCTGAGTGTATATATTGCTTTTTTACCAGTTGAAATATATATTTAAACAATTATAAATTAATAAAATAAATAATAGGAAACCGAAACAGTACTGATATTAGCGTTTCGATTTGGTTTCGGTTTTTTCGGTTCCAATTATAACGGTTAACGGTTCTCAAAAAAATGTTTATCGGTTCCGGTTTCGATACCGTGAAACGGTTTATTTTGTTATACTGTTCCGGTTACGGTATTAATCCCTGGTTTTAACGAACAATTTTTGCCACAATAAATGTGTGTAAAAATTGAATTTGTTAATCATAATTTTGAAAATTCGTTTGGTTTCGAATACCTTATACTTGATACCATTTGACACTTTGAGCAGGGAGTTGTTTATGCCTGTATGTTTGTATGTGAATTCAACGTGTTGAATCCACAATAAAGGGGGATATTCGGTTAAGTTCTTTTACTTAGATATTGGCGATTTTTAGGGGACAGAATTTTTAAGGGGCAGAACTCAAGCTTTCAAAGTTCAGTTTACCAAAATGTTTGCCAATTTTTTTTTGTTGCCTAAAATGTCCTCCCTAATGTACACACTTACATATGTGCATTGTACATATATATGTATGTAGAGTCTTATGTATAGGAAAAGCAAGCAGCCGGCAGCTAGCCAATTTGCAGCCAAAGTGGTGGCTGGTGAATGGTTGGCTTTTGGCTGAAGGTGGTTTATTGATGGTGGACTTTCAAAGTGGGACACGTGCGACTCGCTCAAATTCACCACAAAAACAGAGAGCCCAAAAAAGCTTACATATTGTACACTGGGACGACTCTCAATTGCGCTTGCTCAATGGCTCTCTGTTATGGACTCGGACACGACCGATTCGAAATACCCTTTGCAAATGTTGGAGTCACAATTTAAGCATGAAGCTGGCAAAAACTGAATTTGCACTCTAAAACATGGAACAACAAAACAAAATATGTTCAATTTTGAGTTGACAAAATGTAATATTTATTGCCCCTTGTGCGAATTGAAGAAAAGTGTGTACAGCAGGCGGTATTGTCGCCTGGCTAAGCAAATAACACGTGCATCTGCCATATTAGCTAGCTGTAGGCTCTCGGCTTCCCGTTTTCACATAAACGTTTGTTGTTGTTGTTTTTCTTTTTCCCTTTTGCTTCTTTCTTTTCCTTCGTCGTTCTACCAAACCAACCAACAGTTCGTATGCGCAATTTTCATTTCTTTTTGCTGCTTTCAAATTCGGCTGCGAGGCCAAAAAAAAAAAAAAACACAAATTTTTGTTTTGGACTTCATTGTGGTGTTACGTGTTTCGCGTGTCAGACGACACGTCGCGCGCGGTTCGAGCGGCGAATATTAAACGGAACTAATATAATAAAATATATATAAACAAATAAATGTAAAAATATGAATAAATTGATGCATTCGTTGGTTCTGTTAGAGTGTGGAATGATTTACATATAAATATATACAAACATTTGAACATTGAGCCCTAGATTATATATATATATATATATATATATATATTATATTATATAATTAAAATTAAAAATTCACAATATTCGACTCGCGTGTAAATATGTTTGAATAACATTTTCATGTCGAATGGTGACAAATAGAAAAGCATATCTCGAGCGCAAATGTGATACAAGCATCTGTCCGGATTCGCGACCGGGGATGATGATGGTGACATGCATATGTAATAGGAGAGCCTTCCGGCTGGCAACCAAAATCAGATCACAACCCGTGGGAGTTGTAGAAGTAGTTGGATTAACATGTGTGACATTTCTTTTTGTAATAAAGTTACGCCACCTACGTGTGCGTACACACAATTCCAACTTGTGGGTCATCCCACTTCTAAATGGCATTAAATCCTTTGGGATTAATTATTGACTCGATCTAGACATAATCTTTGACAACACTTGGAGTTTCTGGATTTTGCCTAATACACAGGCTACTTCAGCATGTGGGGTATCAAGTCAAAATCCGCCAGGATTTAGTTAAACCAATTTAAATAAATTTGAATCCAATTCCACGCGATTTATGCAACAAATTCGTCATGTTTTAAATGAAATTGTAGCCGAATTCTTTCCACCGATCGCGAATTTTTATATTCGTTACTCGGAGAGTAAAAACGGTAAACTAAGTTCGGGCAACTGTATGTACTGTACTCTACTATCGTTCATCTGATCGAGAAATGATGTATGGCAGATCGATAGGTAATGATGATTAAAATATATGTCTAGAAGGTCAGAACAATCTATTTTTAAAATTTTGGGAGATATGAGGTTTTTTTCAAATTGCGGGGGCGGGAGGGGGTGTGGCAAAAATTTAAAACAAACTTGATCTGCGTGCAGACAATACAAGTCTACACTGAAAAAATGGTATCTCTAGCTCTTATAGTATCTGAGATCTAGGTGTTCATACAGACAGACGGACATGTCTATATCGACTCGGCTATTAATGCTGATCAAGAATATATATACTTTATGGGGTCGGAAATGATTGCTTCTGCCTGTATACATTTGCACAAACTTAGTATACCCTTTTAACTCTACGAGTAACGAGTATAAAAATAACTCATATCTCCCACAATTTTTAAAATAGATTGTTCGAACCTTCTAAACATATATTTTAATCATCATTACTTATCAATCCGCCATGCCCAAATTCCCGATCAGATGTACGAGAGTAGAGATGCCACCCCCGCAATTTGAAAAGACCTCATATCTCCCACAATTTTTAAGATTCATTATTTGAACCCTCTAGACATATGTTTTAATAATCATTACCTATCGATCCGCCATACATCATTTCCTGATCAGATGAACGATAGATAAGTTACCGCCCCCGCAATTTGAAAAATACCTCATATCTGCCACAATTTTTAAAAAAGATTGTTAGAATCTTCTAGACATATATTTTAATCTTCATTACTTATCGATCCGCCATACATCATTTTCCGATCAGATGAACGATAGAAAAGTTCCCGCCCCAGCAATTTGGTATAGACCTCATATCTCCCACAATTTTGAAAATAGATTGTTCGAACCTTTTAGACATATATTATGATCATCATTACCTATCGATCCGCCATACATCATTTTTCGATCAGATGAGCTAAAGTAGAGTTGCCACCCCCGCAATTTGGAAAGAAACTCATATCTCCCAAAATTTGGGACTGTTGTGATCTAATAAAATATTCCTAAATAAATCTTACCCTGAGTAACGGGTATATCGAAGTCGTGCAGAGCCGACTTCAACTTACGCTCTCGTTCAAATTGGTGGCAACTCTACTATCGTTCATCTGATCAGAAAACGATGTATGGGGGCTCCATAAGTAATAATGAGTAGAATATATGTCTAGAAGGTTTGAACAACCTAACTCCAAAAATGTGGAAGATATGAGGTTTTTTCAAATTGCGGGGGCGGCAGGGGGCGTGGCAAAAATCAAAACTAAACTTGATCTGCCTGCCTGTATAAGAAGTTTATGTTTCATACACTTCAAAGCTCTATCTCTTACCATCTCTTAGATCTCTTCGTTCATACGGCCACACAGACGGACAGACGGACATGGCTATATCGACTCAATTTTTTCAATTTAAAAAATTCGGCCTTAAGAAAAACCAGAATCAATATTTTTTAAAGATATATATAAATAGAATTTATAAAAAGGCGGAAAACATTTTCTTTCGTAAACATAATCCCTCTAAATGTGAAGGATTTCTAAGACTTAGAAAAGTCCTCCCTTAAATATTGAAATGTTAGAAGATGATTTTAGAAATAAAGTTTCTGGACTTAAGTCAAATTTTTCTTTTAAATTCAGAAATATTATTTTCTATTTTAAGAAAGTACCTATTTAATATTTCGAAAAATGTAATGTAAGGAAAAACTCAGGCAGATTTTAGGTTTCTGCTAACTGTTTTAGAGCGTTTTTAGAGCCCTTTTTAGTATTTTACCAGCGTATTATGGGCTACATTGAACCCTAATCTTATAGTATGGGTTCAAATCTATCCAAATGGCTAAAGATCTCAATTTATGGCAGGAATACAGCAGATTTAAGAACAGAATATTTCGAACCATAATTGAGAAATATTTTCCTGTTTAGGTCCAATTTCTCATCTCCGAGAAAGCAGAGTCTGTCACAGAAATTAACAACCATCAGAGATTAAAGTTTATTTGACACATATTGACTATCTTGAAGATGATAAATCGGCCCTAAGAAGGATAAACACACAATTTACTCTGTTATTTTTAAGATTAAGTGACAGATCGTTTTATGTGGATGATGAGAAATCGGACAACAAAAGAAAAAGGGAATATCTTAACTCTGGGTCGTTTTTTATACCCTTGCAGAGGGTATATTAAAATTGTCACGATGTTTGTAACGCAGTGAGGGAAGCATTTCCGACCCCATAAAGTATATATATTCTTGATCAGCATCAACAGCATCATCATCAACGTCCGTCCGTATGATCACCTAGATCTCAGAGACTATAAGAGCTAGAGCTACAACATTTTCAGTGTAGACTTGTATTCTCAGCACGCAGATCAAGTTTGTTTTAATTTTTTGCAACGCATAATAGTAAATCTGAAATAACTCTTTCAATTTTAGAGATATCAAGCTCCTTTTGCATTTATATGTATATGCTCAATATACAAAATCTGTGAAATTTTCAGAAAGATCGAAAAATATTTAGCGGAGATAAAAGAATTTCAATATTTTTCATATATTTGGAGTCGCTGTGCGCTCAGTCAGCCAACTTAACGTTAATCTTTACATTTGATGATTATATTAACATAAAGTTTTAATGTTAAATGATAACCAACCAACTCATTTGTCTCGTTTTAGTTTTGTTTTTTAATAAAAGAATTGGCTTCCAATTTCTGACATCTCTTTCTCTGCAGGACCCAGAAAGATCCCAAGCTGTATTATAAAGTACTGAGCTGAAGCCTATCACCCTTCTTTATACACTTGCAAAGTGTGTATTCATTTTGCCCAAAAGTTTGCACCGCATAGAAATATTAATTTCCTACTCCATGAACTATATATTCTTGATCAGGACGACGAGCTAAATCCTTTAAGCTTCTTCCGTCTGTCCGTTTCTACGCAAACTAGCCTCTCAGTTATAAAGCTATCGAGCTAATATTTTACATAGAGTCTTCCTTTGACAGGATGCTACTCATATATCGGAACCGGATGGGACGTTTATAACTTATAGCTGCCATAGAAACGATCGGTCGGAAAATAGGTCTTTGTAAATAAAACTTTTTTGTTTTCCCTGATAGCGTTCTTAAACTTAGGAATTATGATTATTATACGCTTTTAAACAGTTCGATAAAATTTGCTATAAATCGGATGACTATATCCTATAGCTCCCAAAAAACCGATCAGGTAGAAAATAGATCTTACTGAAAAAAAATATTTTTGTTTTCTATTATAGCGTTCTTAAACTCAACAATAACAAAAATTAAATGATTTCAAACACATTTGCAATATTTGGTCTGAGTCGGGAGACCATATCCCATAGCTCCCGTAGGAACGATCGTTCGGAAAAACGGTCTAAGTGAGAAAAACTTGTTTGCTTCCAATGATAGCGTTCTGTAACTCAGCTATTATGAATATTATATGCTGTCATTATATGCTTACAAAATTTGGTTTAAGTCGGATGACTATATCCTTTAGCTGCCATTGAACCGATCGGTCGGAAAATGTGACTTACTAAGAAAAATTATTTAATTTTGGTGGTAGCGTGCTCAAATTTTAAAGTTGATTTTTTTTGGGTTGAGATAATTTTTTTTTTCAATCTTTGTTGAAAAGTACGGGTTCCCGAAATATGACAAATTCATGGCCAAACAAATTTTTTTTAAAATTGAAGATTGAAAAAAATTTAACTACTTATAGTTGCTTGCTACGGAAAACCATTGGTTAAAAAAATATGGAAATAATCAGTAAAATTGAACCCGATCTAAACTGTCTTAGTTACTTACACTTTAAAATTATCCTAATCAAAAAAATCGCGAAAATTTGAACACATAAATTAATTGCCGCGAAAAGGCATCATTATTTTCCTTAATTTTTTTTCTTAAAGTTTCGACTTGTATTTAGGATTTTTCTATATGAAGCTGTAAATGGGCACCTCAATAGTGTCGGAGTTATGCATTTTTTTTCATTTATTTTAATTAATTGGAGGTGTGATTATTTGGGAACTGCGATTTTAAGGAGTGTGAATATATTTTAACTATTAAAACAGATAATAGTCTACTAAAACATATAAATCACACTCCAAATAATATAAATAAATAAGAAAAATATTCATAACTCCGAAACTATTTAGGTGCCTATTTGCAGCTTTATACAGTATATTCCTGGATACTATACGAAATTTTGAGAAAAAATTAGGAAAAAAAACCCTTTCGCGGCAATTTACAAATTTTCGCGATTTGGTAGACAAAGAAAATTGGCATAATTTTAAAGTTAGAGTTATTTAGAAGATTGGGGTATGATGCAGTTTAACAGATTCTTTCCATATTTTTTGTATTAATGGTTTAACGTATCAAGCAATTATATATAATAAAATTTGTATAAATCTTTCATTTAAAAAATATTTTTGACCGCGAATTAGTAATTTTTCGGAAAAAACCCTGAAAGTACGTACCCTCTACTTTTCAACTTAGAATTAAAAAAAAATTATTACAACCCAAAAAAAAATGCGAGTGAGAAATTACATATACCATATACATTCTATCGGTTCGGTAGAAGCGAGCTTTTGCAAGTGTATTAAAGCTTTTTCATATCTTTGATAGATTTTTGTATCCCAGTGATTTGAAATCAATCATATATCATTCCACTTCAGAAAAATGGGTCTAGATTGTACATTGAGAATTATCTGGGCATAACAAAGCATTTCGCCATCCCAAAACTGCTCGAGCAGGTGATTACCTCCCGACTGCAGCATCTCTGTAGCTACGTCTTAGCTTCTTCTTAGCAAGCCTTTCTTTTTCTTCGCAAACTCTTTTTTGGACTTCCCACCAAACTTTCTAAACTGGATCTCGTCTTACTTTTAAGTTTTAAATTATAGCATTCCGTCTGATTGTCCATATGAACAAACAGATCTCAGATATGGTAAGAGCTAAAGGTGTGAGCAGGGCTGCAAAACCCAGCAATTTCCACGGGGGTTACCCTACGCTAGGGGTTCGGTTTTATAGCCGGTTCCCTTCAAATTAAGAATCTTATTATTGATTATCTATCTTATAATCAATTTCAACGGAGTTCGGTTCCCGGTTCGGTTCAGTGATCACTAAAACCTACAACCAGTCGGTTTTTAAGGGTTCGGTTCCGGTTTGAAGTGTATGGAACATATAATCCTTATCCTTGCAAATCGAGCCATTTTCAATTTTTGCCACACCCCTGCCTTCCACGCAACTTAAAAAAAACCTCAAATCTTTCACAATTTTGGACGTAGAATGTTTGAACCTTCAAGAGATTATTTATTGATCTTCCATACATCGTTTTCTGATCAGATAAACGATTGTAAAGTTATAAGCAAAACAATTTATTACGCTGGGCAGTTTTAGTGAACCCACACTTAAAAGTTTTCAGTTATATACAAACATAGGCAGGTAACCGACTTTCATACTTGATTTACTGATAGCGAGTTGGCAAAAAAATATGTCAGCCAATTTTTGTTGTTGTAGATGTGGATGCACTGCTCTTGCTTTCAATTTTTCCCTTACCGCAGTTAATATTGATGATTGTTTAAATAAATAGAATTAATTTTGTTACAAATGTTACACACGGAAATAATTTTAAAATTAAGCAAAATCCTTTTTTAATATTATTTAAATGTTTTACCAAAAAACTTTGGTAAATTCTATTAAAATATTAACTTATCTCGCACCGAAACTTTCCTAAAGTGCATTGTGCTTACCCACTAAGTGGCAGAAGGGGAAACCCCCTTGCTAAAAGTTTTGTTCCCAACTTTTTATAGAGTATAGCACGGTATTCAGCATTTTCGAATTATAACGGCTGGTTTAGTGCTCAACTTAATGTCTTAATAATTAAAAATTGGATATGGGGAGGGGGAACTTGTCTCGATGCACATTAAGACATTATTGATTGCAATCAATAAATTATTGATGGTGTGTAGTAATTCAGATGTTCATTTCGCACATTGTGCACAAACATACAATTTGTATGTGTGTACGGATGTTCATATGCCGGTCAATACGGAATAAAGTCAGTGGGTCATCAGCGCAACGGAGGCCACAGCCGCAAGAAAGCCAAAAAAATGCGGCATATCGACCGGCACTGTTTGTCACGCCATGCTGCGGTTGTTGAAAACAAAACCTACATATGTATGCATGTGTATGTTTGTGTGTATGTTTGTTTGTTTGTTTGTGTAGAATGTATGTTTCTGTTATTTTATTATTTGCACTTTTTGGCTCTACGGGGCTGCGCAAGGGTTTTGACGTGACTCAAACCAACCAGTTACTCTTGGCCAGGTGGTGCAGATGCATAAAATTGGATTTTAAAAGCCAGCCCTACAAATACAGTCAAACATACATATATATATGTACACCGGCTTAGTTATAATAAGCTTAGGACTTGCTTTTGCTTGGCCTTCCTCCGCTTACCGTCAACATTTCACGTCAAAAGCTTTTCCACCAACTGCACTAAAGTTAACGATGTTTGTGTCAAGGCCACAACAACAGCAACAACTAACGGAATAATCGCTAATGATACGATTTGCGATTTAAATGCTGACAACCGAATGTCATTGCCATTGTGCACGAGTATATAAAAAGAATAACAGTTCAATTTGAAGAGCAAGTTCAATTAGTTTATATGCAAATGCAAATGCCAATGCAAAACTGTTTGTTTCCACATCTTATGTCGGCTTTTATTTTTAATGCTGCCAACACACAAATCGTATTTTGACCTGATGACAATACAACGCGATTGCGGAATTAAAATGGGAATGTTGAGGAATATTTGGAGCTTTTAAGATTACAAAGTTTTCGAATGCTTTAAGATATTGAAAACTTTGTTAAAAACGACTCGGTGACGACAAATTTATACCGTTTTGAGGCTTAAATTTAAAAATGTGATTTAATTTTAAATTTTTTTTAAATCTGTCCGTCGAATTCTCAACTGGTTCTATCACTTTGCTTACGCAGTGGACCAGCTTAAGGGGGTATTCTACCTTTGAACAGCGTTTTATGAGTGTTTTTTTTTAAATTTCTCGAAAGAAAACTATGAGAGATTTTTCAATTTGGTTTTTTGTTTTGTGTTATTTATTAATTTAATTAAAAAATACAAAAAAAAAGTTTGGAATTCCAGGGCTGTTCAAAAAGTTATCGGCCTTCCAATTAAGGTCTCAAAAAAAAAGGTGTAGTGGTGGTAGCCATGATTTCGGTACTCCAGGTTATCGAAATTGAAAACGGTAAATGAGGTTATGATCAGAATTGATGTAATTCTGGCCCGTACCTCAGTTATATATTTCAATATTTTTATATATTTCAATATTATTTGCAATTTTTCAAAAAAATCTTCATAAAAAATGTTGTGCACTTTTGCATCAATCCAAACCAATCCAATTTTGAGAGATTGTCAATTTATGCGGAATCCAATGCGAACAAACCTTTTTTACGGCAAGGTGTTCATGGAAAATCTTTTATATGCTGGTGGAACTAATATTAAGGGATGCCTCAATTTATGCTTTCTGCCACAACAACCGATTTTGGACGACCTTCTCAGAATTCGTTGCTAAGCGAACTAAGACCACGATTGAATTCACTATACCAGCGATATACAGTGGTTTTTGACGGTGCTTAATTGCCATACAAAGAACTGAATTGATCGCCACAGTCTTGTTGAAATAATCCACGTCGAAAGTTGTGAAAAGTAATGCAACGAAATTTCCATTTGAATGCCAAATTGATTTTTTCAACTCACTGTAAACAACTCAAATAGCGCTTATACATTAAAACGTTGTGAGACCGTTTATGCTAAAAAATGTTCAACTTTATTTTGGTATTACCAGATTTGTACTATAGACAATGGTGTTACCAGTTCCAAACATATAAATATTACCCCATTATCTAATGGGAAAGATTTTTATTTAATCCAATGATTTAATTAAATAATCCTACTATTTATAAGGCGGCAAGCCTTTAAATTGTTAAGAAGATTTAGTCCGAAGGTTTGAACGCATCGTGAAGCTTAAGGTTCGGTTTGCCGTTAGGTTTTTAAAAGCAACATATTAATGGTTTTAGTTAGAAGTTTGATTCAGAACTTCAAATTTTTGCCACGTCCATAATATGAAAAAAACCTCATATCTCCCATAGTTCATATATCTCACAATTTAGAATGTATTTTGGAATGCTGACCTCAAAAATTAAATTTAAAAATTTTTGTATGGATACGTTTTTAAGTTAGAAATTTATTAGATTTTTCGGTGGGTACCCTTACATTTTAAGCCATAGCTCGAGATAGCAACTTAACATAGAGTCAAGCAAGGTATAAGTTAAATGGGGATGTAATTCGTAATAATCTAAATTCAGATAATTTTCCAATCGGTTTAGTAGTTTGAACTCTAAAAGCAACAAAATATCGAAAAAAAACGTATTTTTCTGAAAAACGTGAAAACTTGTTTGTTCCTAAAATCTGTAATTGATTGAAAACTAAAATTTAAAAAAAAAACGTTTTTTCTTTTACACTTACGAATTGCACTTTTACGAAGAAAATAAGGTATTGGTGATGCAAATCTATGGATAAATAGATGAAGTTGTGAGCAATTGAGTAAAATTAAAATTATCTATAGATAATCTTTATCAATACCTTATTATCTTTGTAGAAATGCTATTCATAAGAACAAAAGGAAAAACAGTTTATATTAATCAGTTTCAACATTTTACAGATTTTAGAAAATCAAAATTGCGTTCAAACTACTAAACCGATTGCAAACTAGATAATTCGAAATTGTAAAACCTTTTAACTTATACCTTGCTTGACTCCATCTAAAGTTTCTATCTCATAATTTCAATCCACAATACACCGTTTCCCGACCAGATGAACGATAGTCGCGTTATAAGCAATTCAAATAATTACGCTGGTCATTTTGTGATTCAATAATAGATAATCCTAAATAAACCTTTCGCTGAGTAACGGGTATGTCGAAGCCGGGCAGGGTTGACTTTAACTTACGCCTTCCTCGGTTATAGCATGCGCGAGCCTAGCGACCCAACGCATAAGCTGCTTAAGCGACACGAATGTCATCATGCTATTGTCGTTTACATTGATTATAAGTATGTTTAAAACCAAATCATTGTCAAGGTTAATCTATAATTAACAAGCATTGATTTTTAAAAAGCATGCATGCATATACACAAGATATAAATGAATTTATATATAAGAATCGTAAATGCGAGACACATGCCCATTTTATGTACAATATATACATGTGAACATTGTACAAACATAGAGATACACTATATATTAAAGTTAAAGTGAAACTAAAGCGATTTTAGTCGAGAAAGGAAGTTCATGTTAAGCTCAGTTCGGTTTGCAGTTAGTATGAAAATATTGCTCTAACATTGGTCCTTTTAGACTTTAAACTAACGCTTGGCCTAGAGAAGCAATGCTTTGTGTATCACTCAGAAAGAAAGGCCATTTTAAATTTGAAAATTTTTAAAATATATGACTAAAAATAACAAATATTAATATAATAATAATAATATTAACAGAATACTTGTTAATTCGACTTAAAGGGACGATGGCGATTTTCGTTTTAAGCAGCCCAAAATACTTTAGAAAAAGGTGGTTTGGTCCATTGAGGAAAAATGCTGTCGAGCAGTGTTATAGACAAAACAATTGAAGTTGAAAGTGGGGTTTTGGATAGTCCCGGAAAAGCTTATATGACGAAAATATTTTTCTTCCGTTTGACTTCAAATTCGGTTTGTAAATAGAGAAAGCGAAAAATTTAGACAAGTGTTTTCCCGACTTCGGAAAATCCAGCCGTACGGAAAATGGACGGAAAATTTTGCATGAAAAAAACTATTTTTCATCCGATTAACTTCAAACTCGTTTTGTACGGAAAGTATGCAAAATATTTCGACTTAAGATGTCCCAAAGTTGCAAAATTCGACCAAAAGGTCAGGAAATGCCAGGAAAAATATATATGTTAAAAACTATTTTTCATCCGTCTGACTTCAAACTCGGAAAAATCTATTTGGAAAAAGAAAATTTTTTATTCGATTGTCTTCAAACTCGGCTGATAAGGAAAGTATGCAAAATAATTGGACAAGAAATTTTTAAATGTTGGAAAATCCGCTCACAAGGAAAATGCCTGGCAAATTAAAAAAAAAAAACTATTTTTTATCCGATTGACTTCAAACTCGGTTTGTAAGAATAGTATGCAAAATAACTAGACATGAGATTTTCCGATGTTGGAAAATCGGTCCGAAAAGGTCGGAAAATGCACAGAAAATTATATATTTCATCCGATTGACTTTAAGAATAGTATACAAAATAATGAGACATGAGATTTTCCGATGTCAGAAAATCCACCCTCAAAAAAAAATGACTTTAAAACTCGGTTTGTAAGGATAGTTTTGCAAAATAATTTGACATGAGATTTTAAAATGTTAAAAAATTCGCCCGAATGGTCGGGAAATGCCCGAAAAATGTTATTAATGGCTAATCGTCATATTCGAGCCGATCAGTACTAAATTTGGTTTGAAAGCTCTTTGGGCCAATTAAATAGGAAAATAGTTATAGAATAGATGGAACAATAGTTTTATCAATTCGGAAAATTCACTCCAAAATGGGTGCGGGGGTGGGTTTAAGGCCAAACGTTATTTTTTAGACGATCTTAATGAAATTCGGTTTGTAAGCTCTGTGGGCCAATTAAACAGGAATATAACTCAAACTTTGGAGTCACAAGGTCGGAAAATGCATGGCTGGACTGAGTGAAAAGTCAATTGTTATTTGTGAACCTAACTGAATGAAATTTTTTGTGAAATCCAGCCAAGTTTGGATAACGGGGGGATCAATGTCAAACCTCGGGGAGCGGTTTCATGCTAGTTTAAAAATATATTATTGAATCTATTAAAAACTCGACTATAGTTCATCTAATCGTGAAACGGTGTATATCGATAAGTAATGATTATTAAAATATATGTCTAGAAGGTTCGAGGGTTAACAAGTAAAAACACGCTACCACTGAAAACACAAATAGTGTTTCTCTCTAGAAGCAGTTTTTGGACCGATCTTTTCTATAGCAGCTGTATGATATAGTCATTCGATCCGGGCTGTTATGACAAATGTGCAGCCTTGCTTTAAAACTAAGGGAGGAGATACCATAGAATCAGACGGGCAAGGCTAGATCGAATCGGCTGTTGATGCTGATCAAGAATATATATACTTTACAGGATCACAGATATTTCGATCTGTCTGTTACATACATTAGCTCAACCTTACGACACCGTTTGTACACAATTCAAGTAAAAAGTACTGGATTTATATTTTTTTAATGTACGTACACTTAGAAAAAAATACGTTTTAAATAAACCGAAACACGTTTTTTTCTCTTCCTGAGTATAAGAAATGTGTGCTGCTTTTTTAGAAAGCCATTCTCTTCTGAGTTTACACTTTATGCGTTCGGGGAATGCTTATCTATGCCAATTTCTGTTTTTCCACCAAAGTGACATTCGAAAAGTGCCAGCTAATATCGTGAATACAATACAAAAAATATCGCTCTAATCAGTTGATCACTGGACTTTGCCTTAAAGTATGCCTAAACACATTTCAATTGTGATGCGTAGCCCAGTTCTACTTAGAGTAATAGCAAAACGTGTACAAAATCCCAATAATACCATATAAATGTATATACACCAAAATCAACCAAACTATCCGGAATTATGGCGTCCAATATTGGCATAGTTAATGCAAACTGAAACAATCGTAAGCTAAATTACACACAACACCCGAGATGTCTATGGCGCTATCCAACCTGAACAGTGATGGCAGTCAGGCGAATGCGAATCAGTCAGCCCCAGGCAACGCCCCAGTCACCCACCATACCCAGGAAAGCATAATTGATGCTACCAATGCAACCACGCCACTGCTGTTTGGTCACGAGACCGAACCCATACCGGCCACTGCCGGCCGGAACCAGGCCGCATTACATGACGATGGTGCTGGTGTTGGAACAGCAGCCGCCACAGCGGCCACAGCACTGCCTCCTGCCTCAATTGCCATCCAATTAGATGTGGCCAGCACATCGTTAGGGAATACGAACACGGCGGATGCATCGCTAACAATGCCCATGCTGAATGGCAGCCTCGTAATGGCGCTGCCTAACCCATTGAATTTTGGTATGACCGCCAATACCACTGTGATGACCACCACTGTGCCATCGACCAATGACAACAACAACAATATGGACAATACAAGCGACGACTCTAACCCGGTAACAATTTACAGGTAACAAAATGCCATTCAAATGAACAAACCAAAATAAAACGCATTCAAAAAGAGTAAATTAAATGTGCGCGAGTTTTACGGAGATGACAAACTATATTCACATTTTCTTAGATCATTGATCACTGATCAAGTGAAATATAAATAAAACGAGAAGGCAAAGCTAACTTCGACTGTGCCGAAGTTTTAATACACTTGAAAAACTTTACTCCAACTGATTTAACCGGTAAAATATATATAGGATACAGATATCAGATATTTAAAATTTTTAAATCATTGATAATAAACATTTTTTAACCATAAACAAAACTTTTCTTAGTAAAACACATTTTCCGACCGATCGGACCTATGGCAGCTATATGCTATAGTCATCCGATTTTGATAAATGTTTTCAAAAATTTGTAAACTCATATAAAACTAATATATTCCAAGATTGGGGACGCTACGATAGAAAACAAAAAAGTTTTTCTCACTAGAAGTAGTTTTTTGACCGACCGTTTATATGGCAGCTATATAAACGATCAGAATTGTGTGGAAACATATAAAACAAATATATACTACGATTGGATACGCTACAATGAAAATTAAAAAAGTTTTTCTCACAAAGACTTTTTTTCGACCGATCGTTCCTATGGCAGCTATATGCTATAGTGATCCGATTTTGATAAATTTTTTCAGAATTATGTGGAAGCATATAAAACTAACATTTACTAAGATTAGTGACGCTACGATGGAAAACAAAAAAGTTTTTCTCACAGAACTAGTTTTTAGACCGATCGTTCCTATTGCAGCTATATGATATAGTCATCCGATCCGGCCGGTTCCGACATATTAGTTGCGTGCGTAAAAAGAAGACTCTGTGCAAAATTTCAGCTCGATAGCTTTAAAACTGAGAGACTAGTTCGCGTAGAAACAGACAGACGGACAGACAGACGGACAGACGGACGGACGGACAAGCGGAAATGAACTCAGCTCGTCGTCCTGATCAAGAATATATAAAGTTTATGGGGTCGGAAATGAATATTTCTATGCGTTACAAACTTCTGGGCAAAATTAATATACACTTTTCAAGTGTATAAAAATAGAAGGCTAACATCGGCTACGCCGATGTTTTAAATACCCTTGCAGTTTTTGAAAGGCGCTACCATTGATAACAAAAAAGTTTTTCTCACTAGAATTAGTTTTTAGACCGATCGTTCCTATGGCAGCTATATGCTATAGTCATCCGATTTCGATAAATTTTTCCAGAATTTTGTGAAAGTATATGAAACTAATATATACCACGATTGGTGATGCTACGATAGAAAACAAAAAAGTTTTTCTCACTAAAATAAGTTTTTTCACCGACCGTTTATATGGCAGCTATAAGCTATAGTCATCCGATTTTGATAAAATTTTTCGTAATTGTGTGGAAGCATATAAAACTAATATATACCACGATTGGTGATGCTACGATGGAAAACAAAAAAGTTTTTCTCACTAGAACTAGTTTTTGCTCCGACCGTTTATATGGCAGCTATTTGCTATAGTCATCCGATTTTGATAAATTTTTTCCGAACTGTGTAAAAGAATATAAAACTAATATATACCACGATTGGTGCAGCTAAGATGGAAAACAAAAAAGTTTTTCTCACTAGAACTAGTTTTTGGACCGATCGTTTCTATGGAAGCTATATGATATAAACATCCGATCCGGCCGGTTCCGACAAATGTGCAGCGTATTTGTATTTAAAGATTTTTTGCAAAGTTTGGTCAAGATAGCTTTAAAACTGAGGGAGGATATAGCATAGAAACAGACGGACAGACGGACGGACGGACAGACGGATAGACGGACGGACGGACAGACGGACAAACGGAAATGAACTCAGCTCGTCATGCTGATCAAGAATATATATACTTTATGTGGTCGGAAATGCTTCCTTCACTGCGTTACAAACATCGTGACAATTTTAATATACCCTCTGCAGGGGTATACAAATTTTCACACTAGATTTAGTTTTCAACCGATCGTTTTTATTACAGCTGTATGCTATAGTCATCCGATGTAAATCAAACTTTCCAGAATTAGAAATTAGAATTAGAAAAACAAAAAGATTTTATCACTAAATACATTTTTTGGACCCATCGTACCTATGGTAGCTATATGCTATAGTTATCCGATTTTAATAAAAATCTCAAAAATTGTGTGTAAGCATATTAAACAAATAAATAACAAGTTTGGTGATGCTACGAGGGAAAACAAAAAAGTTTTCGCACTACAACTAGTTTTTTGTCCTATTGCAGCTATGTGCTAAGTCATCCGATAGCTTTAACACTGAGAGAACACTGATCAAAAAAATATATACTTTATAGGGTCGCAAATGTTTCCTTCTGTCTGTTACATACTTTTGCACAACTCCATGATTCCCTTTTAACCCATTTTAAGGGTATAGGGTATAAAAAAACAGCCTCAGAACGAAAATAAACAAATAAATTATTCACCTATCTATAGTTGACATATCGATGGCGGAATGGATTAGCTGATGCCAGAATATAAATAATCTACAGCATACTATTTCACCGTCATAAATTAAAAAATGGAAAAAAAAAATCAAAGCAACAACCGTTGCAAACGTATTGATATCCATTTATTGAATTTATAAAGACTAAAAGAATTTTATTATGCTGCAAATAAAATTGTATTTTATTCATATTTATTGTTTGCTTTTAAGCTGGTTGATAAGAAAATATATAAAAACAATTTAAATTAGGCGACCCTGAGGTGCCAGTAGCCAGTCGATTAAAGTGAAATAGCAAACGCTTTCCCAACACGTTATGGCCCAGTTAAGCGTAGGGAGAACAATAGACTATGAGGAATAGGCCCCCAGCGGCGCACAGCTAAATGAGGTGAGCCCACAACATGCATTACAAAAGCCCACAAGTAAAGAAGACTATCGCATTACTTTGTATACAGAGTTGTGCTCATATTGATGCTCATGTGTGTTATTACAATTCATTCGTAAGGCGTTCAAGATGCTACATAGGAGGCGCTTGGTAACACAAAAGGATGACGAAAACCTAAAGCTTATTAAAAATAATGAAACAAAATACAGTCAATAATTATTATAAAATAAAAATACTTTTAAAGTATGAGATGAATTTAAATTAGTATTAAAATACTTATGCGTTCATTCTTTTTGTATTGCTGAATATGGAGCAGTGCTGCAAATGCATAGCTATTCCATTTACTTTTGCATAACGTAATACTTATAAAGTGTGATTTTTTAGCTATTATCTTTTTGACAACACTGGTTTAAACAGCTCATGCAGGTTTCGTGTTTTGTTTCACTGTCAAACATCTTCAGTTTGGTCTATAATTTAACCATGAATCGTCTTACAAACGAACAGCGCTTGCAAATTATTGAATTTTATTATCAAAATGCGTTCTCTGTTAAGAAAGTTCATCTCACGCTTCTTCCATTTTATGGTCAGTTTAATCGACCCACTGAAGCGGCTATTCGGGCTATTGTGACTAAATTTCGCAGCAAATTTACATTGTTGGACATTAAACCACCAACACGCTTACGTAGAATGCGAACTGATGGGTTTATGGGCTGCTGGCATCATTGGACCGTACTTTTACAAAATTCAAGAGCTTGATTTGCATGACTTGTGGTTTCAACAAGACGGTGCCACATGCCACACAGCACGCGCAACAATGGACTTATTGAGAGGCAAGTTCGGTGAACATTTTATTTCACGTTCGGGACCGGTCAATTGGCCGCCTAGATCTTGCGATTTAACGCCTTTAGACTTTTTTTTGTGGGGCTATGTTAAAGCTCATGTCTATACAGACAAGACCGCTTCAATTGACGCATTGGAAGACAACATTAAAGCATTTATTCGTGAGATACCGGCAGAAATGTTGGAAAGAGTATGCCAAAATTGGACTAAGCGGATGGACCATTTGAGGCGCAGTCACGGTCAACATTTGCATGAAATAATCTACAAATTATATGGACCGAATTATCGATTCAAATAAAGATTTCATGCATTTTTCTGAGTTTTATGTGTTTTTTTTTTTTAAACTTTCCTATAGCTCTTAAAAAATCACCCTTTAGTATAACTGTTACTCAATATTTTATTAAGACGCAAAGTATCTCGACTACAACTGCGCTTACTATTTTTAAATTGTATGTTGTTTTGTGACCGGCCCATTCACACCATCGATTACAATTCTTAAATTAGTATATGCAGTTGTAATAAAAACCCGAGGAATGTTCGTCCATCACCCACTTCTTCGATTACAAGCAACGAGGTTTTGAAAGCACGCAGCCCACAAAGCGGCCAGGTTGTAATCTATTCTGTTTTCCACACACAGCAGTGTTAAGGAGGTGACCCTTCTGTCAAGAGTAACACACAGATACGTAACAGAGTCTTTATAAGCAAGCCGGATGTTTTGCCGCAGCAAACTGCCATGTGTTAAAAAAAGGGTTTCATTAATTTTGCAAAAATGTTGTTTAATTTTGTAATGTAAATCTGGCTGTCACAGCCCCAAAGGACCAAACCGAGCTTCTTTCAATCTCTTGACTCGGGTGTCTTTTTAATTTTCGCTCAAAAGAAAGGGACCTACAGTTAAACGGCGAATATACATAATAACTTTAAGTAACTTTAATTAAATTTTCCGAGGCGGGATCGAACCCACAATAGTAAGGACACACGCTACCTACTGACCCACAGAAAGCCATATTTATTTTGTATCCATAGCATTTAAATTACTCACCATAGCAAATTGTTTTCTGAATATGAAAATTTAGTGTAAGTCTTAATCTTTTTTTAGTTTTAAAACTTATAAATCGGAGCAAAAACAAAAAAGCTATGAGAGTTAAAGTCGAGGCATCTTTTAAAAAAAATCTAATTTAACGTTTATCGATAATATTTCCATAACTAGTCGATAGAATTTTTTCATGGCGATTTGTTATTTACAGGGTGTCAAACCGGAAGCCGAACCGGAACCGTATACCGAAAAGAACCGATTGAAACTCAGAACCGGAACCGTAACCGGAACCGTTATTATTTATTTTTTGGGAACCGGTAATTTGGAACCTTTATTTTCGGAACCGAAATGACCAAAAAGAACCGAAACATTGTACCGGTACAGTTTCGGTTCTATATTTTTTTGGGTTATTTCAGTTTTTTTGATTTAATCAGGGGTTTCCTCAGGGTAAAACGCAGGGTAAACGTTAGCAAAAACTTTCAAATGTTAGGTTAAGGAACCATCTAGTATATCCTAAAATTTTCAATAAATAAAACAGTTCCACCTTTTTTGTTTGTATCTATTTTGGTTCAATAATTTCGAAATATTCATTAATCCTTTATTTTTGCATTTACAAAGTAAACGAATTAATAATTGGACCAAATGGGCTTAACCTAACAGCAGGGTTAAATTGTGATCGGTAAAGTTATTTCATACAGTATATTTAGCATTCCATCAGATATCAAAAGTTCTCCTTGCTCTTCAAGTTAGGACATCTGTTTAGGGGGGGTAAAAATTATTATATTTAATTTTCCTTCATTATAACTACATTCTGTTGTGTAGGTTGCTACTGGTTTTATTATATCTTCAGTTTAAAGGATTTTTAAATCATACCGGTACATACCGGTACGTACCGGTATACCGAAATAAAAACCAAGTCACCGGTACGGAACCGAATACCGAAATAAACTAGAACCCTAACAGAACCTATTACCGAAACATTAGTTTTAGTACGTACCAGAACCGGAACCGAAATTCGATTCGGTTTGATTCCCTGGTTATTTACATTAAAAAATATAATTTTTTCCATATATAACTTCTTTTTTTCCAATCTGAAAATAATTATTATTTTTTACACTAATGTTATTTATAATGGCTTGAAAATATTTTTTCTGGATTTTACGAACCCTGAATGCTATTAATAAAGTTGGGATTCTTCATTGTGGAAAAATGCTGTCGAGCAGTGTTATAATACCATCTACAAGGGTATAATAAATAAACCCCACAGGAAACCAAATTTAGAAACTGAAATCATATTATTTAGCGGTGGGCATGAAATTTAAGTTTGGCCTTATAAGCGATGCTCAAGTTGAGCAGCCGTCTTTTTGCCCAAGTCTCGGTCGCGCACTCTGCGTGTATTTTATTTTCTGCTTGTTGCGATTTGGCGCCGGACTTGCATGCATTTTGTTTTTGTTATTTTTTCCAAAGGGTCGCAATTGCCTGTGGGACTGTGTGGCGTCAAGAAATAACAGAGTGGGCTGGTTGGGAAAAAGGATCATAGGGCCAGAAGCAGTCACTCATAGTAGGGTTTAAATAGGCACAACTCGATTGATTGAAAATGGGGATATTCTTTACTAGGACTGATATGCTGCTGCTTTTTCTCCAGATTTATTAGTGAGAACACTTTTCAGTTCGGCGGTTGAGTTGACTTGTGCTCATTTCAAGCACTTTTAGAACATTTGATCTCGAAATGGCGGAGTCTTGTCCGCAATTTTTTCAGAATCACTCATTAACCTCGTTCCACAACTCGGCATTGGAAGGAAATACAGTTTGTCATTGAGATTTCAAAATAAGATTGTAGTAAGAACATTTCGAATAAATTGAGAGCTTGAGTCGCTCCGAGCTTTCTGGTGAAATAAGATATGCCAATTTCAAGTCGAAGGGTGCTTTCAATTTGTCTTTCTCTTCCATCCAGAACTTAAAAATATCGCCAAAAAATATCCCCAAAAAGTATTCAATATGCGATATATCGCGTTAGTAAAATAACCGATATTGATATTTCGTTTTTTTAACAAAACTATCGAAATTCGATATTATTTCCGGCATTCCTACTATAAACTTAAATTTAAGTGTTTAAAATCGGTTAGCTAGCTGGAAATAATATAAGTCAAAGTCAGCTTCATTCTATTTACAGGTTTAGTGCAATAACAATAATAATAATCAGCCATGCTCCCATTTTCACTTTCGCAAAAATTTTTCGATTTCAAACCGGTTTTAGGTGCAAATTTGGTCTCCAAATCGCAAAATGTTTGCGAAAGTGAATATGGGAGCCCGGCTGAATAGTATATTTTATAAAAATATTGCCCACTTTTCGGGATTTGTCATTTCTGATTTTACTATATTTCTTTGCGGGGTGTAACAAAACATCTATGTACATATCTAATGGTATTTCTAAATGCTGAGTTTCCTTGCTGGTCTCTTTCCAGGTGCCGGGCTCCAATAGCGTCACTCGACTGTATGGAGGAGTTCAGTGGTACGGGCGGTCACCTTGATTTCGGTATCAAATTTCTCACTATTAAATAGGATTATGATTTTTGTTGTTTCTCGCCTTAATGCTTCTTATGTTATGCATGTCGAACTGATTTCGGTTCGGAAAGCATTGCAAGTATGCAAGCTCGTACATACATACTAGGTATATACTTGTACTTGCTTTGCCCAAGCTGCCGTGTGTATGTATGTAAGCTCTGTAGTATGTACTTGTATAATTAACATGGCCATTTCTTTTATTAAATTATACAACACAAAGACAACCCTCGCCACACGCCACAAGCTGCACGCACTTTTCGATGACTAATACACGAAAATATGTTACTTTGTACTTGCGTTGGATTCATTGAACTAAACATTTGCATGGTTTTTTTTTTTTGCTGAAGGCGCACTGCTGCTACCCTATGTAAAGTATGAACAACGTTAAGGCAAGCGGATGCAAGCATTAAGTATGCGCCTTGAAGTATGCAACAGCAAATGCTGAATCAGGTTTTAATGCACTCCTGCTAAGCCCAGTGCCGATTCGATATAGCGTTATATGTATGACAGGGCATTTAGATTTCGGCTTGCTGAAAATTGCCTTTGTTCCTTTTATTTCGCTGCTAAAACCTACTTCTGTTTTTTTTTTTTTGGTGTTTCGTTTTTGCACGTTATTTGTACACCAAAAGTGTGGCAAAGGGTCTCACTAACAAACGCACATTTTTCACGAACACTTTCATGCGGCACGTCAACCAAACCACAACGCTATCAACGACATCAACGCTACCATGTACCTGACAATTCCCTGGAATGCGACTTCAGGTCGCTCAATAAGTCTGGGCTCGAATTCGGCGCTGCCTTTGCGGCACGGTTCGACACCAACGCCCGGACTACGCTACAAAAATCTGGGCAAGAGCGGACTACGCATCTCCAATGTGGGCCTGGGCACTTGGCCGGTCTTTTCGCCCGGTGTCACCGATGAGCAAGCCGAGGCCATACTGAAATTGGCCATTGAGAGTGGCATCAATTTGTTCGACATATCCGAAGCGCACTCGGAGACCGAAATTGGCAAGATATTGCAGCGTGCCGGCTGGAAGCGTACCGCTTATGTGATCACCACTAAGGTGTACTGGAGCACGAAGTAAGTAGATTTCCATATAAGAAACAGTTGGGAGCAGTTTTCAATAATATAAATATAAATCAAACCGTTAACAAGTAGATCGGAGGAGCGAGGCCTGTCGCGCAAGCACATCATCGAATGCGTGCGAGCCAGCTTGCAACGTCTGCAGTTGCAATATATCGATATTGTAATCATCCATAAGGCGGATCCCATGTGCCCCATGGAGGGTAAGTTGGCTGTGACAAAAACTAAAAATTTATCTAGAGCAAACTCTCTTATTTACGAGGGCTGCCCGTTATATTTCTAGCCGTATATTAATTCAGAATGGTTTAAGAAATTCGGTTTTGGATCAGGAATATGCATTCTTATCTTACCATCGAAATTTGTTGATCCTAGTATAAAATTCTCTATTTTATCACATTTTTCTTGTCATTAGTCAAAAACCCATTTTTTCGGATGTATTAGGTGTCCGAAATGACCAACATAAAATTATAAATAACTTTTTAAATTTCCAAATTTAAAATTTTCACGATGGGACAATCAATAAGTGCGCGAGTGAAAATCCTTTTCTTATATTAAAGTTTTGTAAATGTTTATAGGACTCCTAATTTTATTTATCTAAAATCGAGGAAATAATTTTAAGCAAGACTTTAATATCCGCCGTGATTAACAATATTTTAGATAATTTTTTCAATCAATTATATTTACTTAAAAAAAATTTTATTTAAGAAAAATATTTTACCTCGCTCATAAAGGGGGAGATATAATTAGGACGGCAAACAAAATAGATTGTTTAAAAATTTGTTCATATAAATGTTTTAATTTTATGAAAATGAAATTTCTTATCCTGATTAACATAATCTTAATAAATAAATGGCGGTTGTACGCGTGCTCGTAAAGGCACCATACCAATTTACGGCGTAGATCCTGGACTCCGTTATTTGTATCTCAAAATAAAAAAAAACCAAATAAATTTAGATTTCTTACACTTATAATTAGACGATGAACTAAAAAAAAAGAAAACAAAAACTAAACAGTTGGCAGGGTTTTAGACAAAACTTTTTAATTTTACCCAAATTTATCAATCTTTTATGCAATTAACAAATTATTCATTTTTATAAAATTCAAAAACTTTAGTTCATATAATGCTATAAAGAGGAAATCATAAAAATTTAGCCAAACTTAAAAAAATACTGTTTTGTGGAAAAGTGTATTTTCGTACTCGTATAAGTGTATTCTCTCTATGAAGTGTCTTCTAAAAACGACGAAAAAAATAGAAAGGCTTTAACTTTCAATATGGTACTTTCACCACTGAATTCGACAGAAAATTGACTAACTTTTTAAGCAAAAAAATCGATTTTTTGGTCGGTCTTATTGTAACTCCCCCCTTTAATAATTGTCCCATCGTGAGATTTTTTCTAAAAGATGTATACGGATATCCTTAACCAGAAAAAAATTATTTCATGAAAATATCGGCTGACCCTCTTCGCGAAAAAAAAAACCAAAAAAAAAACATTATAGATTCCTAAAACCCTACTTAAAACCTTATTTTTTTTTGAGGACATGATAATAGTAAATTCACAATTTGGTTCGCTTGAATCGGATGCACCGTTGTGACGCAATAATTTTTTAAAGTTGAATGTTCTTGTTCGTTTATGTCGCGGTCTGTTGGTAATGGGAATCTCAAAAAATAAGATTATATTATGAATTTTTGTTAAAACACAAAAAAAAAAATGGGTGGCTGAGTTTACATTGAATGACCCATATATTAAAGTGAAAATATTTATTTATGGTTGTAAGTCTGTATATTTAATTGTTCCTTATAGGCGTCTAAACCACTAAACCGATCTTCATTTTCACAGTATGATCATGTCGATCAGGAAAGATTTAAGGGCTATGGCACAAGTCTGTGAACCGTATCGAAAGCGGTTCAGAGCCAAAGCTCAGTAATAATTGAAGACATTAACTTGAAATTTGGTGTGTAGCAGAGACCTGCAACGAGCAACTAATTTTCGAGTTCACTCGCGCATTTACCAGGCTTGTTAGCGCACGTCGCTCATACTGCCATCGCTCGCGAATGATCGTTTGTACATTAAAGCAGAACAAGCAAGCCTTTCGCAAGCACGAGTAATAATAGCTCAAGCTCATTTAAGCATGTGAGCAATTCAGCTTAGCAGCAGCAGCAAGAACGAGCGCCGAGCGAGTGGTTCCACATTTAAAAGCATAAAATATATATAATTTCTGAGTTTAAGAACGATCTCATGGAAAACACATTTTCCGACTATGGCAGCTATAAGATATGCTCACCCGATTTTGACCAATAAATTTGGTTGAAATTCTGCAAGTTATCAATAGTGTTTTATTCTAGCATCTTTAATGACGATTAGTAACAAAATATAACTTTTTTTGACTGTTTGAAACGTGATTTTTCTTTTAGATTTAGGGCTCCAGATCCCGAACAACAACAAAATTTTGAATTATTTTAAAAAGATTTTAATAATCTATATTTATCTAGCTTATTTTAAGCTTCATTTTGGGTGTGCGAGCGGGAAGTGTATATTAACACCGAATTCAAATATCCTTACAGTTCATTAAAATTAATAAATAAATCTAAAGATTCTAACTTTGCCGTTTTACCGCAGATTTCAATAAGCTATAACTTAAACGATGATTAATTCATGCCTTTATTTGATTAAAATATCAAGTTGATTTTTTAGAAAAATTTAAAATTTTCCCGGGTTTTCTTATCAAAAACTCTTTAAAATAAAAGTTCCTTAAAAAACCTTTTTTTATTTTAAAAGATTAAATTGGTTTTCCAGAATCTTGATCCAGGCACATTTTTTTAATCTTTAAAAGTCAGCTTAATATCCATTCTATGAAGTGTATTCTGCAAAGTTCGACGGTGTCGTGCTGAAGCCCTATGCACTGACTAAACATTTGTTCTTTTTTCTGTTGTAAAATTTTCTTCATCTGGGTACCCCTTTGTGACTTGCTTTAGAGATGCTCTAGTATAAATTGGTTTCAGAGTACATTTGGTTTCTTCCATAACGTTTTCATTTCCCCATTCTAGAGGTGGTACGCGCCATGAGCTATGTGATACAACAGGGATGGGCCATGTATTGGGGAACAGCGAGATGGTCTCAGGTTGAAATTATGGAGGCCTACACCAACTGCCGGCAGTTTAACTGCATTACACCGATTGTTGAGCAGTCCGAGTATCACATGTTCTGTCGAGAGAAGTGTGAGCTGTATCTACCCGAAATGTATAACAAAATTGGGGTCGGCCTTATGGCCTGGGGCCCGTTGTCTATGGCATTGAGTGATACGCAGAATGGAGACAAAATCTTCTTGCCCAAGGGCTCATTTAAAACAAAAAGCTTTTCCTGGACGGAAGATGAAATCAATCGCAATGTGAGTAATTTATCGCAATGGCTAAACAAACATTTTAAACATTATTAATATTTTTTCCGCAGGCTGCACTCTCCCCGCAGGGTAGCTGGGGTAAGGATCGGATCGAGGAAGGTCGACGGCACTGCGATCGCCTACGAGATTTGGCAGCACTGGCCGAGAAACTTGGATGTAGTCCAACACAATTGTCTATTGCTTGGTCGTTAAAGCACGAGCCAGTGCAGTGCCTACTTTTGGGCGCTACCTCAGCAGAGCAGCTACATCAAAGTCTGCAATCACTGCAGGTAAATATTTACAAATAAATCGATTTTTTTCACTATTCTTTTTCCTTAATATGGTAGCAAGGTGGCTTAGCTACACGGTAGAGGCAGCGTAAATTTATACACAAATAAGTTTTTTTTATGAAATTTAAAATAGTCGTAAAAAATGGTATGGAATAATGGTTAAAAACCTACAAGTTAGATTTCCGCATAGCTGTAAATAATTTAAATCTGATTCAATCATTTTTTACTGCTTTTAGGTGATTTATTAATTATTTTGGAGCAATCAGATTGTAAATATTTAGAATTAATCCATTTGATTGAAATCACTAAAGATTTCTATGTTTGATATAAATCCTAAATCAAACTTTTGAATTCATTTAATGATTTGATTCAAATCATTTCTGTTATAATTCCGTATAGATTTTAATTATTATGTGATTTATACCATTAAAGATTTAAATTATTTTGAGATTTAAATCATAAGAGATTTCAATATTTTCTTTAAAGATTTTAGTACTTTCATCTAAATCATTAAAGATTGCAATATGTTGATTTGAATCAAATAATTAAAATCTTCAAAATTAGAATCAAAAGATTTAAATCGAAATTTTTAAGATTTAAATCTTTAATGATTCAAATATTCAATGATTTAAATTAAATGAATTAAATTCATTCGTGAGTAAGTTCATACAAACTCCTTTCTTGCGTTCGGCTGCCCATGATCGCCTTGAAAATATCTGATTTTACGAAATTAATTCAAGTTTGAAGCAAACCAGTAAAAGACAAACCATGACATGCAAAATTTGTCGAAACGGGATGGAGAATGCGTATGTCTCCCACTTATTCGGTTTCTGCCCTGCCCTGTACACATGTATTAGATCTTGCTGAGACTACGCCTTGGTTTCATCCAAGCCTCTAAGATGTCTCGTGGTTAATCTCAATTTTTAGAAACTATTTGTACTGAAGAGTGGGAGGAATGGACACAAGGGGTCAAATACTTATGGCCCAAATTGTTGTCTGACAAAATTAGTCTAAGCTTCAACTTTTTATTAGTTTTTAGAATTTCCTAATCGGTGCAATAATTTAAACAGATGCATATTATGAAAAAAATCGAGAAAATAGTTTATCGAAAATATATCGATAGCAAGTCATTCAATTTATTTTTCATGGAGATTTTCGTGATTAGAGGGCATCGGCGGAGCCCATAGAACTTAAACTCCTCACCCTTGCACATTTTTGTCTGTGTGCGAAATATTTGAGCAAGTTTTTTCTCCTTTTATGTGTATGTATGTATGCAGAAGAACAACGCTACACACAGACGCCACCTGCAACTTGGCTGATCTGTGCAAAGCCTCGGGTGGCGATGAGTGTAGTGGTGCGACTGGCCATGTACGCCATGCAAATGGTATTATGTGGAAAGCCACCAGCTTACATTTAATGATAAATTAAGTTGTGTATTTGGCAAGTGGCTGCAATTTTGGTTTAGCCCAGGCTTAAGAAGAATGAAAGAGATGGCACTTACCTTAAATCCTAACGGTGATGAAATCGCATGATGAAATCGCTTTACATGTTAATTATATCCATGAGAACATCAATATCCTGATGATATTCATTTGTTGTAGTGTGAATGCATAAATTCCGAATCCGAAATAAATATCGGTTCCGGTGCGTGCCGATATGAGAATTTCGGTTAAAGGTTATATTTCAGTTTTCAGTTTATTTCGGTTTCGATACAGTACTCAGATTTTTATTTCGGCAGACCAGTACGTAGTACGTACCGGAACAAGTATAATTTTTTGTAATAGAACTAAGAATATGCCGCTAAAAAAAGGTATTTTTTTAAATATACCGATTTCTAGCCTTTTTATACCCGTTACTCGTAGAGTAAAAAGGGTATACTAAGTTCGTGCAAATGTATGTAACAGGCAGAAGGAAGCATTTCCGACCCCTTAAAGTATATATATTCTTGATCAGCACCAATAGCCGAGTCGATATAGACATGTCCGTCTGTCCGTCTGTCCGTCTGTCCGTCCGTCCGTCTGTCCGTATGAACACCTAGATCTCAGAGACTATAAGAGCTAGAGCTACCAAATTTTCAGTGTAGACTTGTATTGATTGCAGGCAGATCAAGTTTGTTTCAAATTTTTGCCACGCCCCCTCCCGCCCCCGCGATTTGAAAAAAACCTCATATCTCCCACAATTTTGAAAATAGACTGTTCAAACCTTCTAGACATATATTTTAATCATCATTACCTATCGATCCGCCATACATCATTTTTCGATCAGATGAACGATAGTAGAGTTGCCACCCCCGCAATTTGAAAAAAAAAAAAACCTCATATCTCCCACAATTTTGAAAATAGACTGTTCAAACCTTCTAGACATATATCTTAATCATCATTACCTATCGATCCGCCATACATCATTTTTCGATCAGATGAACTATAGTAGAGTTGCCACCCCCGCAATTTGAAAAATACCTCATATCTCCCACAATTTTGAAAATAGATTGTTTGAACCTTTTAGACATATATTTTAATAATTATTACCTATCGATCAGCCATACATCATTTTTCGATCAGATGAACGATAGTAGAGTTGCCGCCCCCGCAATTTGAAAAATACCTCATATCTCCCACAACTTTAAAAATAGATAATTCGAACCCTCTAGACATATATTTTAATAATTATTACCTATCGATCAGCCATACATCATTTCCTGATCAGATGAGCTATAGTAGAGTTGCCTCCCCAGCAAATTGGAAAGAAAATCATTTCTTCCACAATTAGGACATGTTTATATCCTGAGTAACGGGTATATCGAAGTCGAGCAGGGCCGACTTTAACTTACGCTCTCGTTTATTTAATAAAGATCACATATACTAATAATAATGGTTCAAAATTGTCCGCTTTAAAATCAGAAGTATCTCCGCCAAAAATAGAGATCTTAAGCGATTTGGATAGATTTTGAACCCATACTATAAATTACGGTTCAATATAGCTTATAATACGCTGGAAAAATACTCAAAGGGGTATATCAGCTCTAAAAAACACAAAAACAGAACATTTTTCTTAGCTTTTCTTTACATCACATTGTTCAAAATATTATAACAGAATTTTTTTAGGGCGAAATTTGATTAATATCCAGAAACTTCATTCTAAAATGTTTATTACCATTTTTCTAACATTTCTGTATTTATGGAAGGATATTTTTGAATACTTAGAAATCCTTTACATTTAATTAGATGGTTTATATTTACCAAAGTAAAGTTTTTCTACTTTTAAGACATTTTTTCTATATCTTATATAAAGGAGAATTTGATTCTGTTTATTTTTAAGGCCGAATTTAAAAAATGTACGACTTTTTACTGAGTGTATAACTTGCTATTTCACCAGTATAAATATTTATTTGAAACAAATATAAATCAATAAAATAAATTAAAAAACGAGAGCGTAAGTTGAAGTCGGACCTGCTCGCCTTCGATATACCCGTTACTCAGGGTAAGGTTTTTTTAAGAATATTTTATTAGATCACAAATTGTGGAAGATATGAGTTTTTTTATACACTTGAAAAGTGTATATTAATTTTGCCCAGAAGTTTGTAACGCATAGAAATATTCATTTCCGACCCCATAAACTATATATATTCTTGATCAGGACAACAAGCTGAGTTCATTTCCGCTTGTCCGTCCGTCCGTCTGTCTGTCCGTCTGTCCGTCTGTCTGTTTCTACGCGAACTAGTCTCTCAGTTTTAAAGCTATCGAGCTGAAATTTTGCACATATTCTTCTTTCTACTGCACGCAACTAATATGTCGGAACCGGCCGGATCGGATGACTATATCATATAGCTGCCATAGGAACGATCGGTCTAAGAACAAGTTCTAGTTAGAAAAACTTTTTTGTTTTAAATCGTAGCGTCCCCAATCTTGGTATATGTTAGTTTTATATGCTTTCACATAATTCTGGAAAAATGTATCAAAATCGGATCACTATAGCATATAGCTGCCATAGGAACGATCGGTCGAAAAATAAGTCGTTGTAAGAAAAACTTTTTTGATTTTCATCGTAGCGTCTCCAATCGTAGTTTGTATTTGTTTTATATGTTTCCACACAATTCTGAAAAAATTTTATCAAAATCGGATGACTATAGCATATAGCTGCCATATAAAAGGTCGGTCAAAAAACCACTTCTAGTGAGAAAAACTTTTTTGTTTTTTATCGTAGCGTCCCCAATCTTGGTATATATTAGTTTTATATGCTTTCACATAATTTTGAAAAAAATTATCAAAATCGGATGACTATAGCATATAGCTGCCATAGGACCGATCGGTCGGAAAATGTGTTTTACTAAGAAAAGTTTTTTTTTATGGTATCAAATTTTTATTATCAATGATTTCATAATTTTAAATATCTGACATCTATATCCTATATATATTTTACCGGTTAAGTCAGTTTAAGTAAAGTTTTTCAAGTGTATTAAAACTTCGGCACAGTCGAAGTTAGCTTTGCCTTCTCGTTTACAAATTGCGGGGGTGGCAACTCTACTATAGCTCATCTGATCGGTAAATGATGTATGGCGGATCGATATGAAATGATGATTAAAATATATGTCTGGAAGGTTCGAACAATCTATTTTCAAAATTGTGGGAGATTTGACGTATTTTTCAAATTGCGGGGGCGGGAACTTTTCTATCGTTCATCTGATCAAAAAATAATGTATGGCGGATCTGTAGGTAATGATGATTATTATTATTATTATTTGAAAATATTGAAACACAATTACAAATTGTGTACAATTGGAAAGCCATAGCATCTTAGGCCTTAGGCAGGTAATGATGATTAAAATATATGTCTAGAAGGTTTTGACAATGTATTTTCAAAATTGTAAGAGATATGAGGTATTTATACCCGTTACTCGTAGAGTAAAAAGGGTATACTAAGTTCGTGCAAATGTATGTAACAGGCAGAAGGAAGCATCTCCGACCCCATAAAGTATATATATTCTTGATCAGCATCAATAGCCGAGTCGATATAGACATGTCCGTCTGTCCGTCTGTCTGTCCGTCTGTATGAACACCTAGATCTCAGGAACTATAAGAGCTAGAGCTACCATTTTTTCAGTGTAGACTTGTATCTTTTGCACGCAGATCAAGTTTGTTTCAAAATTTTGCCACGCCCACTCATCAAAAAATCATATCTCCCACAATTTTGAAAATAGATTGTTTGAACCTTCTAGACATATATTTTAATCATCATTACCTATCGATCCGCGATACATCATTTTTCGATCAGATGAACGATAGAAAAGTTCCCGCCCCCGCAATTTGAAAAATTCCTCATACCTCCCACAATTTTGAAAATAGATTGTTCGAACCTTCTAGACATATATTTTAATCATCATTACCTACCGATCCGCCATACATCATTTCTTGATCAGATGAACGATAGAAAAGTTCACGCCCCCGCAATTTAAAAAATTCCTCATATCTCCCACAATTTGGGCAACCTTACCCTGAGTAACGGGTATATCGAAGTCGAGCAGGGCCGACTTCAACTTACGCTCTCGTTTTCAAATTGCGGGGGCGGCAACTCTACTATCGTTCGTCTGATCGGAAAATGATGTATGGCGGATCAATAGGTAATGATGATTAGAATATATGTCTAGAAGGTCCGAACACTCTATTTTTAAAATTGTGGGAGATATGAGGTTTTTTTCATATTGCGGGGGCGGGAGTGGGCGTGGCAAAAATATGAAACAAACTTGATCTGCGTGCAGACAATACAAGTCTACACTGAAAAAATGGTAGCTCTAGCTCTTATAGTCTCTGAGATCTAGGTGTTCATACAGACAGACGGACAGATCGACGGACGGACAGACGGACAGGTCTATATCGACTCGGCTATTGATGCTGATCAAGAATATATTTACTTTATGGGGTCGGAAATGCTTCCTTCTGCCTGTTACATAAATTTGCACGAACTTAGTATACCCTTTTTACTCTACGAGTAACGGATATAATAATAAAACCGAAACAGTACCGGTTTTAGCGTTTCGGTATGGTTCCGGGTTTTTCGGTTCCTATTAAACCGGTTAACGGATTTCGTTTCTCAAAAAAAATTTTATATTTAAATTTTTTTAATTTATTACCGGTATCTGGCTTTAAACGGTTTTTTTCGGTTAACGGTTCCGGTTATGGTATTATTCCCTAGTTATCACTCATACGTAATAATGCCATTGTAGTCGGTCTAGGCATCATCGCACCATCGACTAACTGCAGGAAAAGCTAGGACATCCTGAAACAGAATATATGCAACTGGCGGCTTTCTCACACATAACGTAACATAACGTTACCACAATGATCTGAAAAAACTTTTAGAGACAACATTTCGTATTAGCTAAGGATCAGCTAAGGGCCTTGTAAAGGCATTGTAAACCAAAAATAACAATTGCTCTCCAATGTCCTGACAAAAGTTAAATTAGAATCAGTTTGCTTAGAAATATGAAATGCTTTCTGTATCTGTAAACCTTTTCAAATCGAACCATTTTTAAATGATTTCCTCTTTTCCCCTACAACAGCTACTGCCGCGACTCTCGTCGAGTGTTATGTTGGAGCTGGAGCGCATATTAGAGAATAAACCAGTGCGGCCGCCAATGATATCGACGCTGGCACTTCGGTGACAATCAGCTTGCCCGCAGGGTCCGCTCAGCCTGAGCGGAGGTGGACCCTGCGGCGCCGATTCGCCGAAGCATGAGGATGAGGCCTTCATTGACGAGGTGGATGCTAAGGATGCTGCTAAGCAGGGTTTCTGTGTTATTCAGTGACGAAAGGAGTCCTTAGATATTGATAATAAATTTTTGAAAGTGATTAGTAGTAAAACTAGCCTAAGTAGCAATACCATGACAACAACAATAAGCAAGCACGAACTACAGCAACAGCTCATCCCAAATAGCTCAGCAAGCGCGGCAGCAGCAGCAGCGGCGGCAGCAGCAGCGGCGGCAGCAGCCGTAGCCGCCGCCGCCATTACGACCACTGGTGCACCCTCCACGCTAGCAACTCTCACCGCCAACGGACTCTATGACAACACACAGGGACAATTTGATACGCTGAACAACAATTTGAATCGAAGAAGGGACGCATCGACGGAACCGCAAAAACGTCGTTCTTTGCTCAACTTTAAGTCATTTGATTTTCATATTAAATCGCTTTACAGCGGCTTACGCTCCATCCCGAAAACGGAATCCCCCACACATCTGTCTACCCTGTCGCTGGGTGGCAATGCTTTAAAAGTGGATGGTATTGATCCAGCCGCACATAGCCGTATGCTGCCTTACCTCCGAATTGAAGGTGTCGATGGGGAAGTTGATATGGAGGCAATTGACCAATACATAAGCCCCTACGAGCTGGCCCTGGCTGCGGCCACGCGCTCACAAACCGCAGTGAATGCACCCTCACCCTGGCACCTGTCACCTGTGGTGCCCAATTTGCTGTCTCCATCGGCGGTGGAAGCGGGCGGTATACGTCGCTCATCCACTTCTGATATCGTGTCCTGCCGTCGTCGACCCAGTGACTCGGGTAATCGGCGTCCCAGCACTTCAGACTTATTAAGGCGAGCACGCGAGCGACGTAGTGTGTCCCACAGCGGTCTGTCGCGTGGTGGTATACGTGGCATGGGCATGGGTGGTGCTGGTGCTGGTGGTGGGAGACGCACCAGCATGGCCTTCTAGGCTAACCCAACAAAAAATTTGATAATGATCACATCAGCTGACAACAAAAACAACCAATGGCGCTTATGAATTTTTCTGTAGTTACAAAAGCAGTGAGTAAGGTGTTTTTTTTGTTTGTTTTTAAACAACTTAACTATATACTATACATATATATACTAACATATATCATGCCTCCCTAGACCTTTTTCCAATATTTAAAATCTAAGCCCGCTCATGCACCCACATCTTCCCAAACTTTTGTGACAATATTAGATCCTAACTACCGTTAACCAACAGTCAATATTCTATATCTATAGTCATGTACATACACAAACACACACATACACACACACACACACTGGCAAGTATATGCTGTTTCGGTTGCTATTAGAAGGCAGAGCGACAAAATTATGTCGTTTTTCTGTTATATTTTTAAGGGCCTTGTTTCGAATTCCGTATCAATTTCCGTATAATCGGTAACTAAATTCACTTTCAAAGGTGTCACAGAAAAAAATGTTGGTTATCCACTTGGATTCGATATAATAATATGCTTTTCGCTCATCCATTTGTGATTTAATATTTTTAGATAGATCTTAGTTTTGCATTCAATGAAGCAGAATATGAAAATATGATCTATCTAAAGGGATCCAAAACCAATTCTCGGTGTCACAGAAATCTCTTTCGGTTGATTTAAAATCTCTCGTATTTTGTATAGAGATATAGCTAAACGATTTTGATAAACAACAGACATTTTTAAAGTGGAAACAAACAAATTTTTCTGGAAATGTTATATCATATCAGCGCACAGTGGTCCAAATTACTGCGCTAGCGGCATTTAATTAATTAAACGAACAAATTCAGACATATTCCAATGAAACTTGAAACTTAAAAGTTTTAAGAGTTTTTAAGAAAGAAAACAATTGTCTAAAAGAGAGTGAATGTAGTTAACACTCACGAGGCTTTGATGTGAAACATGTTAATTGTATAGAGTAAATATACCGTAAGAAAGGCCACGATTGGCCAGGCGATTGCTTGGAAAACAGTGTTGGAAAACAGTGTAGGAAAATAATGTTGAAAACAGTGTTGGAAAACAAAGTTAAAAAACAGTTTTGGAAAACAATGTTGGAAAACAGTGTTGGAAAACAGTGTTGGAAAACAGTGTTGGAAACAGTGTTGGAAAACAGTGTTGGAAAACAGTGTTGGAAACAGTGTTGGAAAACAGTGTTGGAAAACAGTATTGAAAAACAGAGTTGAAAAACAGTGCTGGAAAACAATGTTGAAAACAGTGTTGGAATAAAAGTGTTGGAAAAGAAAGTTCAAAAACAGTGTTGGAAAACATTGTTCAAAAATGATGTTGGAAAACAGTGTTGGAAAACAATGTTGGAAAACAGTGTTGGAAAACAATGTTGGAAACAAAAATCAAAAACAGTTTTGTAAAATATTGTTGGAAAACAGTGTTGAAAAACAATGTTGGAAAACAGTGTTGGAAAACAGTGTTGGAAACAGTGTTGGAAAACAGTGTTGGAAAACAGTGTTGGAAAACAGTGTTGAAAAACAGAGTTGAAAAAACAGTGCTGGAAAACAATGTTGAAAACAGTGTTGGAAAAAAAGTGTTGGAAAAGAAAGTTCAAAAACAGTGTTGGAAAACATTGTTCAAAAATGATGTTGGAAAACAGTGATGGAAAACAATGTTGAAAAGCAGTATTGGAAAACAGTGTTGGAAAATAGTGCTGGAAAACAGTATTGGAAACAAAAATCAAAAACAGTTTTGTAAAATATTGTTGGAAAATAGTGTTGGAAAACAATGTTTAAAAATAATGTTGGAAAACAATGCTGGAAAACAGTATTGTTGAAAAATAGTGTTGGAAAACAGTATTGGAAACAAAGTTCAAAAACAGTTTTGTAAAATATTGTTGGAAAACAATGTTTAAAAATAATGTTTTGAAAGCAATGCTGGAAAACAGTATTGGAAAACAGTGTTGGAAAATAGTGTTGAAAAAAAGTGTTGGAAAACAATGTTAGAAAACATTGTTAGAAAACAGTATTGGTAAATAGTGTTGGAAAATAGCGCTTGAAAACTGTTTTGAAATTCAGTGTTTGTAGAGAACTTATTACTAAAAAGATTAATTGATATGCAACGGTTGGCCAGGCGATTGTTTTGAGTGTATGCTGTGTCCGTGTGAGCGTTACACGTTACCCACAAAAAAAATCTTCCGTACCGAAATTAAAAATGTTTTACATCAAAAAATACAATTTACTATATTTCCATAAAAAATAACCGTTCTTACTAAAACTAACACATCCGTTCACAAAATACGAACAAGAACAATTGATCATGATGTACAAAAAATGCATGCAATAAACGAACAGCGTACGTATAAACGAACAATTCACACAGACCGAAAACATGCCATTCAGCTAAGGTTATTTTATGCTTATAGAATATAGGTTACGTAACGGGTTGCGGTTAACCTTTTTTCGTTCGGATTTAAGTTGCGGTTATAAAATATTGACAAATCACAGCCATATGGCTGATAGAAGCTGCCTCATTTTGGTTCCCATTTCTTTAGTAAAAGAAATAAGCTCGAATTTGGTATCCAAAACTATTTTCCCCAATTAAGAATGAATAATAATGTGTGTGAGTGTGTTTAAGCAACCCAAACAGACTCAACAATTGGCACTGGATAGCTTATCCTATATTAAAAATACATTTGCGCGTCTCTCCATTACATGTATAAAAGGGATATTACACTGTGTTCATGTTTTTAAATGTACGAATATTTTGTTTGCCAGTCAGGCAACTTTATTTAAAAATCTAGACCATTATCAAACCTGCTTGCTAGTTTTATTAATAAGAAAATTGAATCTCTTGAAGTTCCGTGACATCCTTTAAAGATTTCTGTGACACCCTGTTTAAAGAAGTGACAAACATATTTACAGTTACTATTTGTTTGACGATGAATTCGTCAACCATGTGACCGAAGTTGTTAATTTTGATTTTTACTTAAATATAGCTAGAAACTCACATCAGCTAAATAATGATCGATGGATATCAGGTCCATACAAAAAAAGTTTGTCGAAATGCTAGTCGGTTCTCAAAAAAACTAAAATTTACGCTCATAATAAGCTAAATTTCCGCTCAGCTCATGGAAGAACGATAGGTATAAGCATAAAAAGTACTGTGTAATTATTTTGGTGCTACCCTAAAGCTGCTATTTCACTTGTCTGAGTTCTCATATAAAAAGTCTGTAAAACAACTCAGGTAGCTAAGCATTGGCTGTCAAAAAACTCACGCTTATCATCAAAACATTTATTCTCATATATGAGCTTCTCAGTATGATTATTTCTTAAAAATTTTCATATGGCGGGTCCTGCTGGTGGCACCCGCATTTTGCATCAAAAAACAGAAAGATTAGGAAGCAAGGAGTTACGAAACATCACACATTCTAAAAATAGAAACAGGAAGTTACCACTCTTTTTAGCTGTCCCCCGGCATTATGAAAAATTGAGACGAGATTCAAAAATCATTTTATGAAATGTCGTTATCGCCCTAATATTTATTTTGCTGATCAAAGAAGTAGAATAGACCCGAATAGAATAGAAAATAAAACTAGGATCAAAAAAAACCTTTAAAAAAACCGTTAAGGTTCAAGGTTTTTATTGGTAAATTTTGGTTCGAACTCGCAAACTGAAACTCCGCAAAATGATTTGGGTTAACAGCCCTGTTTCTGCTTTCCACATATCATTTCAATAAAAAAAACCTTTTTTTGCTAAATTTTAATGTAAACAAAACTCAAGTGAAAAAAGCAATGTGACCATTTGATATTTGGTTGTATTTTGCTGTTGGAGGGTCAAACTGGGGTTGGAATAAACAGACAGTACCGCCAGCGGAAAGATTAGCTGATGTGAGTACATAGCTTAAAGATTCACAATTTGAATACAAAATGCAAACGTTTTTATCGGTAACAAGTCGAAATTCGGAACAGGCCAGTAAGACGTTTGAAAACGACGTTATTATGTGCGAGATAATATAATTTTTTTTCAAATGGCGAAATTGTGTCGTTTTGAGCGACATTAATTCGCACGAAATAATGTCGGGTTTTTTATTGTGGCGAAAATTTGTCCTTATAAAGCGATATAAATTCGCGCGAAACTATGTGGTTTAAAAAAAGTCAAAATAGTTGCGTCGCAATATAACGTCCAACCCTATTAGAGGTCTGCATGATAAGACGAAATTTTTTTTTATTTTTGAAGAATGTTCCAATTTTCCGCTGTATTTTTAGGTCGTTTTTTGTCAGTGGTTTTACATATTTCGCCATGGCTTCCGCTATCCTACACCGATTTTAAAATGTAATATACGAATTCACTGCCAATAAATAGGCCTTCGAATAAGTCAAAGACACTTTTAATTGTTTTTTGAGATATTTAGCTCAAGCCTTCGAAAAAAGTAATTTCATTGCGATTTTACTGCGTTATAACTGGATTATCGTTCATCTGATCGGAAAACGATGTTTAGTGGACCGATAAATAATGATGATTGGAAGGTCCGAGCAATTTATCTTCAAAACTGGAAAAAAAAATTGGTGACTATGATCAATGCAGATTACAATATATGTCTAGAAGGTCCGAGCAATCTATCTACAAAGTATTAAAACTGTGCTTTCTGCATTTTTAGCTATTTTTCATGTTTAATTTTTTCTTTGTTAATTTTTTTTAAAGTGTACGTAAAGCAACATATGTCCCATGTCTTCGTTTAATAAAGCTGACCGAGCGAGACAGAAATACAAAAATCCACTAAATGATCTTCTTTTATATTGATTGGCGATTCAACTCAGTTCAAAAACCGAAATAGCGCTCGTTTACAGCCAGAAAATAGTTTTCATTCAGAACAATTACAAATTTTGATACCAAACCGCTGAGATTTACGCTATTTTTGCTTGTTTTGAGGCAAGACTTTACTACTGACCGACTGTCTTCCTCAATCTCATTCTATCCTTTAAAAATGGAATTCAAACACTTATAATACTCTTCAGTGTGGCCTAAAATTTGAGTGCAATTATGCAGACCTCTAGTTGCTATCCTAGTAGTTAGGTAGAGCCCTTCGCTCTTGTGCTCATCCCTGCGTATCGCACATCTCAGATGTTAAAGCAACCATGAAAACTTATGTGAAATTTCATATCAAAACAACAACAAAAAAATGCATTCGATAGTCTTTTTGATTAATCAATTATCAAACTTAATCAACGATTATTATTAAAAAAAAAAACAAAATGGACTTCATCAACAAATACACAATTTTAGCTAAAACATAAAAAAAGGGCAAAAAACTAAAGAAAAGAATTCAAATCAAATCTTATTCTATAGGCATTATTAGCATTATATTATTGTAGTTAAATGAAATGGAAAATGAAAATGAGAATTTTTTTTTAAGAAATGATGAATAAGCAAATGCCTTTCTTAAGAAGTTTATATTTTAAATAAATGCGAAATATATATATATATATATACATACAGATGTGGAAATGAAATTGTTATAATTAAATGTAGTTGCATACATTTATACATACATAAATGCCACACACACACACACACTACACAAATGCATACATATGATTACCATTGAGAAGCCTAAAATGCTTTTACTTTTACTGTTACCTTTTTCTCGCTCATCGTATTGTAATTAATGAACTTAAGAAAGTTTTTAGTCTGTGCGCAGCTATTGCTCTCTGCAGCACTGGGACCTTCAGACTTTTTTCGTTGCTAATAAAGAAAATTTATAAATCGTTTCTTCGAGATTATGACGTCCAACTTTGAAACCCAAAAGTTACACTCAGAAAAAAAAAACAAGAACTTTGTACTTAAACTAAGCACAATACTTGATCCAAGTGCAAACTTCTTATATTAAGTACGATGTTTTTTCAATTCCGAAATACTTGATTCTGGACCATTCCAGTATATATTCAGTACATTTCCTACTATTTTAAGATCTTCTTGATCATACTTTTAGGTGGAAATAGTCTTAGGTCAACAATAATTTTCTCACTTAAAAAATGAGAACCAAATAAGTCCAATAAATTCAAAAGTAATCCCACAAAACATTCTTGAAACTAAATAAGAGTATATAAAATAAGTACAAAATGTTCTTGAATTAAACCCATTAATTGCTTTAACTGTTTTCAATTTGTGCTTGAATCAAATGTGGTTGCAACGATCTTAAGGCCATGAATTTACCAAAGACCAAGAAGGTATAATTGTAGGTCAGAAATCTATTCACACTCCATAAGTAAAGTAATAGATCCAGTTGGAAATTTTAGGGACAGACAGGCATTTTCCATTGCTTTATTTCGTACTCAATCTAAAAAATGTTGTACTTGAATTAAGAACACATTTTCTAGAACTGTAAGACGAAATATATTTGATTCAAGAATGTCTGTTCTCTTTTCAATAACATTAAGGGTAATTTTTATACACTTGAAAAGTGTATATTAATTTTGCCCAGAAGTTTGTAACGCATAGAAATATTCATTTCCGACCCCATAAACTATATATATTCTTGATCAGGACGACGAGCTGAGTTCATTTCCGCTTGTCCGTCCGTCCGTCTGTCTGTCCGTCTGTCTGTCCGTCTGTCTGTCCGTCTGTCTGTCTGTCTGTCTGTTTCTACGCAAACTAGTCCCTCAGTTTTAAAGCTATCGAGCTGAAATTTTGCACAGAATCTTCTTTTTACTGCACGCAACTAATATGTCGGAACCGGCCGGATCGGATGACTATATCATATAGCTGTCATAGGAACGATCGGTCGAAAAATAAGTCTTTGTGAGAAAAACTTTTTTGATTTCCTTCGTAGCGTCACCAATCGTAGTATATATTAGTTTTATATGTTTCCCCACAATTCGGAAAAAATTTATCAAAATCGGATGACTATAGCATATAGCTGCCATATAAACGGTTGGTCAAAAAAATACTTCTAGTGAGAAAAACTTTTTTTGTTCTATCGTAGCGTCTCCAATCTTGGTATATATTAGTTTTATATGCTTTCACATAATTTTGAAAAAAATTATCAAAATCGGATGACTATAGCATATAGCTGCCATAGGACCGATCGGTCGGAAAATGTGTTTTACTAAGAAAAGTTTTTTTTTATGGTATTAAATTTTTATTATCAATGATTTCATAATTTTAAATATCTGATATCTATATCCTATATATATTTTACCGGTTAAATCAGTTGAAGTAAAGTTTTTCAAGTGTATTAAAACTTCGGCACAGTCGAAGTTAGCTTTGCCTTCTCGTTGGAATTAAGAATGTATCGTGCCTAATTGAAGTACACCCAACAACAATACACACTTAAAATTTTAAGTACATCCCGATCGTACTAGACCTAAAAAGAAAATTGTTTGTTTACCCAGTTCATAACTTCAAAAAGAGTTCAGGTAATTTCAGGACTTTAATATGAATGCATACACACATACACACAACTACACATACATATATGGGCGTATACATATGCATATTATCATTCAAGTGCATAAAGTCTTTTTCACATACGGACTGTGATTTCATATAACAAAAAAATAAAAAGATAATAAACAAAAAAAAAACTAAAATAAAAAAGAAAATTAACAAATTAACGTAAACTATTAAGTTGAATAAGTACTCAAGCGATATTAGTAGAATCCATGAGAAAAGAAAACCCAAATGAATTAGATAAATGTAACTCTACAATTTTTTAGACCAGACCATGAATGGGAAATACTTCCAAATGCATACACAACTGGATCGACAATTTAAAATGCAATTGCCTTAACAAATATGTAATAATAATAAAAGATAAATAAAAAATAAAACAAACTGATTAACTGATTTACCAAAATCAGGCCGGTTTCCTAAATCTTTAGTTAAATTAAGTTAACTTTCGACTCTGAATTGTTCATACACTAAAAAAAAGAAAAAAAGTACGCAATTACGCTTTGACCGGCAACTGAAATTTGCAATTTTATAGACAACAAAAAAAAAAAAAAGAAAGAAAAACGAAACGTAATTTTGGCATTGTATCAAGAATATTTATTCACATCTTTTTAGTAGTTAATCCGTCCTAAATAACGGCTAACCAGTAAGAAGAACACAAGCGCTTTAGTCAACAAGTACCCTAACAGAGCTACCGGTACCGAGTACCAAAACACAGAGATTCGCAATACGAAACCAAATCAATTGGCCGAAATATGATGTACCCATTGCCACACCGAACGAATGTTAAAGTTCACTTACTGTTTTTATACATATAACTAATATCGGAAGATTAAACCGATACATATATTTACGCTTTGCTTTAGCTTACTTTATATTTTCGGTTCCTAAAATCTTGGACCTAGACAAGAACAAAGATTAGAATCCATTGAGTTTGATGTGGAGTTCAGTAAAATCCAAATCAGCAAACCTGTCCAGAAACGGTTCAGTTCGGGTTGTCTGCGTATCTTCAGCTTCAATTAAAATCGAATTTTTTAAATGTTAATGGCATTAATACTTAAGCGATCAAGAACGTACATTTTTTTTATCAATTAAAATCATATTTATTTTCTTTTGAAATAAACTCATTACTGTAACTGTACAGGTACGATGTTCGGTTCTTTCAAATTCCAAAAATATAGTTTCTCGAATACAGTTTCTCCAAAAATAAAAAAATATAAGTACCACTTCTGGTTCTGGTTTTAAAACTAAACCAGTTCTGTTTGTTAAACGATTCTCGTACGGGTTCCGGCTTAATTCAGGAACACGAGGTATGTTTACACTTTCAAGACTTATGGCAATATTAAGTAACCTTCACAGTGATTTTTATGTTAACAGGCATTTATCTGCCTATACAGAAAAACCAAACACGATGTTTGGATTTTGTTCCTTAGATACAAATTTTTTTATTTCATTGTGAAAAATTTTATTTTTTTTTTAGAAGATCTTTTATTTTTCATATATGAATAATTCCTAAAAATGTTCTATGAACTTTTTTAATAGATCTATTTTTCCTCTAAATTACTTCAATTACTGAAAATAAGGAAATATCAATCTAAATTAATTCTTTAATTTGTTTCAAGACTATATCTTTGTTTTACTTTATTTTAATGCAGGGATTAATCCCGAAACGAATATCGGTTCCGGTACGTACCGAATCGAGAATTTCGGCTTTCAGTAAATTTCGGTATTCAATTTCGATACGGTACCTAGATTTTTATTTTTACCGTTACAAGTATAATTTTTTTTTAATATTAAATTTAAAATTAAAATTGTTTCATGATATCCTAGTTTATATGACAGATACTGCTTTCTGAGAGATGAGAAATCGGACCTAAACTTATATAAAATCTTTCTAAAAAGCAGGAAAAAGTTTTTTAATTATGGTTCGAAATAATCGGCCGCAAAATCTGCCGTATCCCTGCCATGAAAAAAAATCTTTTCCCATTTGAATAGATTTAAATTCATACTATAAGACTAGGGTCCAATATATCTTAAACAGTTGGAAATATAACATCTGCCTGAGCTTTTTGTTGCAGTACATTTTTTTTTTGATAAAGGCCTTATTCCAGATGGCATACAAATTAATTTCGGCACTAAGCTTCATAAAGGTAAGACAGGTTTTCAAAAGCATTCAGCTTTCAAAAATGTTTCTATTCATATGAAGAATTGTGCCGAAATATATTTTTATGTCATCTGGAATGGGACCTTTATCAAAAAAACTATTTCAAATTGGGAATGATGTTTTTAAATATGAAAGCGAAATATAATTTAAATCAAGAAATTTTATTCAAAAATATGTATTAACATTTTGTTAGCATTTCTGTATTTTAGAGAGGATTATGGATTTTCTATCCGCCTTTTAAAAAAAAAATTCTTTTTTTTATATATCTTAAAAAAAAATGATTTTGATTTTTCTTTAAAGCCGAATTTACAATATATAGGACTTGTCTGGGTATATATATTTATATTTCTGCTGAGATAAATAATACGAAAGCGAAACAGTACCGGTATTATCGTTTCGGGTATTCTCGGTTCGTATTATAACGGTTAAGGGTTTTCGGTTCTCAAAAAATTTTAAATATCTGTTGCAGTTTTAATACCGGTACGTGGTTTGAAACGGTTTATTTTGGTTAACGGTTCGGGTTACTGTATTATTCCCTGTTTTAAGATTATGTAATATAAATTTGTTTAAAAAAAATGGCTTGAAAACCCCGTAAATTTTTTTAGTTTTCGGACCATAACTTTAAAAACCGAGATAATGTCGAAAAACTGTAAATGTAGTAAATTAAAAAAGTTAAACCCGAATTTTTGTTAATTTGATGAACTTCCAACAAGCTCAATCGTTTACGTATGTTCTAAAATTGCAAAGCGTAAATTTTTTTTTATTAAAGGCCATCCTAATGTATAACTAACGCAAGCGTGAACAGGTAATATGGTAAAATGGTGTCCAATTAAAGCGCACAAGCATTATAGTGAAGCCGCAAGCAACTGCTTAAGCAGTTTGTCACAGAAAGCAATAACTTTTGCTGAAAAAGTTGTACCACCAAATTGATGGTTTATACGTACATACGTACATGTGTGTACATTATACCGGACATTCATTGAGAATGTTATTGGTTCATTAGGCAGCAAATGCCAGAGAAAAAGTGTCCATATTAATGTACCTACTATATGTATGTGCACACTGCACGTCATTAGGATAGCCCAGTCATTTCCCTCTGAAACTTTTTTATACGTTTGCTGTGAAAAAAAAGTACAACTGAAAATTGGTCCTTAGAATTGAAAACACAAATTAAATATAAAATTCTCTCTCATAATTCTCTTTAAATTTTTGTATGAAAAATGATATATTTATATCGATCAATAGAAAATCAGTGTGCTATTCAAGTGTCGCAAAGTGTAGAAACAGATGATTGTTTTTTTTTTTTTTTTGGGTGGGGGCGGGGTTTGAAATGTTATCCTAAGAACGTGCAGTAAAATTCCAATTTGAAATACAGCAAAACCAAATGCACAGGTGCATAATAAATCAGTTTTGGTCTGTGGTTAAATTACCCTGTAGCTAGTAAAATATAAAACAAATACAAACAAAGCAAAGCATTTTCAAATATATATAAACAAAAATGTACACCTAAGGTATGTACCCAAAGCAATTTTATGACACACACACTCATATATAAATGAAACGAAGAAAGTATTAAGCAAATTGCGGCATTGTGAACAACAAATATAAACGAAAGAAAATCTCTAGCTAATAATCTAGTCAACCAAATTTTACTTTACGTAAACAACAATTATATATATACTTTACATTCAACAAAAACAAAGCAAAAACACAAATTTAATTCATAAATAATAACAATAATGAAATATGCTTAATCTAAAAATTATTTTCTTATCGAAACTGGCAATAAAAAAAATATAACTTAATTATATAATGCAATAAGTTAACTTGAAATGAACATAGAAGAGTCTAGCGAACGAATTACTTAGAGTATAACGAATAGTCGACATCAAAACATGTAAATCAAACAGCAAGTCACTTGATTTTGCCAACACGTCAGATTGCTGCACCCCCCCTCCTTCCTTGTATCCCCCCAGCCACCCGGTATTACAACAGATCGTTTCGAAAAACCAAAAAACCACTTGTAATCAAAACTGCTTGCTTATTCAATTTACTGCACCCAGCAAAACTTGAGCAGATAATAACAATAACTAAATAAATGCCATATTTCTTCTTTAATTTTTCTTTTAGCTATATAATAATAATAACACAGTTGAACCTCTGAATTAAGTACATGCATACATATATGTAAAGTGTGTATGCATCAATAATATACAAAAATATATTTGGCTATAAACTGCTTCAACAAAGAATCAATTGTTTATTATTCACTTTTCAAAACATTTAATATTAATAATATAATAATTGAAAAGGCTAAATGTTATAAGTTATAACAACAACAAGAACAACGGCTACAACAGAGCTAAAATACTGAACAATTATATATAAAAAAAAAACCAAACAATAATAAAAACTTTTCTCTTCAAACCAAACTTAAAACAAGAGTTATATTTTGTCGCTCGAATCAAACCAAAAGTAAGTATCTACATACACTCAACAAAAAGTACCAGCGAAATCTAGTACATTCGTTGACAAAAGTATGGTTATTCTAAACCGTTTCGTTGTCGCTTCAAGAACGGTTTTTATAATTTTAGTATTATATTTTTATAGTTAAACAAAGTTCAGTTAAACTTTACAGTGAACAATTAACAACTGAGATTCGTAAAATTCACCCATACTACTTTCACACCAAGATAATTAACCATAAACAAAAAAAAATTTCCATAAGGCCACCTTCCAGAACGCACGAAAATAAATTTTTAGCCCGAACTCCATATAAAACGAGAAGGCAAAGCTAACTTCGACTGTGCCGAAGTTTTAATACACTTGAAAAACTTTACTTCAACTGATTTAACCGGTAAAATATATATAGGATATAGATATCAGATATTTAAAATTATGAAATCATTGATAATAAAAATTTAATACCATAAAAAAAACTTTTCTTAGTAAAACACATTTTCCGACCGATCGGTCCTATGGCAGCTATATGCTATAGTCATCCGATTTTGATAATTTTTTTCAAAATTATGTGAAAGCATATAAAACTAATATATACCAAGATTGGGGACGCTACGATAAAAAGCAAAAAAGTTTTTCTCACTAAAAGTGGTTTTTTGACCGACCGTTTATATGGCAGCTATATGCTATAGTCATCCGATTTTGATCAATTTTTTCAGAATTGTGTGGAAACATATAAAACAAATATATACTACGATTGGAGCCGCTACGATGAAAATCAAAAAAGTTTTTCTCACAACGACTTATTTTTCGACCGATCGTTCCTATGGCAGCTATATGCTATAGTGATCCGATTTTGATACATTTTTCCAGAATTATGTGGAAGCATATAAAACTAACATATACCAAGATTGGGGACGCTACGATTTAAAACAAAAAAGTTTTTCTAACTAGAACTTGTTCTTAGACCGATCGTTCCTATGGCAGCTATATGATATATTCATCCGATCGGTTCCGACATATTAGTTGCGTGCGGTAAAAAGAAGACTCTGTGCAAAATTTCAGCTCGATAGCTTTAAAACTGAGAGACTAGTTCGCGTAGAAACAGACAGACGGACAGACAGACGGACAGACGGACGGACGGACAAGCGGAAATGAACTCAGCTTGTTGTCCTGATCAAGAATATATATAGTTTATGGGGTCGGAAATGAATATTTCTATGCGTTACAAACTTCTGGGCAAAATTAATATACACTTTTCAAGTGTATAAAAATAGAAGGCTAACATCAACTCCGCCGATATTTTAAATGCCCTTGCCGTTTTTGAAAGACGCTACCATTGCTAGCAAAAAAGTTGTTCTCACAAGAAGTAGATTTTAGACCGATCGTTCCTATGGCAGCTATAGTCCTCCGATTTTCACAAATTTTTCCAGAATTTTGTGGAAGCATAAAAAACTAATATATACCAAGATTGGCGACGCTTCGATGGAACCCTAAAAAGCTTTTCATACTAGAACTAGTTTTTGCACCGAACGTTTCTATGGCAGCTATATGTTACAGTCATCCAATCCTGCCGATTCCGACAAATGTGCAGTCTATATGTATTCAAAGACTTTTTGCAAAGTTTAATGAAGATAGCTTTAAAACTGAGCGAGGAGATAGCATAGAAACAGACGGACAGACGGAAATGAACTCCGCTCGTCATGCTGATCAAGAATATATATACTTTATGGGGTTGGAGATGCTTCCTTTTCTATATTGTTTTTGCCACTGTAATGAATTTGTATAAAAAATAAAAATATAAAGATAAACCACATAAAGAAGAAATACTACTATATTTAAACATTTTCACAGGTTTTCAATTTAAGCATAAGTTGAACCACATCGTTTTTTTCACACATTGCAACTTATCTTGTTCTTGTTCCAGCTCTAAGAATACGTTGCCATTTCCTAATATCTTGCTCATTTTCGAGGACCATTTCCGCATACATATCCCTATTTAATTGCACCATTGTTCTTGGTTCCGGAAAGATACTCTCCATGCCAAGTCGTGGCAAAATGGCCATCTTTATGATACTGAAGAGTACAATGGCCACAAATGAGGTCGATACTCCTAGTATAAAATACGCAAAATACGTTTGAGTTGACATTCCCAATGACAGTAGAAAGAATCGCAAGGAGTAATGAATCAAACGCTCCAGCCTGCACCACAACACCAGCGTGGAGAACTCCAGCAGGGCCAGCGTACAGATTGTCTCCACCACAAACTCAACGGCATACGGCAAGTGCATGTAACGTGTGGGATACATTTTAATATCCGCAGCAAAAATCAAGACGGCACTAATAAAAATCAAGCTGGCCAAATAGGGAGCCGGGGAGCATTGGTCTTCTGCTTGCGTCAGGTAAAAGGACAGGCCCAGTACTACATGTATAAAGGCAGCTGTGCCAACAGCCCAATAGGAAGCCATTTCAATTTCGTACGAAAATTGTTTTATTCACTTCAACTGTAAAACTAGAAACTGAAATCAATTTGAAACTTAATAAAAAACTAAAAACTGAAATCAATTTGAAACTTAAAATTATGATGTACTAGATGGAAAATTTCGAACTACCAGCAATCGATAGAGTTGCCTAACAAATGAGATTCATCAAGTGGCACAGCAAGAAGTCAAATGGGGAACTTCAAGTGTTCTAAAGAACTGTATTATATTTGTCTATTAGCATTCAAAAATGGATTCTGCTGGAAATTAATATCCTCTTCATTAGCAAGCGATCTTAATCAAATGTACGGGTTACAGTCAGGGCTGTCAACCGGTTCGTAACGATATCAGAATTTTATCTTTTTCCAATGTGATTCTAAGCACATGTGAAAAAAAAGAAGGCTACACCGATGATTAAGATACCCTTGCACTTTTTGAAAGGCGCTACCATTGATAACAAAAAAGTTTTTCTCATTAGAACTAGTTTTTAGATCGATAATTTCTATGTCATCCATTTTCTATAAATTTTTCCAGAATTGTGGGGGAGCATATGAAACTAATATATACCACGCTTGATGACGCTACGACAAAAACAAAAAAGTTTTTCTCACTAGAACTAGTTTTTGGACCGATCGTTCCTATGTCAGCTACATGATATAGTCAGATGTTAGCCTCTATTTTTTTTTAATTTTCGTGTATTGATGTGGGTGAAACTATATTTAAGTAAGTCTTGAAACAGTCGAGGAACTTGCTTTAAAAATGTCATATATGCCGGAACCTCCCGGACCAGATGACTATATCATATAGCAGCCATAGGAATCCTGGATCAGAAATAAGTCTTAATAAGAAAATCTTTTTTGGTTGTCTAGTATTCTAAATAGTTTGTCTAAATTTGAGACCTATCGGATGATCATATATATAATCCTTTATAAAAAATACATTAAGCACTTATATAACTATTATAAGAACATTTCAGATTTGTTTTAGAGGAATTACCCATTTTTTTTTTAAATAACCAGATAAAACTAGACTTCTCAAGAGTGTTACACCTCTGGAAGAGCTTTGTTCATATTTTTCAGATATTACCTCAAAATTATATAAAAAATTTCTTAAAAACATCAATAATAAAAATTTGGCACGTATCGAATGTCACGTAACGTATCTTAATAGGCGTTCTATAAATAAAACTAACCTTTTTTTCAACGAAACAGATTTTTTTATATATTAACATTATTTCAGATTATATTGCATTAAGAAACTCGAACGCATTTCGTTGGCTTTTGCATTTGAATGAATGTACACAAAAGTCACTTCTGTATTTTGTCACTTTACGTATTTTTATACACTTGAAAAGTGTATATTAATTTTGCCCAGAAGTTTGTAACTCATAGAAATATTCATTTCCGACCCCATAAACTATATATATTCTTGATCAGAACAAGCTGAGTTCAATTCCGTCTGTCCGTCTGTTTCTACGCGAACTATTCCCTCAGTTTTAAAGCTATCGAGCTGAAATTTTGCACAGAGTCTTCTTTTTACTGCACGCAACTAATATGTCGGAACCGGCCGGATCGGATGACTATATCATATAGCTGCCATAGGAACGATCGGTTCAAAAACTAGTTCTAGTGAGAAAAACTTATAATTTTGAAAAACATTTTCTAAATCGGATGACAATAGCATATAGCTGTCATAGGGGCAAACATTTTCAAAAATTGTTCAGTGTTTTTTGTTTTAACATAAAGGCTAATAAATTCGAGGCCGCGGAAATGCCCATATACCCGATTTTCAAGAAAGGTGACGCAGGCAAATTAAATATAAAGTAGTGAAAGTAGGAAAGTACAGGGTTGCCCATATTCGACGGACCCATCTGGCAACGCCATAACTTTTGACAGAGATCTCAGATCGCTTAATGACATACCGCGTTTGAAGCGTCAGTCCAAGCAGATTTTTACCATGGAACAATACACGCCACGCGAGCGCTTTGAAATAGTTGAAATTTACATTCAACAGAACAAGTCAATTGTGAAAACCCAACGTGCTTTTAAAAAATTAAAAATGTGAAAAGAGCGCCTTCTAAGAACACCATTAAGCGTTTATTCGAAAAATTTTCGACTGGTGAGGCTCTTTCTAATCCGAAGAGGCCAAATAAAAGTCGACCAAGGCGATCGGCCGAGAATATCGCTGCCGTACGAGCCAGTGTTGAGAGGTCCCCAAGAACATCCCAAAAACGCCGTTCTCAGCAGTTGGGCATGGCTCGGTCCACTTTACAACGGATTATTCGCGTTGACTTGCATTTGTTCCCGTACAAAATTCAATTGAAGCAATGATTGTTGCCTGCGGACAAGCCTCGTCGATTGGAATGGGCCCAAAGAGTCATCGAAATGGCCGAAGATGACGAGCAATTTTGGAACAAAATTATCATGTCCGATGAAGCCCATTTCACATTGAATGGGACCGTAAATAAGCAAAATTGCCGTATTTACGCCACTGAAAATCCTCAGGAGATTCAAGAAGTGCCTCTTCATGACGAAAAAGTCACAGTTTGGTGCGGCGTTAGTGCCGTTTTTCTTCCAAAATGAAAATGGCCATGCTGTTACCATCAACCAGGAGCGTTATCGCGACATGATGACCAATTTTGTGATGCCAATTATTCGTCGAAAGCGTATGAGGCAGTTCTGGTTTCAACAAGACGGCGCTCCACCGCACACAAGTCGCATAACAATCGATTTTCTGAAGAAATTGTTTCCGGGCCGTTTGATGTCGAAAAGTGGTGATTTGGACTGGCCACCGCGTTCGCCCGATTTGACGCCGCCTGACTTCTTCTTGTGGGGATATTTGAAGTCAAAGGTTTACGTTAACAAGCCAAGGACCGTAGAACAGCTCAAGGACAACATTCGTGAAGAAATAGCCGCTATTCCGGCCGAAATGTTGGCGAAAACGATGGAAAATGCTGCAAAAAGGGCACAATACGCCATCAACGCCAGAGGCGGCCATTTGAGAGATATCATATTCAAAAATTGATGTAAACAAATCGACTTGGAACAAATTAAATGATTAAGATTGCCAACCGCCAAATTTTTATTTTTTTCTTTGATTTTTTTTTAAAAAAAACATGGGTCCGTCGAATATGGGCAACCCTGTAGTGTCCACCCAAACGGTGAATTTCAACATTCATCTTTGAAAAAATAGAATTGTGTGAATAAGTATATTTACATTAAGAATGGATGCATCTTTTAAAAAATATTTCAACAAAATTCTAATCAAAATTTCCTTTCTCAAAAAAGACATTTGAAACGAAGACTGCAAACCGTGTCGGAACTGAACACCTATAAACCTGTTCGGTTAGGATTTTTTGGGGTTTTCCGAACCGGACCATGAACGGAACCTTTTTCATTTTTAAGCCCTCGAACCTAAACCCGAACCGGACCACTTTTTCAAAAAATTAGGTTCGGTTCACAATATTAAGTAATTTTACAAATGGGATTATTCAAAATGAAATCTTAAAGAGTCACTATGTCTGATTGTTAGGAAAAAAATTTCTTCGCAAATTTGTTCTAGAGAGCATACATTGAAAAAAATTAAAAATTTGTAGAAAATATCTAAAAACGAAGTCGTACAAAATATTGCGCTAACTTAGTTCGCATATAGATGAATTAGATATACTGCCTACACAGAAGAAAATCGGAGATATTTGCACTAAAATCAATCCCAATCGATTTCAATTTTAGCTTGTTATTAAATGTAAAGGGAGTGGCCGAGAAAAATATTTTGAACTATCGGTTACTTTTCGTTACTTTTTACTTTACTTTTCGTTCTTTCGCTTTGACATTGCAATTCCGAACTTGTTTTAATCTCTATGCCAGACTATTTGATTTTTATACCCTTGCAGAGGGTATATTAAAATTGTCACGATGTTTGTAACGCATAGAAGGAAGCATCTCCGGCCTTATAAAGTATATATATTCTCGATCAGGACGACGAGCTGAGTTCATTTCCGTCTGTTCGTCCGTCCGTCCGTCTGTCCGTCTGTTTCTATTCTATCTCCTCCCTCAGTTTTCAAGCTATCTTTACCAAACTTTGCAAAAAGTCTTTAAATACACATAGGCAGCACATTTGTCGGAATCGGCCGGATCGGATGACTTTATTATATAGCTGCTATAGGAACAATCGGTTAAAAAACTAGTTCTAGTGAAAAAATAGAAGGCTAACATCGGCTACGCCGATGTTTTAAATACCCTTGCAGTTTTTGAAAGGCGCTACCATTGATAACAAAAAAGTTTTACTCAGTAGAATTAGTTTTTAGACCGATCGTTCCTATGGCAGCTATATGCTATAGTCATCCGATTTTGATAAATTTTTCCAGAATGGTGTGAAAGCATATAAAACTAACATATACCACGATTGGTGACGCTACGATGGAAAACAAAAAAGTTTTTCCCACTAGAACTAGTTTTTGGATCGACCGTTTCTATGGCAGCTATATGCTATAGTCATCCGATTTTGATAAATTTTTCCAGAATGGTGTGTAAGCATATAAAACTAACATATACCACGATTGGTGACGCTACGATGGAAAACAAAAAAGTTTTTCCCACTAGAACTAGTTTTTGGATCGACCGTTTCTATGGCAGCTATATGCTATAGTCATCCGATTTTGATAAATTTTTCCAAAATTCTGTGGAAGCATATAAAACTTATATTTACCACGATTGGTGACGCTACGATGGAAAACAAAAAAGTTTTTCCCACTAGAACTAGTTTTTGGATCGACCGTTTCTATGGCAGCTATATGCTATAGTCATCCGATTTTGATAAATTTTTCCAGAATGGTGTGTAAGCATATAAAACTAACATATACCACGATTGGTGACGCTACGATGGAAAACAAAAAAGTTTTTCCCACTAGAACTAGTTTTTGGACCGATCGTTCCTATGGCAGCTATATGATATAGTCATCCGATCCGGCCGATTCCGACAAATGTGCAGCGTATTTGTATTTAAAGACGTTTTGCAAAGTTTGGTCAAGATAGCTTCAAAACTGAGGGAGGAGATAGCATAGAAACAGACGGACAGACGGACAGACGGACAAACGGAAATGAACTCAGCTCGTCATGCTGATCAAGAATATATATACTTTATGTGGTCGGAAATGCTTCCTTCACTGCGTTACAAACATCGTGACAATTTTAATATACCCTCTGCAAGGGTATAAAAACCTTTTTTGTTTTCCATCGTAGTGTCACCAATGGTGCTATTTATTAGTTTTATATGCTTCCACATAAATCTAGAAAAATTTATTAAAATCGGATGACTATAGCATATAGCTGCCATAGGTACGATCGGTCTAAAAACTATATCTAGTGAAAACAAGTAAGAAAGTCGGTCAAGCCCGACTGTAATATACTCTGTACCTTTTTGTATGTATCAAAATCTGGGGGTGGCAACTCTTTCGACTATCGTTCATCTGGTTGTAAAACGATGTATGGGAGCTCGATAAGTAATGATGAGTAGAATTACCCTAGTACATAACTCGTAAAATTATAAAATTTGTATATAATTTCCTATTAACATAAATGTATTAGTTACGCGGGAATCACGCGTGATTTCTGATCGCAGGCCATCTCAAATACATCGCTCCTCTCATAGCAAGGTCCAATTGGGAAATTATCAGTTAGCTATTGCCTTCTCGCTCTCTCTTTCTCGTAAGTTGTGTGGTGGTGTTGTTGTTGTCGTTGGTTTTTATTTTCTTTTACGTATAGCTCTAATATCGTTTATCTGATCGAAAAACGATGTATGGCGGGTCGATTCAAAATAAGTAGTAGAATATATGTCTAGAATGTTCGAACTATCTATCTTGAAAATTGTGGGAGTTATTTCGTTTTTTTTAATTTGCGGGGGAGGCAGGGGGCGTGGCGAAAATTAAAACTAAACTTGATCTGCCTGCAAGTATAAGAAATATATGTTCCATACACCTCAAACCTCTATCTCTTACCATCTCTGAGATCTCTTCGTTCATACGGACAGACAGACGGACAGACAGACGGACAGACAGACGGACAGACGGACATGGCTATATCGACTCGGCTGTTGATGCTGATCAAGAATATATATACTTTATAGGGTCGGAGATGGCTCCTTCTGGCTGTTACATACATTTGCACAAACCCAATATACTCTGTGTACCTTCGGTACAGAGTATAAAAACTTATTTGTTATCAATGGTAGCGTCTTTTAAAAACTGCAAGGGTATTTGATACATCGGCGGAGCCGATGTTAGCCTTCTATTTTCAGGATTGAAATGACTTTTAGGATTAATACAAGAATTTAGAAAGTTCGACTCGTACTTAAAATTTTAATTTGAAGGTCGGAACATTATCGGGACCCGCGGGAATCCGTCCCATCTCGAATTTTTATACTCTGTACCGAAGGTACAAAGAGTATATTGAGTTTGTGCAAATGTATGTAACAGGCGGAAGGAAGCAACTCCGACCCTATAAACTATATATATTCTTGATCAGCATCAACAGCCGAGTCGATATAGCGATGTCCGTCTGTCTGTCCGTATGAACGAAGAGATCTTAGAGATGGTAATAGATAGAGCTTTGAAGTGTATGAAACATAAGCTTCTTATGCTTGCAGGCAGATCAAGTTTAGTTTTAATTTTTGCCACGCCCCCTGCCGCCCCCGAAATTTGAAAAAAAGTCATATCTTCCACAATTTTAGAGTTAGGTTGTTTAAACCTTCTAGACATATATCCTACTCATCATTACTTATCCAACCCCCATACATCGTTTTCCGATCAGATGAACAATAGTAGAGTTGCCACCCCCACAATTTGAAAAAAACACAATTTTAGAGATAGATTGTTCGAACCTTTTAGACATATATTCTACTCATCAAAACTCATTAAGCTCTCATACATCGTTTTCCGATCAGATGAACAATAGTAGAGTTGCCACCCCCACAATATGAAAAAAATAGAAGGCTAACATCGGCTACGCCGATGTTTTAAATACCCTTGCAGGTTTCGAAAGGAGCTACCATTGATAACAAAAAAGTTTTTCTCACTAGAATTAGTGTTCAGACTGATCGTTCCTATGGCAGCTATATGCTATAGTCATCCGATTTCGATAAATTTTCTCAGAATGGTGTGGAAGTATATGAAACTAATATATACCTCGATTGGTGAGGCTACGATGGAAACCAAAAAAGTTTTTCTCACTAGAACTAGTTTTTGGACCGACCGCTTATATGGCAGCTATATGCTATAGTCATCCGATTTTGATAAATTTTTCCAGAATTGTGTGGAATCATAAAAAATTAATATATACCACATTTAGAGACGCTACAATGGAAAACAAAAAAGTTTTTCCCACTAGAACTAGTTTTTGGACCAACCGTTTATATGGCAGCTATATGCTATAGTCATCCGATTTTGATAAGTTTTTCCAGAATTGTGTGGAAGAATATAAAACTAATATATACCACGATTGGTGATGCTACGATGGAAAACAAACAAGTTTTTCTCATTAGAACTAGTTTTAGGACCGATCGTTCCTATGGCAGCTATATGATATAGTCATCCGATCCGGCCGATTCCGACAAATGTGCAGCGTATTTGTATTTAAAGACTTTTTGCAAAGTTTGGTCAAGATAGCTTCAAAACTGAGGGAGGAGATAGCATAGAAACAGACGGACAGACGGACAGACGGACGGACGGACGGACGGACGGACGGACGGACGGACGGACGGACAGACGGACAGCCGGAAATGAACTCAGCTCGTCATGCTGATCAAGAATATATATACTTTATGTGGTCGGAAATGCTTCCTTCACTGCGTTACAAACATCGTGACAATTTTAATATACCCTCTGCAAGGGTATAAAAACCGCAAAACTCCCACAATTTTAGAGATAGATTGTCATTTCACATCGATCGACTATACTCCATTTCCAGATCAGATGAACGATAGTCGAGTTATAAGCAAAATAAATAATTACGATGGGCAGCACTGGCGGTTATCGTTTTGGGCAGCACTTACACAGTTTGTGTGACCCCACACCTAAAAGTTTTCTTTTACGTACAATCTTTGACAGGTACAGAGTATATTACAGTCAGGCTTGACCGACTTTCTTACTTGTTTCAATTGAAGACCGTTTTTATAACCTTGTAAAAGGTATTTTAAAACTCTCCAGATGTTTGTAACGTATAAAAGGAAGCGTATATAGGCTGCACATTTCTTGAAATCAGCCGAATCTGACCTGGATCTGATCAATGATCTAGATAGAATAACATTTAAGCCACTGGACAGATCGAACTAAATTTTGTACTGTTGATAAGGAAGATCAAACTGCGTAAAACACTAGTTTACAGCGAAAAAGACCCATTGAAGCCTATATTATACCCTTGCAGAGGGTATATTAAAATTGTCACGATGTTTGTAACGCATAGAAGGAAGCATTTCCGACCACATAAAGTATTTAAACGATCGGTCCAAAAACTAGTCCTAGTGAGAAAACCTTTTTTGATTTTCGTCGTAGCGTCACCAATCGTGGTACACTTTAGTTTTATATACTTTCACACAATTCTGGAAAAAATTATCAAAATCGGATGACTATAGCATATAGCTGCCATAGGAACGATCGGTCTAAAAACTAATTCTAGTGAGAAAAACTTTTTTGTTATCAATGGTAGCGCCTTTCAAATACTGCAAGGGTATTTAAAACATCGGCGTAGCCGATGTTAGCCTTCTTTTTATACACTTGAAAAGTGTATATTAATTTTGCCCAGAAGTTTGTAAGAAATATTCATTTCCGACCACATAAACTATATATATTCTTGATCAGGACGACGAGCCGAGTTCATTTCCGCTTGTCCGTCCGTCCGTCTGTCTGTCTGTCTGTCTGTCTGTCTGTCCGTCTGTCCGTCTGTCTGTCTGTCTGTTTCTACGCAAACTAGTCCCTCAGTTTTAAAGCTATCGAGCTGAAATTTTGCACAGAGTCTTCTTTTTACTGCACGCAACTAATATGTCGGAACCGGCCGGATCGGATGACTATATCTTATAGCTGCCATAGGAACGATCGGTCGAAAAATAAGTCTTAGTGAGAAAAACTTTTTTATTTTCCATCGTAGCGTCACCAATCGTAGTATATATTAGTTTTATATGTTTCCACACAATTCGGAAAAAATTTATCAAAATCGGGTGACTATAGCATATAGCTGCCATATAAACGGCCGGTCAAAAAACTACTTCTAGTGAGAAAAACTTTTTTGTTTTCTATCGTAGCGTCTCCAATCTTGGTATATATCAGTTTTATATTTTTTTACATAAGTTCGAAAAAATTTATCAAAATCGGATGACTATAGCATATAGCTGCCATAGAACCGATCGGTCGGAAAATGTGTTTTACTAAGAAAAGCTTTTTTATGGTATCAAATTTTTATTATTAAATATTAAAAAGTTTAAAATATTTGATACCTATATACTCATTATTTTTTACCGGTTAAATCAGTTGGAGTAAACTTTTTCAAGTGTATTTAAACTTCGGCACAGTCGAAGTTAGCTTTCCCTTCTCGTTTTTTTTATATTTTATCGTCAGAATGTCACGTCGTCAGAAAAGAAATGCCCATTAATAATAATATCATTCTTTTTTTGATTAAAACATTTTATGATAAAAGTTTTTAGTTTTTTTTACGACTTAAAGGCCTGTACTCAAATGAAATAAAATATTATGTTGACAGAATAATTCATAAAAATAGGGAAGCTATTCAAAAGCACTCAGCTTTCAAAACTGTTAGAAAGTGTTTCTATTTATATGAAGTATTGTGACGAACAAAATTTTTATTTCATCTGAGTACAGACCTTTAACTGAAAGTTTGAAGGTATGAGCTTAACGGAAGTTCGGCCAAATTCGCTAGCAACTTAACATAATTTTACAGAAGCTGCACAGGTATATACATTCATTCAGCCAGAAACAGGGTATATTTTAGTCGGACTTCACCAACTTTGTGACTTCTTTCTTGTTCTTAAGACTTTTTTAAAATAATACAATTGGCACTGCTCCACCTAAATCCGATGTAAGAAAGTCGAACCCGACTGTTAAATAACTTTGTTACAGTTTATAATTATCTTAAGTCTTTTAGTTAGCAGTTTATCAAAATGGGTTGCCCGACTCTCGGAGAGCAAGCTCTCGCTAAGCTTTTTACCTACAAATTACACTAATACATATGCAAGTCATTGATTGCGCGAGTTGAAATTACAAATTGAATTCGTCAAGATTTATTAACAAAAACTTTACTAGCTAGCTATTAAGAGATCCACCCCAATCCCATGCATTCAATCCGGGATATTGCCTTGGCAACTGGTAACAAGACATTACAAAGGTAGTATTTTGTTTCCATTTCGATTTGGCGCCCTTTTTATGGTTTACTTAGCAAATAAATTTATGTACAAAGCAATAGGAATAGGACAAACCAAGCGATTGGGATACCGCTTACATGTAAATTTGAGCTACACAATAGATGCAAAATGGAATACGTGTTTTGGGGGGCATATTGTGGCAATTAGCTGATCTCATACTGATATGCATCGTCAGAGTCCTCGCCACTGGACAAATCTCGTTTGCGGCGACGCTGCTCGCGTTTGCTGAGCTTCTTGGACGGGGCTTCTTCTTCTGCTGCCGTTGGCTGCTCCTCGGCTGATGGTACTTCTGGCTGCCCAGTTGCCTGCTCTTCCGCCTCCTCGTCGGCCTTCTTTTGCGTCTTGACCAGTTCGCAGAGATATTTGTAGCGCACCAGGCATTCATCCCTGGTCTTCTCTGGCACACTGTTGGCAATCTTTTGCCAACGATCACCGCCCGCGGTTTTGCGATATTTGACAATGGCCGCCTCCAGAGCACGCTGTTGTTCCTGTGTCCAGTTGGTTTCTGGTATCAGCATGCTCTTTTCACCCGAACTCGGGGCAGGACTGGCAGCAGCGGCGGTTTTTTTCGCCTTTTGCGCCTCCTGCACAATGTGATCCGTCTGGCTTTGTCCCGGTATGCGATAGCCATTCTCCTTCATTTTGGCCGCCATAAAGGTGACTTCCTGTACGGTGCGATTCATAGACTCGGCTATTGTATGCCAGCGACTGCCGGCGCCGCCTGGATACTTCTTTACCAGGCGTATAAGCTCAACCAGATCCTCATCTGTCCAAAAGCCGCCGCTGACCGTATTCTGGAAATGAAAGCATAGTTAGATGAGGAAAGCTTGACATCACGGTTTAGGTCTTACCTTTTGGGCAGCGGGACGCACTGCATCGTCCTCGGTGAGCTCGCGCGCCTGTATTTGTGAATAACCACGCAACTCCTCTTCGGTCTTTTCGGGCGCCTTGCTGTTCTGCTTGCGTTTGCGCAGATTTTCCTTGTGCTCCTTACGCAAGCGCGTCTGCTCCTCGGCCTCTCGTTCCAGTTCCTCCTGGCGACGGGCCACTTCCAGTTCCTGGCGGCGCTTTTCCAGTGCCAGCTCCTTGAGCTCGTTAGCCTTGCTAAAACCATTCATAATGGTTCGTGGCAGATGCCACAAGGCCAGGGGGATCTGCACGGGTAGCGTGTTCAGCAGCGAGGGTATGGGTATCTCACTTAGGATAACGTCCATGTCAATGTTCTTGTTCTTCTTCTGCAGCTTTTTTAGCTTGGTACCAAACACCTGCTCGGCGGTGTACTTTTTCTCCAGATAGGCGGCCCAGGCGAACAGATATTGGCCCACAGTGGTGATCAGGAACAGGATGAAGGCGCCCTCGTACAGGCCGATCTTACGCATGCGTCGATAGTAGTACAGGGCCGACTTCCAGTTGGGCATTCCGTCGCGCAGCACCTTGTCATACTTCTCCCGCTTAGACGAGTCCTTCAGCACCTCATAGATGGAAACAAGATTGCGAAACTGAATGTTGGCATCCTCGGCGGAGTTGGGATTCTTGTCCGGATGCAAGACAATGGAGAGCGTGCGAAAGGCGCGCTTAATCTCGTTATTGGTGGCCGTCTGATTAATGCCCATAAACTCGTAAAAATTCTGATTGACCTCCTCGACCAGGTCAAAGATCTCCAGCTCCTCGGAATGCCACGCACTGGCCTGCCCCACCAGTAGCGTTAGCGCCAGCAGCAGCAACGGCAACGGGCAACCGAGCAGTCGAGTCCGGGTCTGAGTGCGAGCGTGCATCTTCTGTGAGTCGATTTGAATGATAAAACTTGATACGCAGGCAAAGCAGCAGCCCCACGCACCCTAATTCTCACTAAATCGCACCTGGTCACCCTAATGGACTAAATCGTATTTGGTCACTCTAAGCGAGCAGCAAAATCGATAGGTAAAAATCAGCCACTGCATATCGATATATCGATAAGTATCGCCATCAAATCCTTTTTGCCTAACTTTCATCGCTAATGCGCGCGTTGCAATAACAAACAGGATGAAGCGTAGCAAGGACGAGGACAAGGAGGATAATCAATCATTAAATATGAGTGCCGGCAGCAATAGCAATGAGGCCGGCACTTCGGCCGTTAGAACCACCGGACGGGTCAAGGTAAAACAATTTCAATCCAAGTAGCCGGCGACTTGCCGGGCCGAGCCCAACTGACAGTAGTGTTTCATTTTCCGTATGTTGACAGAAACCCAAGCAAGTGTACGATCCCTCAGACAATTATATATCGCGTGGAGCACGCAACTCGATGCCATCCAACATTGGCAATATTACAACCCCAGCTGCACCTACTGCAGCTGCGGCTGCTGCTGTGGCGGCGGCACCTACTGCTGCGGCGGCAACTGCTGTGGCGACAACGCCAGTGGCCAAAGCTGGTGGATCCGGTAGCGGGGATGGCCCCTCCTCATCAAGTGGTGGTGAAGTTTCGCCCGGCATTCCTGACCAGCAGCAACCGCGCAATTTGGATACCTGCATGAAATGCGGAAAAAGTGAGCCCAAACGCGGCTCGGGACACAAGAGCAACTTCCTCACCTGCAAAACCTGCTTGCAAAAGTGTAAGTCCCACCAAAAAGCAATTGCCCTTACATTGTTGATTCCCCCTCCCCCATTCCCTTTCAGGTCACTTTGCCTGCTTGATGCAAAACTTTGAGAATCTAAGCTTGGCTCGCAAGAAATTCAAATGTAACAAGTGTCGCTATTGCCTGGTGTGCGGCATCAAGTCAAAGGATCTGCTAATGTGCACGGGCTGTGTGGAGGTTTACCACACTGATTGCCATAAGCCACTTGTCAAATCAGCTGCGCTGAGCGATCCCAAGTGGAAATGTCGCAAGTGTGATGCCAGTTGTAATCAGCAGGATCAGCAGCAGCAGCCACGTAAATCTCAGGTGGGACGCAAAAAGCGTTCCTCATCTCAGTTGCAGGAGTCGCTGCCGACGGATAAAGTGGTGGACAGCCCCACTTCGCCCAAAAAGCCGAATCAAACTGAAGCAGAGACAAAAGAGCAGCAAAAAGAGGCGGAAAATAAGCCAGACAAGACACGTCTTAGCACCAACACTCCTCCACTTGCTTCTCTACATAGCTCCGGCTCTGGAGAGGATACGCCTGTGGCCAGCTGGTCGGTGGATCAGGTGGTACGCTTTGTGGCCAAACACTATCCCAGTGAGGCGAATGTTTTTCGCTATCAGGATATTAATGGCGCCTCCCTGCTACTACTCACCCGCCAGGATATCATGAATGGCTTCGGCCTCAAGCTGGGTCCATCCCTGCGTCTCTTTGAGCTGGTCATGGGCCTGCAGAATCGTGTGGATGATGTTACGCTGGCCTGGTACGACTAAACTCTTCTTAAGTTCATCGTTAGCTTCCAAATCATTAAGATCAGCCACCACATCATCATCTCAATAAATATGTAAGTTAACCTAGTTGACACATGTTTTTTGAAGTTAATGGGCGGGGGAGCAAAGGGTTAATGGTGGCCAAAATTTTCATAAGTTTCGTTTCGTAACTTTTTTTTATTGCAAACAAAAAAACGACCATGAAAATGAACATTGAGATGGGTTGCTGGCCGAAAGAGTGCCAGCACTTTAATTTAATATACAACTAGGAATGAAAATAGCTATAGAATACAAGAGAATTGGGATGCGACAAATACTGTGGACAGTTGTTGGCTAAGCCCCCGCAACACGCTAGACACGCGGCAGCAGTTTCTCCTCGTCGCTGGCCTGGGTTGCATTGGCCGCCGGCTTCGATCTGGCCGGATCATAGCCATACATGAATATGGAGGCAATCACCAGTCCGGCTCCAGCACTAAACTGCAGCGTCAGATTGAATTCGAATATGTAAATGGAGGCAATGCACGAAATGATAATGGCCAGCGAGGTGGCAAATCCCTTAAGTATATTGTCCGCATATTTGACCACCACGGCCACAATCAAACCGCCGCCAGCCTGAAGCAGGACCAGATACCACACAAACAGATCGTAGCCATGGAAGAAGCCCTGGTTATACAAACGACTGCCGTCGTTCACCAAACAGGTGATCAGTCCAAACGGAATGCTAAGCAAACTCAGTTGCACGTTGCGCATCCACACCGAGATATCGGCACCCTTCAGTATCTTCTCGAAATAGATGCCCGCAAAGCCCGACAGGAAACAGGCACCCAAGGCCGCCCACAGGCCAAGCATACGATTCTGGGCAGGAGCTCCGGAGGCTGAAACCGAAGCCGATGCAGCTGCTACTGCCGCTTCTGTGGTGGCCTTGGGGCCATCTGTTTGCGCCAATTGGACCAGCACAATGCCCAGAACCAGCAGAACCAATGCACCCCACTGGGTATTGAGCAATTTGCGACGCAGGATCACCACAGCAAACATGGCCGTGGTGAGAATCTTTAGTTGATACGTGACTTGGTATGTGGCTGCATCCAAATGGGAGGCGGATACATAGAGCAAATTATTCTGCACTATGTACACCAACGAGGGTACACACACCTTTAGTGTATCCAGGGGATTCGCTATTATCGTTTTGTGCAATGATCGCACAAATTTCTGGGCATCTTTGCCCTCCTCATTGAAGACAAGGAACAGGCAAGTGATCAGCTTGGCAAACTCGGCCATCAGCACAGCTGAAAAAAGGAAGAAGGAAAGAAGTGAGAAATCTATCAAAGGGTCTCTTGTTCCAGTTTATGTACTAGATTTATTACTTGGAATGGTATTATCTTTGATTAAATAACAATTTCTTGGAACTTTGCGTGCTGATATAGGGAAATCCCCCCCCAAAGCATTTACCAAATTTAACTTCATTATTCTGAAGTTACGTATTACGGGCGATCCAAGAACAGATAAGGGACTGGTTTGAAGGGTTGATATTTGGCGGAATTACGCGCGATCTAAGAGTAGAAATGAGCTTTTATCATACTTTCCCTACTTTGATTGAAAAAAGTACTATTCGGATAGATATTTCCTAAAATACGGGCTTTAAGGGTTAAGATTCGGCGGAAATACGCGCGATTTAAGAACAAAATTTTGATTTTGGCACTTTTACACACTGTCGTACCTTTACATAATCGAAAAAAGAATTTCAAAATAGATTTAAATAAAAAGCTTGGTCGTTATTCCTTAGGAAAGGCTTTAAGGGTTAAGATTGGGAGGAAATACGCGCAATCTAAGAACAAAAATGAGTTTTTGGCGCTTTTACGGACTGTCGTACCTTTAAATGAACGAAAACAATATTTTCCATTTGATTTAAGAAAAAAGCTAGGTCGTTATTTTTTAGAAATGGCTTTAAGGGTTAAGATTCGGCGGAAATAAGCGCGATCTAAACAACAACAACAATCTGCTTGTGACACTTTTTCGGACTGCCGTACCTTTAAATAATCGAGAATTTACTTTCCAAATAGCTTAAAGAAATAGCTAGGTCGTTATTCCTTAGGAGACGCTTAAAGGGTTAGGATTCGGCAGAAATACGAGCGATCTAAGAACAAAAATTAACTTGTGGCACATTTACGAACTGCCGTACCTTTAAATTATCGAAAAAGGAATTACCAAATAGATTTAAGAAAGAAGCTAGATAAGTATTCCTTAGGAGAGGCTTAAAGGGTTAAGATTCGGCGTATTTTCGCCGATCTAAGTAGAAAATTGAGTTTTTTGGCTTTTTTCGGACTCCTGTACCTTTAAATGATTGAAAAAAGGATTTCCAAATAGATTTAAGAAAATAGATAGGTCGTTATTGCTTTGGAGAGGCATTAAGGGTGAAGATTCGGAGAAAAAAACTCATGATTTAAACACAAAATATAACTTTTGGCACTATTCGGACTGCCGTTTCTTTAAATAATCGGAAAAAGTACTTTCCGAATAAATTTAAGAAAAAAGCTAGGTCGTTATTCCTTAGGAATGGCTTTAAGATTAATATTCGGCAGAAATAAGTGCAATTTAAGAACAAAAATGAGTTTTTGGCACTTTTACGAACTGCCGTACCTTTAAATAATCGAAAAAAGTATTTCCAAATAGATTCAAGAAAAAAGCTAGGTCGTTACTTCTTAGGAGGTGCTTTAAGAGTTAATATTTAAAAACAAAATTGAGCTTTTGGCACTTTTAGGGACTGCGGAACCTTTAAATAATCGATAAAAGTACTTTCCGAATAGATTTAAGAAAAAAGCTAGGTCGTTATTCCTTATAGGGGCTTTAAGGGTGAAGATTCGGCGGAAATACGCGCGATCTAAGAACATAAATGAACTTTTGGCACTTTTACGGACTGCCGTACCTATAAATGATCGAAAAAAGTATTTCCTAATAGATTTAAATAAAAAGCTAGGCCGTTATTTCTTAAGCGAGACTTTAAGGGTCAAGATTCGGAAAAAAAACACGCGATTTAAGGTCAAAAATGCGCTTTTGGCCCATTTACCTTTAAATAATCGAAAAAAGTATTTAGAAATAGATTTAAAAAAATGGATAAATGGATGATTTTAGATTAATTTTTTTCCCAACAGAGGAAATCCGATTCGTGTTTTCAATAATTTATACGGTTCGGTATATGGGCCGTTTCAAGAAAACCGAAAAATGACCGGTTTTTAGCCTTGGTTGTGATACTAGATGGGGCGCATATTGATTTGGTATTGTTTTTGTGGTGTAAGTTGTGTTTAAGCATGCTCATGTTTTAAGAGCTTGACAATTACACGAGCTGGACAAAAACAACACCCCAATTAGTACTTGGCGATCAAGCGTGACGAGACCGTAAGCGTCAAGTTAGAAAAATTATACATGTATAAATTCACCATGTGGGCAACCGTGCGTGGAACAACCGTCCAGGTCAAGTGTAATATAAATGAAAGCTTTTAAATAACCGCCGCACCATATTATATACACCTTAAGACGAGATACAGAAGTAAACTTCTTGAAGTTTTTCGAAAAGCTCTTGCTTGTAGGAAAGTGGTGTGGAAGGGCCATCTTTCTTTCAAACAAAAACTTTTGCAAAAACTTCATGAAGTTAGCTTCACCGAGTAAATCCCAACTAAAAGCGAATAAGACCGGATTTACACGATGAAGCAAACTTCATGAAGTTTCTCGAAAAGCTTTTGTTTGTGGGAAAGAGGTGGTGGGGAGGCTTGCCCCTCTACGACTCTTTCCTACAAGCAAGAGCTTTTTCAAAAACATCATGAAGTTTGCTTCATCGTGTAAATCCCGACTAAAACAGGTTCACACTGAAGCTATGTCAACTGAAAAAGAGAGCACGTTGTTCAGCCGCAATGGTCTCGATACGGTCTTTTTGATTCAAAGTATATTTTCTGACTGACTTTGACATCAAATTTGTTTAAGTAAACCAACTGATAAAGAAACCAATTAGTTTGCTGCCTAGTGTGATTAGAGGAAGAGGAAATAGTTGTTTCTTATCACATCTTCCTACCGCCACCCCTTCCCTTAGCTGCCTTCCTTTTCGCACTCACTGCTTGCGTGGACAACCGACAGAGTAATGATTTTTTTGTTTTTTTTTGTTTGGACTTGGTGTACTCACCCGTGGAACTGAGGAAGATATCACCAGGTCGGGTGCGGGCATAGCGCATGCTCAGCCCCAAGATCGCATTCTGTAGCGTTAGCGTTAGCAGGCTAATGTACTTCAGCGTGTTGGTGTTCACTAGAGAATGATGTCGGTGTCGATATGAAATGGGAGCGGGTAGAGCAAATAGCATGTCAATGCCAATGGAGAGTTAAAGATCAACTGTCAATCCAAGCTACTCACTGTGTATATTCATATTGTGTAGTTAGAGCTGCTGTGTGCGGAGGGCGGGGAGCCAAATTAGAATTGGAGATTGGTGGGAGTATGGGAATTGAGACAAAACACCTGTTATACGAAAGGTAAACACACGGCCGGAGATGCGAGATGGGAGCTAAGCTGACAAAATAACTCTAATTCGACAGTTCTCGCCGTGCGATTGGGACCGACGGTTCACTCTGCGTTGGCGGCTTCTGAAATATGTGAAGAAGACACGTAAACAACAATCTGAAGCTTCGAAGGCCCATTCAGGGGGCCAGTTTTTTTTTATCGTTGCATTGCTGTTGTTGTTGTTGCTGCTGCTGTGGCTGTTGTTGTGCTGCTACTGCGACAGTGTTGCCCAATCGAAACTTTACGGCTAGAAAAAAGCTTAAATTGTATGAACTTACAAAACAGCTAAATTTTATATTAATAAAAAAGCTAAAAATTGTTCGTTGTTTATTAATTTTGCCTGCAAGTTAGCAGGATGCAGGACAATGAGCTGAGCCAATTTAGCAATGTCCAAACTAGTTCTTAGTTTCCAACAGGGCTACAAGCCCAATAAATATTTTCGGAGCTTGGATTCGTACCAATGGTTAATGTAAGGAAATTTTAAAGTGGAGAAGCAATTAATTTATTTAATTTATAAAATAAATAATATTCAGTTAGGTCGCCTTGAAATAACGGTTACAAAAAATGAAGATTTAACAAATTCGAACCTAAAATTAGATTTCGATTTTTTTTTATGTGGAACCCTAAAAAGGGTTGGCCTAAAAGAGAGTACAAAAAGTGGAAATAATTGTGAAGCCAATAATAATCATATTTACAAATAATAAATAAATATAAGTGATCATACCTTTAATTGGCTGGGAAACTTTGTCCTAAAACTATTTAAAAAAACAAATTTAAAAAACACTGCTAAAAAAAGCTTATTTTCTAATCGAAATTGGTATTACTAATCCATTATAGCTAGATCTTGTGGAAAAATCGCTAAATTGCCAACACTAATTGTTAATTGGGCAAACTGGCAACTCTGTTTTGTAAAACCGTGAACTTGGCAACACTGATTGTGAAACTCCACAGATTTACTGACCACCCAAAATGCGTGAACAACCGCTGAAGGAGGTGACCCAGCTCATCCATGCCATCAAAGTGGGGTAAGCCTGGGATGTGATTGCCTAATCTTACCCTGCAATGCCCCATCTTTTCTTTCATTTGGCAGAATGGTGGAGGGCTCGTTTAACATAACCAACAAGACGCTGGATATATTTAAGTACATTATTATGAGCAAAAGCTGGGAGAATGCTGAGTAAGTGCTGTGCCTTCATTTAAGCATTAGACTAATTATTTTCCCTCTCCCTATCACAGTGCACTTATGCAGATAGTTCGCGGTCAGTGCCGCATTTTACAGGCTGCCCTGCCCCAGGAGACGGTTACCTCAAACATAGCCCGTCGCATCTTGAAACTGACTCGCGAGGAGTTCGATCTGCTTCAGGCTAAGGTGCAACACTTTGCCGACGATTCACAAGCCTCACTGTCTCTACACAAGCTCGTGACCCAGACCAGTGAGAGTAATGTCAGTGTGGATTACTCCCAGCCGCAGAAGGGACTACGCGAGGCTCTGCTCGACCATTTGCAGGAGGTGGAAACGGAATTGGAGACCAGCTCAGAGAATATTTGTGTTCAGGCCGAGGAGCATATACATTCATCCGAGATTATATTGACGCTGGGCCACTCGCGCAGTGTGGAGAACTTCTTGAAGCGGGCTATCAAGAAGCGTCAGTTTCTGACTATCATAGTGGCCGAATGTGCACCGGCTTGTCGGGTAAGTGAGCTGAATTCCAGAGATTCCAACCTATAATATGTCTTATGTGTCCACAGGGTCACAATCTGGCCGCCAGTTTGGCCAATGAGAAGAATGTGGAACTTATTGTAATACCAGATGCCGCCATATTTGCCATGATGTCGCGCGTCAATAAGGTCATCATTGGTACACACAGTGTGCTGGCCAATGGTGGTCTAAGGGCTGCTTGCGGTGCCTATACCGTGGCCTTGGCTGCCAAACATTATTCCGTGCCTGTCATTGTGCTGGCGCCCATGTATAAGCTGTCGCCGCTTCACTTATGCGAACAGGATGCATTCAATATGGTGGGCTGTGCCGGAGATGTGATAGCGTATGATTCGTTGCCGGCGCGAGAAGCCAAGGTTTACAGTCCCATGTTTGATTATGTTCCGCCCGAATTGGTCACCCTGTTTATATCGAATACGTAAGTAAGGGGGAGGGACCACCATATAAATTTTGATAACCAACTTTCCTTACCTTTTTCAGTGGTGGCCATGCCCCCTCCTATGTGTACCGCCTACTTACGGAGCTGTATCATCCCGAGGATTTGGAAATTTAAAGAATTTTGTCTGATTTTCAAAAGGGTATACAATCTCGTCTCCTGGTTTCCCTTTTTTTTTTTTAATAAATTTGAGCTAACATGTAAAATGCATTTGCCATTTGTACTCGAATCTCCCACTTATTGTATATTCTCCAACAGTTGAACAAAATCCGCCAAACTATCCGCATAATAGTCCGGTTGCGCTTCATGGGTAGCCTTCAGCATATCCTCCTTGGTCAGACAACCACTGAGCACCAGCAGGGATTGAAAGCCGCATGATTTGCCAAATTGTATGTCCTGGACAAGCATATCACCCACAAAGAGACAACGCTTGGGCTCTGCAATATCAAACATTTCCCTAAACATATCACCCAAAATGGGTGAGGGTTTGCCTAGGAAAGTGGCCTCCCTTTGGGTATAGCGCTTGACATGCTCCAGAAAATCAAAGAATCCAGCCACATTGAGATTCTCGGCCAGCGGCATGATGACATCACTGCCACCGGCTATCAATTGGCAATCCTTGTTCTGCTGCAAATGTCGTATGGCCTTGGCCAGCTCCACATAGGACAGATCCAGATGAATGTCAAAAAGAACGGCTCCCACAGGCTCTACAATGCTTAAATTTTCCACCAGCGAGGCAGCGGTCAGATGTTCCTTGATTTGCTGGAAGAAAAGGCACACACAAAAACTGTTAAGCGATACGAACACTTAAAGCTCCTCATCCTACCAGCGATTCGTAGGCAATGCCACGCTTACGCAACGTTTCATTGGCCTCCAGCGACATCAGGGAATACACACGCTCGCCCGGATTGTGCTTGTTAAGATACCGCACCATGGTCTTAACCGGATGCACCACATCGTCTTCGTGTACATCCTTTGCCCCAATATGCTCAAACTTTTCCATATACTGCTCATCGGTGCGAAAACTATTGTTCGACACAAATTTGATGCGTTTACCGGCTTTCTTGAGGGCATTAATGGCCTCCCCGGTGCCGGGTATCCAGCCTACCAGCAGCCACACAACGCCATCACAGTCGCTAATGATCAGATCAAAGGAATCCACAAATGCACGCTGCTCAGCGCGGTTCAGCTGGAGTATGTGACGCGGTGGAGTCATGTCTACGGTGGACCGGAGACGACTGTGAATTAGACCTGGGCTTGCGCGCGCACCCCAATTCAATAGCCCACCAACTGACCTTCAGCGTCACATTGACATTGGTGAGCTGCCGCTTCCAGCTGTTGCTTCTCTTTCTTGTTTTTCTCTTTTTTTTTATTACATGATTTAACTAGATAAGATTGGATATGTAAATAGGATGCTAGACGCGTGTCAGTTTTTATTATAGACTCTAGACAGGGTGTGAGTGCATCATAAGCCATTTGACCGTTACTTTTTTTTTTTTGAATTTGAATGTAGACGTTAGTGCGGCGTTGCCACTTTTTTTTTTGGAGAGACCTTCAAATTTATTGACTCGTTAAATTCCCTTGAAAGCTGATTTTTAGATCGCAAAATCTAAAAACTTCACCGTATTCTACAACTTACAAAAATGTTAGGGAAAAAGTTGAATTGTGTTACGATCACTAGAAATCAAAGAAAATGATCAGCAAGAATTTTAAGAAACTAGAGCTGTGCGATGTTCTGTACATGAAACCGGAGATTATTTTTCCAACTACAAAGCTAGCTCTTTGTATTGCTCTAGCTCTGCCTTGTACCACATCTACGGTCGATAGAACTTTCGTCACATTGAGTACCGTGAAAACTTGGCTACGTTTAACCGTGTAGAAAACCCGTTTAAATAATAGTTAAGTATAAGTAAACAGAGAAACTGCAGCGTTACTTGCATCACTATACCCTGTACCCATAAAAATGGAAAAAGGGGTATCATGAAATTTTGCAAAAGAATGTAACAGACAGAAGAAAACATTTCCGACCCTATAAAGTATATATATTCTTGATTAGCATCAACAGCCGAGTCGATTTAGCCATGTCCGTCTGTTCGTCCGTCTGTCCGTATAAACGTGCCGATCTCAGAGACTATAAGAGATAGAGCCATGTGCTTTGGAATGTAAGAAGGTGTATGCCATACGCAGATCGAGTTTGTTGAAGATTTGGAAAATGTCCCTCCCTTTTCCCAAGACGATTCAATTTTTCACAAATTTATTCAGTTAGTCCAATATTTTTTTTTATTTTGTTAGTTTTTAAGTCAATAAAAAAAATTATTATTAAAATATTTAAAATAATTTCGTTTTAGTCTCTTATTCATTGCACTTTTTGCAAATAAGTTTGCACTCCAGTAAGCCTCTAAAAAGAACCTTTCAGGAGGCGATTCATGTGCCTAAAGCAACTTTTATGAACATTTTCTGAGGGTTTTCAATGCTTCATTGGGAGGGTGAAAGCACTTATATCTGAGTCAGAATGAATCAGATTGGACTCTGAAATCATCCACATTAAGTGCGACCGTTTTCATGGAAAAAAACGTTCTTTCCCGACTCTTTTTTAGACACATTATGACGGCAAGCAATTTGAGCGTTTTCTGACTCTTTTCTGACACTTTTTTATGAGCATTCACAGTCATATAGAGTCCAAAAAAGAGTCCGGAAAGAGCGTTTTTTTCTATGAAAACGGTCGCACATAATGTGAAAGATTTTTGACTCTTTTCTGACTTTGATCTATGTGCTTTCACCCTCCCAATGAAGCATTGAAAACCCTCAGAAAAGGCACAAAAAAGTTGATTTTTTATGCACTTGAATCGCCTCATAAAAGGCTCCTATTTTTTTTAAGCGCCGTTTTTACTCACTTATTAATTACAATAATTCCGAATATGCTTAGACATAAGAGCTTTTTATGAGCCCGTGCTTAGAAAACACTAAATGTGCTCCGAAAACGCTCCAATTTATGTGTTTACTCCAAAAACGCTCTGAAGCTCGGCTCTTTTCAGACATAAGTTTTGAGCGCTCCTAACTTTGCTTGCTGGGCTGGGATATTATATGTGTACAATGTACACATATATTCAACCCGACTGCTGCCAGTGCTGAAAAACAAAATACAATAAAGATTACTCAATTTTCCCAGGGCAAATATTTGTGTCCAAGATCCAGCGTAAACAGGGCAATGGCGATGCGCTTGACCAAAGCAATCGCCTTTCTGAAACTTGTGTTCTGCTTTGCCAGGCGTTCCAGACGCTCCACGAGCAGTTTTAAGCATAGTTCGCCATATTTGAAAAGTGGTCCTATTTTTTTTTCGCCTAATTTCCATAACTTTTGCATAAAATTCCTTTAATTTGTTGTCAACGGAATATATGCTTGTGAGAGTGGTCATATTTTTTTCGCAGCTGTATATGGGTCATTCCATGTGAACTCAGCCACCCAAATTTTGTTTTGTTTTAAAAAAAATCACTAATAGCGGTTCGAAGTTCTACACATCGAGAATATAATCCTATTTTGGACATTAAAAGTTCGCGAGATAAACGACAAAGAACATAAAACTTTAAAAAAATTATAGCATCGTAATGGTGCATCCAATTTAAGCAAATTAAATTGTGATTCTACTATTTTTCGTGTCTTCTATTCGAGAAAAAAACGAGAGCGTAAGTTGAAGTCGGCCCTGCTCGACTTCGATATACCCGTTACTCTGGGTAAGGTTGCCCAAATTGTGGGAGATATGACGAATTTTTCAAATTGCGGGGGCGGGCACTTTTCTATCGTTCATCTGATCGAAAAATGATGTATGGCGGATCGATAGGTAATGATGATTAAAATATATGTCTAGAAGGTTCGAACAATCTATTTTCAAAATTGTGGGAGATATGAGGTTTTTCATATTGCGGGGGCGGGAGGGGTCGTGGCAAAAATTTGAAACAAACTTGATCTGCGTGCAGAAGATACAAGTCTACACTAAAAAAATGGTAGCTCTAGCTCTTATAGTTCCTGAGATCTAGGTGTTCATACAGACAGACAGACAGACGGACATGTCTATATCGACTCGGCTATTGATGCTGATCGAGAATATATATACTTTATGGGGTAGGAGATGCTTCCTTCTGCCTATTACATACATTTGCACGAACTTAGTATACCCTTTTTACTCTACGAGTAACGGGTATAAAAAGGTTCAAAAAAGTCTGTACTTAGCGAAATTTAATTGATTTTTGTCTTTTTTTCAAGGAGGGTCAAACGATATCTTAATGAAATAATTGTTTTCTGGTTAAGGAAGAGGAAAAAATGTTTCTAAAAAGAATTTTTTATACACTTGAAAAGTGTATATTAATTTTGCACAGAAGTTAGTTACGCATAGAAATATTTATTTCCAAACACATAAACTATATATATTCTTGATCAGGACGACGAGCTGAGTTCAATTCCGTCTGTCCGTCCGTCCGTCTGTCTGTCCGTCTATCTGTCTTTTTCTACGCGAACTAGTCCCTCAGTTTTAAAGCTATCGAGCTGAAATTTTGCACAGAGTCTTCTTTTTAGTGCACGCAACTAATATGTCGGAACCGGTCGGTCGGATCATATAGCTGCCATAGGAACGATCGGCCGGAAAATAAGTTTGAGTGAGAAAAACTTTTTTGTTTTCCATCGTAGCGTCACTAATCTTGATATATGTTAGTTTTATATGCTTTCACATAATTTTGAAAAAATTTATCAGAATCGGAAGACTATATTATATAGCTCCCATAGAAACGGTCGGTCAAACAACTACTTCTAGTGAAAAAACTTTTTTATTTTTGATCGTAGCGTCCCCAATATTGGTATATATTAGTTTTATATGCTTTCACATAATTTTGAAAAAAATTATCAAAATCGGATGACTATAGCATATAGCTGCCATAGGACCGATCGGTCGGAAAATGTGTTTTACTAAAAATTTTAAATATCTAATATCTATATCCTATATATATTTTTCCAGTTAAATCAGTTGGAGTAAAGTTTTTCAAGTGTATTAAAACTTCGGCACAGTCGAAGTTAGCTTTGCCTTCTCGTTAAATAAATATAATCGATTGAAAAATGTCTAACATATTGGTAACCACGGCGAATATTAAAATGTTGCTATAAAAATACTTCCGCGATTTTAGATAATTAAAATTGGGAGTCATAAAAACATTTTTGAAAAAGGTACTAAGAAAAATATTTTTCCTTGCACGATAATTGATTGACCCATCGCACAATGGTCCCAAAGTCGATATATTTGGCATAAAGTAAAAAAAAAATTGTGATTTAAGAATAAAAAAAAGCCAATTTTAACTTTTAACGTGTTAATTGTTGTAGCATAATTATACCCGTTACTCGTAGAGTAAAAAGGGTATACTAAGTTCGTGCAAATGTATGTAACAGGCAGAAGGAAACATTTCCGACCCCATAAAGTATATATATTCTTGATCAGCATCAATAGCCGAGTCGATGTAGACATGTCCGTCTGTCTGTCTGTCCGTCTGTCCGTCCGTCTGTATGAACACCTAGATCTCAGGGACTATAAGAGCTAGAGCTACCATTTTTTCAGTGTAGACTTGTATTGTCTGCACGCAGATCAAGTTTGTTTCAAATTTTTTCCACGCCCCTCCCGCCCCCGCAATATGAAAAAAACCTCATATCTCCCACAATTTTGAAAATAGATTGTTCGAACCTTCTAGACTTATACTTTAATCATCATTACCTATCGATCCGCCATACATCATTTTTCGATCGGATGAACAATAGTAGAGTTACCGCCCCCCAATTTGAAAAATACCTCATATCTTCCACAATTTTGAAAATACATTAGTAAATCCTTCTAGACATATATTTTAATCATCATTACATATCGATCCGTCATACATCATTTCCTGATCAGATGAACCATAGTAGAGTTGCCACCCACGCAATTTGGAAAATACCTCATATCTCCCACAATTTTGATTATAGATTGTTCGAACCTTCTAGACATATATTTCAATCATCATTACCTATCGATCCGCTATATATCATTTCCTGATCAGATGAACGATAGAAAAGTTCCCGCCCCCGCAATTTTAAAAAAGACTTATATCTCCCACAATTTCGAAAATAGATTAATCAAACTTTTTAGACATGTATTTTAATCATCATTACTTATCGATCCGCCATACATAGTTTCCGGATCAGATGAGTTATAGTAGAGTTGCCACCCCCGCAATTTGGGAAAAAAAAAACAAAATTTGGGCATGTTGTGATCTAATAAAATATTCTGAAATAAACCTTATCCTGAGTAACGGGTATATCGAAGTCGAGCAGGGTCGACTTCAACTTACGCTCTCGTTATACACTTGAAAAGTGTATATTAATTTTGCCCAGAAGTTTGTAACGCATAGAAATATTCATTTCCGACCCCATAAACTATATATATTCTTGATCAGGACGACGAGCTGAGTTCATTTCCGGTTGTCCGTCCGTCCGTCTGTCTGTCCGTCTGTCTGTCTGTCCGTCTGTCTGTTTCTACGCGAACTAGTCTCTCAGTTTTAAAGCTATCAAGCTGAAATTTTGCACAGAGTCTTCTTTTTACTGCACGCAACTAATATGTCGGAACCGGCCGGATCGGATGACTATATCATATAGCTGCCATAAGAACGATCGGTCTAAGAACGAGTTCTAGTGAGAAAAACTTTTTTGTTTTCCATCGTAGCTTCACTAATCTTGGTATATGTTAGTTTTATATGCTTCCACATAATTCTGGAAAAATGTATCAAAATCGGATCACTATAGCATATAGCTGCCATAGGAACGATCGGACGAAAAATAAGTCTTTGTGAGAAAAACTTTTTTGATTTCCATTGTAGCGTCTCCAATCGTAGTATATTTTTGTTTTATATGTTTTCACACAATTCTGAAAAAATTTATCAAAATCGGATGACTATAGCATATAGCTGCCATATAAACGGTCGGTCAAAAAACTACTTCTAGTAAGAAAAACTTTTTTGTTTTTTATCGTAGCGTCCCCAATCTTGGTATATATTAGTTCTATATGCTTTCACATAATTTTGAAAAAAATTATCAAAATCGGATGACTATAGCATATAGCTGCCTTGGGACCGATAAGTCGGAAAATGTGTTTTACTAAGAAAAGTTTTTTTTTATGGTATCAAATTTTTATTATCAATGATTAAAAAATGTTTAATATCTGATTTCTATATCCTATATATATTTTTCCAGTTAAATCAGTTGGAGTAAAGTTTTTCAAGTGTATTAAAACTTCGGCACAGTCGAAGTTAGCTTTGCCTTCTCGTTTTATCTAAGTTTATTGGCTTTAAAATTTAAAAATTGAAGTAAACTATGAAAAATAATGCCCAACATATGTTTAATACAATTTCGTTTGAGTTTGATCTATTCACACTTGGCACTCGCTTAACACGAAGGTTATGTTCCTAGAAAACCTCGTGTTAAGCGAAATCGTGTTAAGCGAAACATGGATTCAGTACAAAATAAGGGGTTACGTTCCTGAAATTCAACCTGTTATCTTTTTTGGTGGCTCCTTATCAAAAAAAATCACTCATTTTTGATTGTTTGGTGGCTTTTAAAGCTTCTTCATAGCACTCCTTATAAGGCAAAAGTATTTTTTCCAACTCTCTCTTAAGCTTAAGTCGTCGTTCGATGACCGGATCTGAATTTAAAAAGCACGATTCCAAGCTGCTAGCATATGCGAATCCTTCTTGGAGTTTTTCTATCGTTAAACTAATCGGATCGGTTTCTTCAGAGTTACTGTCATCTGATTTCGCATTGTCACCTGATGCATTACTACACAGCAAAAGTGTAAAACGATCTTTTTGTGCCTTAAAGACGGGAGCTACTTTTTCATTCTTTGATAAAAAAAGATCGATTTGAAATTTCCTCTTCTTTTATGAACCCCTGAATTTCTTCTGGGTATGTGGAAGCAGCTCCATCATCGGCCCATGCCGCTTCGCCTTTAAATTTGATGCTATGAATGGAGAACCGTTTTTTAAATTTCTCGAACCATCCATTAATAGCAACGAAATCTATGCTGAAAGAGGGCTCTCCATTTTGCTTGAGTAGTTCATAAATCCTGAGTGCCTTTTCCTGAATGATCCGCTGGCTTAAAGGGATCGTTTTTTCGTAGCTATCGTCAATCCAGGTGCTAAGTGCTCTTTCCATTTTCTCTAAAATAGGTGCACGTGATCTACTGGTAAATTTTGTAGATATAGATGACCCAATCCTTCCTGCACGTCGTATTTCAGTTTAATTTTTTTTTTTATAGTGCGAACTGTTGCCTCATTCAAGTCAAGGCTTCTAGCAATTTCCGTGGCAGTTTGCCCATTTACACAATGGGTTTAGAATTTGTATTTTTGTTTCTATAGAAATTACTTTTCTTTTTAAAGGAGCTCTGTTCTTTCTTTTTGCCATTGTAATAGCTGAAATTTATATATTTTATTTACTAACTTTTTGATTAAATCAAGGTGTACCACCTTTTACTTACCACAAAATTATTGATTTTTTATTTACGCGTCTGCAAAGCTCAAGATTTTTTCACTTACTAGAACACTCTAACATCTGACAGCTCAAATATGGGATTCCCCTTTTTCTACAAGCACCCCATGCGTATGATACAAGCACAAAGGTACTAACGCTTCAATCGACAAAAAAAAAAACGAGAAAGCAAAGCTAACTTCGACTGTGCCGAATTTTTAATACACTTGCAAAAGTTCACTCCAACTGATTTAACCGGTATAATATATATAGGATATATCAGATATTTATAAATTCAAGATCATTGAGAATCAAAATTTTATCACGTTACCATAAAAAACGAGAGCGTAAGTTTAAGTCGGCCCGTTACTCAGGGTAAGGTTTTTTTTAAAGAATATTATATTAGATCACAAATTGTGGAAGATATGAGTTTTTTTTTCAAATTGCGGGGGCGTGAACTTTTCTATCGTTCATCTGATCGGGAAATGATGTATGGCGGATCGATAGGTAATGATGATTAAAATATATGTCTAGAAGGTTTTAACAATGTCTTTTTTTGAATTGTGGGAGATATGAGGTATTTTCCAAATTGCGGGGGTGGCAACTCTACTATCGTTTATCTGATCGGAAAATGATGTATGGCGTATCGATAAGTAATGATATTTAAAACATATGTCTAGAAGGTTCAAACAATCTTTCTTCAAAATAGTGGGAGATATGCGGTATTTTTCAAATTGCGGGGGCGGCAACTCTACTGTCGTTCATCTCATCGGGAAATGATGTATATATATATATAGTATATATATAGTTTATGGGGTCGGAAATGCTTCCTTCTGCCTGTTACATACATTTGCACAAACTTAGTATACCCTTTTAACTCTTCGAGTAACGGGTATAAAAATCTTTTCTTAGTAAAACAGATTTTCCGACCGATCGGTCCTATGACAGCTATATGCTATAGTCATCCGATTTTTATAAATTTTTTCAGAATTATGTGGAAGCATATGAAACTAATATATACCAAGATTGGTGACGTTACGATGGAAAACAAAACAGTTTTTCTAAGTAGAACTATTTTTTTGACCGATCTTTCCTATGGCAGCTATATGCTATTGTCATTTGATTTTGATAAAAAAATTTGCAGAATTGTGTGGAAACAAATAAAACTAATATTTACTACGATTGGTGACGCTACGATGGAAATTAAAAAAGTTTTTCTCACAAAGACTTATTTTTTACCGATTGTTTCTATGGCAGCTATATGATATAGTCATCCGATCGGTTCCGACATATTAGTTCCGTGCAGCAAAAAGAAGACTCTGTGCAAAATTTCAGCTCGATAGCTTTAAAACTGAGGGACTAGTTTGCTTTGCCTTCTCGTTTTGACTTGCTCAGTGTAATCAATTAGTATTTTGAATGGTAAAAAGCCTTCAGATATTCATCCGTTATATCCCTAAACCATACATTTTCTATAGTTTCCCTTAATTTTCGCACTCAAAAGGGCCCAGAGATTTTCTTTTAGATCTAAAGACTCCAATTCCGCCTTTTAAATTCTAATCTTTCGTTTAAAGTTTGTCGAGAATGATTGAATAAATTATTGAAATTACATTAAGTCAACGAATCACTTACAAAACCCTGAAAGATGAGTTCTTGTTCTCCCGCAGTAACGGATTCCATACCCTGAATCAGTAAAAGCAATTCAGATTTCTGTTTAGATATGCATGCAGTTTGAGGAATATCGATCCCCTGTTCCAGGGCGAACTGTGCGGAAGACATCGGGTTTAATGAGGTTCATTTTGAACTCATCCGAGAATATAATGTATGACCACTCAGATTCACACCAGTTTGCTGCATCCTTCGCCCAAATTGAGCGAGCTTTCTTCATTTGATCATTAAGAAATAACTTCTTATTTAGCCGACGTTGAATAGTCGGTGCCGAAATATCTTTAAAAAACCTTTCACCCTCTTCATTTCTTCAGTCTCACGCAATTTTTTTTATTTTTTTGTCATTAGTTTATGGAATTAGCTCAGGTTTCACTACTTCTACCACAGGGTTTGAATCTGAACCCATAGGTTCGCCGACCATCTGAGCTCAAAAAGTTTCCCTTGTTTGCACCTTTCGAATTTTAAGAGGTTTTTGCAGCGCTGTCATGAATTATTGATGCCGATTCGCTGTTTTAGGTCGGTTCTAGCGGGAATCCCGTCCCATGCCTATTTCTAGTTTAATTTAATATCGATTGCTGGAATTCTTGCCGAAGAATACCTACCACCCAACTACCCCTCGGGGGCTTAGCTGTCAACACCTTGACATTGAAGGCTAATAGCTTTTCCCCACAGCGAATGAGAAAAAAACCGCCACAATGGCCAATAATTCCGAAAACAATTTCAATTGTAGACCCAGGTCTCAGTCTTCAAAGTATGTGGCCAAAAGATAATTGCAAAAAAGAGGCGCAGCGGGTTACCGGAGGTATATACATATGTATATAGCACCTACATATATATATATGTATATATCAAAGAATCCAAATCGATTGCCCGCCCAGTTAGTTTAGTTAGACGCTTCTCCTGATAAGATACGACCCGTAACCAAATGAAAACGTCGTCGGCTTCGGCAAAGCAAGCAAATAGCTGGAGAAACTCTCCGTGATTATACAATACGCAACAGCATGAGCAGCAGTGTGGAAAAAACCAATGGTGTCGCTCACACAGAGGATCACCAGATCCTGGTCAACTCCTCGGGCGGCGAAGAACTAAAAATATTGAGCCAATTGAAGAGCATCGAGCAGATTAATGAGCAGCGTCGCATTTTCTTGAACAGCACCATCAACGAGGAGGGTGCCGAGATAAAGAAGGAGACTAAACCAGGAGAGGATGACCAGAGCAGGCCAGTGCCGCCCAGCAGTCTGACACTGAATGTGAAATATGCCACTCTGCCCAGTCCCACGGTTGTCACTTTGCGTTCCCCCCTCTCGCCGCCACCCAAGCCGCCCATGCTGAGTCGCACTCGGAGTACGGGTTCGGGGGATGCACGTAGTCCGGTCAACGGAGAGGCTGCACTGCCGCTGCGGCAAGAAGTGGCCGAGACAACGCCAACGACACCTTCAACGGAGGAACCAGCCACCATTTCGGCGCGACACTATGAGAGCCTCATTGAGGAGCTGCGCTGTCCAGGCTGTGCCGGTGCCATGAAGGCGCCCATTTTACTCTGCAAAAGTGGCCACAGTGTCTGTGAGCAATGCACTCGCATTCTGCTGATGTGTCCGTTGTGCAAGGTAAGACTTCCTACCTCCCTCCCTCCCTCTCTCTCTCTCTCTTACGGTCTTACACACGTCAACACGTACGAGAAGGAAGCTTTATTTTGTACTTTACTATCGGATCTTATCTGTCAATGACGTACGAAGACGAGCAGTGGTAACCACTTAAGACGACCGGTTGTCGATAATTTATGTTTCGAATATTAAAAAAAAAATTGGTTACGATAAGCAAATTGAAATTCACAATCCAGATTTGTTAATGATAGGAAAAATCTCATTTACACCATCTATAAATAATAGCAACTGTTAACGTTTTCGATTTAGATCAAATCGTGCGGAATCGGAATTGGTAAATGTTCCCGTGCTATTGGATGAATAACTTCATATTTCCATTTTTCTTCAATCGACTGTCTTGATGGCATAATTTATTAACTAAATTTTCTAATCGTTTCTTGAAAATAAGAACCTTTTAGAATTCCGATCGATCGAATTCGGAAACGAGAACAGTCCCGAATATATATAGAAATGTGTAAGGGCAAAACGTTTCAGTATTTAATATTTTTTGAAGACCGAAAACACTAGGAAACAGTCATACAAGCTTCTGGTTGAAATCGAGTTGTTTGTGGCGATTGTATGGTTTTACATATTTCGGCATAACTTATATAATCCTACACCGATTTGAAAATGTAATGTTCAAAATCACTGTTAATAAATAGGCCTACAAATTGGAGTTTGAGAATCTAGTTCATTTCCATGACCTAGTTCATAAGTTCATTTTTTTGTGAACTATTTAACTTTAAGCTATAGTTCATTTTTGAATTATAGTTCATTTTATGAACTATAGTTTATTAGTATAACCAATTCAGTTTTTAACTACAGCAAATTTACCTTTTAAATTTTCATTTGATTTTTGAACGCTTCAAATGCTCAGACCTAGATCATTAGTTCATTTTAATGAACAGTTCATTCGAACTAGTTCATAAAAATCGGTACAACTTTACTACAAATGAGTCAAAAGCATTTAATACCTACAGTTGATCGCTTTCAAGTTATGTATTAAGCTAAAATCTTCAAAAAACATTTTTTTTTTCTTTTTTTCACAAAATTTAAACTTAAACCAAAACTCACTAAAATTAATATTAAAAAAACAATACAAGCTATTGTGTGGCCAAATCCAAAAACGGAAAATTCCAAAATTCTTTGAAAGGATTTTATCTATTATTTAAAAAAAAACAACAATTATTGTTATAATAGGAGCCAAAAACCCGGAACCATACCGAAACGGAATGTACCAGTACTGTTATTTATCTTATTCCGCATTTAAACGACGATCATTCCTTCATGAAGTTCTTCATGAAGTTTATGTTTTTAGGAAAGAGTTGAAGAGGGGCCAGCCAAAGTTGGCAACGCTTCATGACCTAGCGTGGTATGATGTTTTTTTTTTTGATAATTCTGCTCTGTTTTGTTTCAGGGTTAGGGTTCAGGGTTCTGACAAAAAATCTTTAATAAAGCTATATTAATGAATTTATAATAATGTTTGAGCAGACAAATGTTAATAAGATATGGATTTGGCTCGTCTTCGAAGATCCACCCGGTCGATTGCTCTTTTTTGTTTCGGGCTCATAAGCATAGATCCATGATTCGTCACCTGTGACGATCTTATAAACGTCTTTTGAAACACCGCGATTATATTTTTACAAAATTTCTTTGCACCAATCCACACGAGCCTTTTTTTGAGCGATTGTCAAATTGTGCGGGACAAACCTTTTTTACGCCCAGGCGTTCATGCAATATCGAATGTATGCTGGTGGAAGAAATACCCAAGGATGCCTTTATCTCACGGTATGTCACATGACGATCTTGCATTATTAGTTCACGCACGGCATCAATGTTTTCTGGTACAACGACTGTTTTTTGACGACCTTCACGACCTTCGTCTTAGAGCGAGCGTCGCCCGCGATTGAATTCATTAAACCAACTTTTCACAGTGCTATAGGATGGTGCTTCATAGCCATACAAAGATTTAAGTTCATCGTTGCACTCTTGTCGTGATAATCCACGTCGGAAGTTGTGAAAAATGATTGCACGAAAATTTTCACGACTTAATTCCATTTTTCTGCCGAGGTAAGTTTTTGATTAATCGTTAATCGATATCAAACGTGGTCACACATGAAAGAGTTGTATGGAGCTTTTATTGATAAAAGTCCAAACTTTTTTTTGGGAAAAGGCCAATTGGTCCTAAAATGGCTAGAAGTGACCTAGGCCAGAAACTTAAATAGCAACCCACGTAATAACAATAATATTGCAAAGAGAGCTCAAGGGCTTTGTCGGCTATAATAAAACAATATCGTCGAAGCACAGGAAAGCGAGAATGGACGCGCCTGCAAATAAAAACAATTGGTTATAGTTTCTACAACGTTTACGTCATTTTTATACACTTGAAAAGTGTATATTAATTTTGCCCAGAAGTTTGTAACGCATAGAAATATTCATTTCCGACCCCATAAACTATATATATTCTTGATCAGGACGACGAGCCGAGTTCATTTCCGCTTGTCCGTCCGTCCGTCTGTCCGTCTGTTTCTACGCGAACTAGTCTCTCAGTTTTAAAGCTATAGAGCTGAAATTTTGCACAGAGTCTTCTTTTTACTGCACGCAACTAATATGTCGGAACCGGCCGGATCGGATGACTATATCATATAGCTGCCATAGGAACGATCGGTCCAAAAACTAGTTCTAGTGAGAAAAACTTTTTTGTTTTCTATCATAGCGTCACCTATCCTGGTATTTATTAGTTTTATATATTTTCACACAATTCTGGAAAAATTTATTAAAATCGGATGACTATAGCATATAGCTGCCATATAAACGGTCGTTCAAAAAACTAGTTCTAGTGAGAAAAACTTTTTTGTTTTCTATCGTAGCTTCCCCAATCTTGGTATATATAAGTTTTATAAGCTTTCACATAATTTTGAAAAAATTTATCAAGATCGGATGACTATAGCATATAGCTGCCATACGACCGATCGGTCGGAAAATGTGTTTTACTAAGAAAAGTTTTTTTTATGGTATGAAATTTTTATTATCAACGATTTAAAATTTTTAAATAACTGATATCTAAATCCTATATATATTTGACTGGTTAAATCGGTTGGAGTAAAGTTTTTCAAGTGTATTAAAACTTCGGCACAGTCGAAGTTAGCTTTGCCTTCTCGTTTTATACTGGTTCAATCTGGTTCGGAACCGGTTGTGATTCGGAAAAATATCTAACACCATATTACTAATCTACACATTCAATTTTTAGATTAAAAGCCTAAAATATTTTTGAGATATGACTTTGAGCTATTTTTAAACCGGTTCAATTTAGTTCGGAACCGGTCGTGAAACAATTATTATTAAATGTCCATTTCCATATGAGGATGAAGTGGATAAGCTAGAAGCATTTTTCATCATTTATGGAATGTCTATCGATAAGCGCTTATAAAGGAGCTAATGAACGTGCAGGGAGAAACCATTAAGAACTTGACCACACGCTGGTAACAAATTTTCGCAAGTGGCTACTCGGGCTATATAATGGATCTTTAAGGCAAAATGTGACGTGATACTCTTAAATGGAAATATATTCACTAACAATTCAGTGCGAATTGACATGACTTTTTTTCTTCAATTTAACAAGATTATTAAATTTAGTAAAACTTATTTCTCAGTCTTATATTCTTCGTCTTCTGAGAAGCCTTCTCGCAGGGTTGTTTGGGTGGTTAGCCAATTGATCAAGATAGCGCGCAGCTTATCTATTAATTATGTCCCCAATCATATGGACTTTACATTCTTTTTCCAAGTTCACTCAGCTTCACTGATTCGCCTTAGCAGTTTGCCCTGAAACGTTCTTATTTTGTACAGATGGGTTTTGGCGGCAATCTCAAAAACTTGGATTCCGTATCTTCTGATGCTGCAGCCATCAGCTTTGTATCAGGAAATAATTCCAGAACCGTTAACCGAAATAAACCGTTTCAAGCCACTTACCGGTATCGAAACCGTTAACCGTTATAATAGGAACCGAAAAAGCCGTTACCCTGCCAAAACGCTAATACCGGTACTGTTTCAGTTTATTATTATTTATTTAATTTATTTATGATTATTTTAAATATATGTTTCCACCGGTAAAAGCAGCTCAGGCAAATTTTAGGTTTCCAACTGTTTTAGAGCGTTTTTAGAGCTGATGCACTCCTATAGGTATTTTACAAGCGTATTATGTGCTGTATTGAACCCTAGTCTTATAATATGGGTTTAAATCTATCCAAATAGCAAAAGATCCTGCAGCAGATTTAAGGTCGCCGATTATTTCGAATTATAATTAAGAAAGATTTTTCTGCTTTTTAGATCCAATTTCTCATCTCCTAGAAAGCAGAGTCTGTCACAGAAACTAACAAACATCAGAAATTAAAGCTTATCTGACACATATTGGCTATCTTGAAGATGAGAAATCGGCCCTACGAAGGATAAACTTACAATTTACTCTGTTATTTGTAAGATTAAGTGACAGATCGATCTATTTGGAAGATGAGAAATCGGCCCTAAGGCGAGCTTGTCGGGACAACAAAAGAATTTCTTAATTCTGGTTTGTTTATTTCTGAGTTTTGAAATACCACTGGAAGCGCAGACAGAAGCGTTTAGCGAAATTGTTTGTCCAAATATAAAAACTGATATATGTAAATCGGTATATTTAAAAAAAAAGTGGTTTCATGTGGCATATACTTAGAATACAATTTTTTAATTCTATTACATCCATAAATATTTTGGATATCGTGAAACAATGTTAATTTTTGATAATTACAAAAAAATTATACTTGTACCGGTATACCGAAATAAAAATTTGTGTACCGTATCCGAACCGATAACCGAAAATAACTGAAACCCGAAATAGAACGTTTAACCGAAATTGTTAATTCGGTACGTACCGGAACCGGTACCGATATTCATTTCGGGAGAGTTTGTTGTTGGCATTAAGAAATCAACTCAACCTTAACGCCTTAGCTCTCAACCTGCCAGCTACTTTCCTAATGTGCTGTCAAGAATGACTCCGAGGTATTTTTACCCAGCTTTGCGTGGCAGAACATTTCCGTGCAGAAACACTCCCGAACAGGCTATAGCCGATCTGTTTGCAGAGTTTTTAAATCAACCTATTTATTTTCTAGGTACAATTCGAATAAACCGTATTCTTATCAGTTAAATAAGTCTAATTGCATTTAAGCCCTGTGATCACTGAAAGTTCGCTTCTCTGCGACCTTAATTTAGTCAAACCCGTATATGCACCAGGTCCTGACGGAGTACCAGGATGTGTTGTCAGGTTCTGTGCTGATGCGTTGAGTAAGCCTATATATAAATTATTTGAATTGTTTGTTAATCTTCTCAATTGTATTTCTCAGTATCTAAGTGATAGAACACAAATGGTTCTTTTTCAAGATTCTTATTCTAAATGTATCCAGGTAACGTCTGGGGTACCTCAGGGTAGTCACCTGGGTCCATTTCTTTTAACTTTATTTATTAATGATCTTCCTTTTGTCCTCAACCATTCACGCGTACTCATGTACGCCGACGATGTAACGCTTTGTCTAAATTATAAAGACCTGATCTCTCGCTATCTTTTGCAAGAAGATTTGGATGCGTTTCAGACATAGTGTCAAGTTAATCTTCTAAACCTTAATGGCTCAAAATGTAAGACATTTTATAGAAACTCACTTCAGCTAGTCACTTATACTCTTGATAGTGTACCATGGGAATGCTTGAACAATACTGCCAATGAGGTTACAACTTAAATTCGACTCTCATGTTATCTTTACTGTCAATAAGGCCAGAAGCGTACTTGGGTTCATAAATCGTTGGTCAAAGGAATTTGACGATCCATATACGACCAAGATTCTTTATACTTCTCTTGTCCGCCCAATTCTTGAGTACGGATCGTGTGTGTGGTCTCCACATTATTCAACCCATCAGGATAGAATTGAATCGGTGCAAAAGCAGTTCTTGCTGTTTGCACTTCGAGGCTTAAACTGGGATCCTAATATCCGACTGCCCTAATTAACCTTCTTTCCTTAATTAACCGTAGAATTATGCTTGGAGTATTTTTTTAAATAAACTTATAAGTGGTGAAATTAACTCCTCTGAGTTGACTAGCCAAATTAATTTTAGTGTCCCGATGAGACCTACCCGTAACTTTATCCCCCTATCCTTGAAACGGTGTAGTACTAACTATGCCATGCATGAGCCTTTTCGTGTCCTCTGTGCTGATTGTGAGAAACTTTACCGAGTGATCAGTTCGGAGTTCAGGAGAGCAGGAAAGGATCCTGCTATAAAGACCTCTATCTTAACACATTTAGCCCGCACTTACATTTTAATTCTCTTTTACGATTTATAGCCTATTTATTTTAATTTTTATTTTCTATGTAATTTTCCACCGTGATTTCGTGTCGCACGTTAGCGACTGCGCGCATCGTTCGGTTGGGCGGGAGGTGGACTGCTATTTTGGCTGGGGTTCGCTTGTAGAAGGCTTTGGCTTGGTGTCGCTTGGGCCACTTGAACGTACTGTGCATTGTCCGTCAACGTCCTAATAAACCAACACTGGATCCCAACAATCTTCGTATCTCGTGACGCAGGGTGTAGTAAGACCTTTTAATGGTACCTAGGGAACCCTCAAATACTAAAGCAATATAATAAGAATTTCGGTTCCGGTTCTGGTACGTACCGAAACTAATGTTTCGGTAAAAGGTTCTGTTTAGGTTCTAGTTTATTTCGGTATTCGGTTCCGTATCGGTACCTTGGTTTTTATTTCGGTATACCGGTACGTACCGGTATGTAACGGTATAATTTAAAAATCCTTCAATCCGAAGATATAATAGAAATGGTACCAACCTACACAACATAAAGTAGTTATCAAGAAGGAAAATTAAACATAATAAACTTTACATTAGAAAAAATATTTCCTAATAAAAGAAGAGCAAGAAAAACTTTTGATATCTGATGAAATCTTAAATACACTGTTTTCAGATAACGTTACCGATCACAATTTAACCCTGCTGTAAGGTTAAGTTCATTTGGGCCAATTATTTATTCATTTCCTTTGTAAATGCAAAAATTAGGGATAAAATAATAATTTTTGGAATTTATTGAACCAAAATAGATGCAACGAAATAAGATGATATTGTTATTTTTATTGAAAATTTCAGTATAACTTCACATTTGCTGCGTTTTACCCTGAGGAAATCCCTGATTGAAGCAATAAAAATGAAATAACAAAACAAAAACTCAGAACCGAAACTGTACCGGTACAATGTGTCGGTTCCAACAGAACCGAAACTGTACCGGTACAATATTTCGGTTCTTTTCGGTCATTTCGGTTCCAAAATTAAAGGTTTAATAACAGTTTCAATCGGTTGTTTTCGGTATACGGTTCCGGTTCGGATTCCGGTTTGACACCCTTGTTTAAAGCCATTTGCAGTGCCACCTACTGAGTTCCATTCTGAACCTAAGCCAGCTAGGGAACCACTCAAATATTTAAAAAATATTATATCAAGATCGGTTCAGCTGTTCTATATATAAAGAATAATATGAAAGACTGAATATACTTTCCATAAATCTTGCAATCAAACTCTTTCTTCTTGTTTCCCAAAATAAAACCATATAATTCTTTTCTTAACTTAAATCCTAGGAATCCTTCACCAACTCACGCTCTCTTACCGTGGAGGCTCTTTGTGCCAAGGCGCACTTCCGTTGCAGTCATGGTCCTGGCGGTTGTCAAGTTCGGATGCCCGTCGCATTGCTACCCTGGCACGAGCAGCAGTGCATCTACAAACCGATGAAATGTTTTATGGGTCGTGTTTGGGGCGATTGTAAGTGGCAGGGACGTGAGGTGCAATGGAAGGAGCATTTGGAGGAGCAGCATGAGGATAAGCTGTTCAAGGCCAATTCAGCGGATTTGGTGTGGAATATGGCAGTGCGTCGCAAACCCCTGACGGGATACTATGTGTTCCAGGCCTACGATGAGATGTTCAATTTCTATGAGATCTATGACAAGTCGCGCATATTATTCACCATGACGTGCACATCGAATCGGCGCGAGAGTAAATACAACTATGCCTACGAGGTGACCGTAATGCAGCCGGATAACGAGGCGCTGTCGTTGACACAAAAGTTTCCGGTGCACAGTGAATATGATCGGGATATATTGATGGAGGGAACATGCGTTAGCATTGGACTAAGTGAGCTGATGCGATTTGTGGATGCGGAGAAGGTAAATTTTTTAAACCAGAATCGCTCCAAGATATTCATTATGTGTGCCTTCATTTCGTTTTAGCAGGTTTTGCACTATCGTGTGACCGTGTTGGCTGTTAAATCCCCGCGACGCTTCAAACCCATGCGTCAGAGTCTGCCGGTGCCCATGGACTATCAGCAGACAAAGAATGCGGGTGTCAATGGCAAAAGTGTTCCATCCAGTATGATCATAACGCGCACATATAAGGAGGCGGTGGCCGAAATGCAGGCGGGTACACCCGATACGGACGAGTCTGTGGACTTGGAGCGTAAATGGGGCACACCACAGTTGCATTTCAATCGCAAGTATTTGAGAAACACCCTGGCGGCAGCGGCAGCTGCTGATGGTACGCAACAGCAACAACAACAGGAGGATGAACTGGGTCCACTGACCGCTGGGGGGCGTCACCTGGCCGACGATAAATTGTCCATGTGCAGCAGTAGTAGCAACAGTTATACCAAAAAAATGACCGACACATTGCGCAGAAGTTTTCGTGCCCTTAAGACGGATATCATTGAGATGCGTCCGTTTCACAAGAAGACCAACACAACGAAGGGACTGACAGCGACTCCAACAGCAGCAACAACAGCGAAAGAGGAAGCACAGAGCAATGGAGCCAAGGATTAAAATTGTTGGAAATTTAACTAAATAAATGAATGGCTTAACAGATCCCCCTCTCTCTCTCTCTCTCTTCCCATTTGCCTTGCCTCACCTGGTTACTCCATAATGCATGTTTGACTTGGCTTTAGTTTTTCTTTCGGTTTTCTTTTGGGGGGGGGGTAAAACTAAACTAAACTAGACAGAGGCTACAGCAGACCCTGCATTTCGTTCATGAACTGCAGGTAGGCATCATCCTTGGTGGGCGGTTTGCTGTGTGCCTCGGCTGGATGATGGCCATGATGATCCGTGCCCGGATGCTTGGGTCTGGACACTGCCGCCGTGCGACGTTGATCCTCACGCTTAACACGCAATGTGGAGGGCACAAAACGGGTAACATCCGCACTCAGATTCCTAGGAAAAGATAATAAGATAATGAAAAGGAGCGCAAAGTGTGACATGAGCTTACCTGATTTGTGGTTTGGCCGTAATAGTGGTCACACCCTTGGCCGAATCCTTTGGCGGCATAGCACCCAGCCCACCGCCGGGTTTCTGATGATGTCCGGCCATTCGTGGTGGCAAACCGGGCGGTGGACCTGGCGGCATGCGCAGGCCCATGCGTGGCAGCGCCGACATACCATGCGGGGGACGTGAGCCTGGTGGCGGCGGACCGGGTGGCATGCGCATACCAAAGCCTGCGCCGGGTCCACCGCCAGGATGTGGCGGACGCATGGGCGGCGGTCGATACATGATGCCTGCCGGCGGTGGTGGGGCCATGTTGTGCAGTGGCGGCGGCATCTGGGGTAGCTGGGGCGGTGGTACAGCGGGCAGTGGTGTGGCGGAGGGAGGCAGCGGTATGGCAGGCAGAGCCGGAGCTGTTGGCAATGCCTCGGGCATGTCCTCATCCTCGTCATCCCGATCACATTCACTATCCGTCGTTTCGCTGCTTGAGGGGGATTTGCTTCGATCGGAGCCACTTTCGTTTCGGCCCTCGTCTTCCTCCTCCTCCTCATCGTCGTCGTGGCCAGCGCCGTTCTCGTGCTCCTCCGACTTGTCGCGCCGCTCTTGCGCCTGCCGATGCTTGCGCTTGTGAACATGCTCCATTTCTTTCATGAAATCATCCAAATTCTCCTCCTTAGTGCCATCCTCGCCCTCGTAATCGCTATTGCCCTCGGCATCCGAGTCCAGTTCGTGCATGGCAAACAGATCGGGTGGCGGACCAGGTGGTACACCCAGCCAGTCTTTGTCATCGTCATCCTTGGATTTCTCCATTTGGCTCTCGGCCGCAGCCGCAGCAGCCTCAGCTGCATTCTTGGACGCCACCCCAGGCGGAGCACCCGGAGCAAATGGTGGCAGGGCCATGGTCATTGGTGGCGGAGGCAGGCGTATGCCTCCAGCTGACGCTCCTGTTCCGCCACCAAACATAGATCCGGCCGAACTTGGACCGCCGGGACCCGCCCCGGGCACATTGGCGGCCGCCGTCACCGGTGCCGGCAGGGGAATCTCATCGACTTGGACACTTTGGGCATGCTTGACACTCTCATAGTACTGCTGCTTCTTCAGGCGTTTCTTCTCGTATTCCACCTCCTTGCGTTTGAGTTCCGCCCAGTGCTCGGGCTCGTCGTTGTGCTGCAAGGGGTGAATTAGTCAAAATAGCGACTGGACTGCAGAAAGATGTAAACTTACATAGAGTCGCATGACACGATCGAAGGTCTCCTTAAGCTTCTTGCGTTTGTCCCGCAATACCTTCTCATTTAGCGGCGAGGGCTGCAGCACATTGTACTCTGGCGGGTGGGCAGGGAGGAACAAGGAGTTAACCAAGAGCCGGGACAGAAGCAATTCCCACCCCCCCTAACTTACCCATCTCATCGATCTTCTCCATCTCCTCCAGTATCTGTGAGGGATCCTTGTTCTTGAGCACAGCAGCTCGTACCATTTGGCGTTGTCTTTTATTCTTTTTCAGCTCCTTTTTGCGCGCTTCCTTGCCTGCAATTTGCCAAATGTTGTTAACAATATTTAAACAATTTAAAGCCGAATGTGGCACTACTTACGCGCTTGGTCTGTGGGATTCATGTATTTGCCACTCTTGGTGGTATTAATGGAGCGGCGCCCCATATTGATTGTGCTATAATATTAACTTAATTAAATTTTAAGCTCTAAACAACAAATTCTGTGCCGAGAGACAATAATGACAGGCAGGCTCAGTGTTGGATAGTGGACATTTTAAAGTAACAGTCGCAGTCACTGTGGTTATTGCAAATCGGTATTTCTCTGTTTTGTCAGCTGCGGTCACACTGTTAACAACCGTTTTAGTTGTTGTTGTTGCAATACTTCGAGTTAAATAGAAAAGAAATCTCAGCAAACTGGAGAAGTGGAAAAGAACGCGCAATTCCACAAAGAAAATGGACCAGCGTCACCATAGTCCAGGAGGCGGTGCTGGCGTTGGAGCAAGTGCACCATCAGCTGGGCCAAATGATAAGCCAACGATACTGGAAGGTATGTATGCAATGTGTTTGTGTGTGTGTGTGTGGGGCGTTTTATTTGCGGTTTTTGTGTTGATAAAAGTAGACAAAAGGCGGTGAATCCCTTTCTGCTTGCCCTAGTCAGCCAGGTCTAAAAATATAACTACGCATTAAGTTTGGCGCCAGGATAATGCGACAGAGCTTACACACACACACACGCAAGCGTGTGTGGTAGATGCTTTTTATTTTTAGGGGGTGGACTTTGTCTTGTCAACTTCTCATATGACCTGTTGATTATGTACCCCTCCCCCCGCTCTCCTCTTAATCATAATTTGTCAAATGGAAGTAACTGTTTTTTGGGAGGGGGGGAACCCATACAAATGCCTTTATTTGTTTGGTTACAGATGACAAATCAATAACAAAATATTTCACAATAACACCCACAATTAGATCACACATTTACATGTGAACAGACTTACTCATGCATGGTTTTTTTTTATTACATAGCTAATGCGCATAACAAAAAACTATATATCGGAACGCATTTGTCCCTACTCCCCTTTGAAAGGACATTGTTTAAATCAAGTTTGTTTATTTCAGGTGTTTTGCACAACATATTCGATGGGCTGGCGGATAAGGATGAGCAAGTGCGTCAATCCATGCAGTTGGCCATTGTGAAAATAGTTGAAACGCATCCGGAACGGGCAACAGACATTCTACAGGAATATCGGTCAAAGCATCCCAAAATGAATGAGCAAATGGTGGCCATGCTTCTGGAGTAAGTTGCTCACTGGACTTAAGTGGAACATTAATTGATTTAGTCCTTATTTTTAGCTGCGTTCGTCGGGTTGTGGCCTCGGAGTCGACCACTTTGCCCAAGTTGGCCAATGAGCAACTCATTGCTTTGGCTTTGGAGGAGCTGACACGAAGTACAGAGCATGTACCACTCATACAGAATCCCGCCCTGCGTATATTGGTATCGATTGGACGAAGTAGCGAGGGTTGTGCCTTGGTCATGGAGGCTCTGCAAGCCCAGTGCTGTGGCAGTTCAGAGGGTGTGCCTCATTTTATGCTTATGCAGTGCCTGGGCCAGCTGGCCACGGCTAATCCAGCTGGAGTGGTGCCACACATCAAGCAAATATTGTCACGCTGTCTGCCGCATTTAGGAGGCATAAAACCGGATCACATAAAACAGGCGCATGCCTATGCAATTGGACGCTTTAGTGAGGCTCTGCTAGAGGCAGCCGCTGGTGAGGAGCAGGTGGCTAGCAGTTGCTCCACCGAGGTAAGTGTGGCCTATGATGTGTTGTTCAATCAATGGCTGCAGTCGCGTGAGCCCAAAGTCTGTGTGGAGATACTCCAGGCGCTGTCCAGCATGTATCCGCTGCTGCCCAAGGATCGTATACTGGATCAGGCGGCTCGCTTGGTGCCACAGATCCTGGCGCTGTACCGTAGGAGTGTGGATCGCAATGCCGTCACCCAGTTTCTATGCTCAGTGCTGAAAACGAATCTCGCCCTAAATGCACAGGTATTGGATGGCATTATAGATGCCCTGTTGACGCATCTCTTTGATTTGGTATGCGTGTATCCCGACTATGAGAAGCCGCAAACGGTGAAGGGCCACTACGAGGTATTGCGCTGTTTCCATCTGCTGGTGGGCACTTATGCCACCAAGATAATGGACACACTGCTCATCCATTTGAGGAACAATAGCGAACGGGAACGCATCAAATCGCTGCTCATACTAACGCATCTGCTCAACAGCTGTGCCGGAAATATAGAGAGCCGCCTCAACTCTTGCATCGAGTGTCTGAAACAGCTAATCCTTAACGAGCGGAGTGTCAAAATGAAGCTAACATTGCTCAAGACAATTGTGGCGCTGGCACAGAAATCCCACATCCGGGACAAGGAGTTTGTGTGGTTTGTGGTCCGACACAGCTGCAAATTGGCGAAAATCAATCAGGAATTGGGCACTTTGGAGGAGCATGCTAATTTGGTGTTAAGCTGTGAGAATACCCTATTCATGCTGGCCTCCACAGTGGGCACACTGGATGAACTCTTGAAGCGCGAGCTGCTCAACTATTTTGTGCTGCTGGATTATACGGATATATGCGGGAATCTGGCCAAATGTCTGGCCAGTCTGTTTGCCAAGTCGCCGCATATTGAATATGAAATCGAAGAGACTGGAGCGGGAGGGGAGACTGGTGTTGGAGCTGATCTAGCAGCCGGAGCTACCGCGACTGAAGATCACCGGGTGATTAAGCGTGGCAAGGTGATGGTTCCCAATGCGGAAACCATTTATGCCCGCTGCCTGGCTCTCCTGGGCAATCAGCAATGCATTAAACGTTGCTCCAACATTTTGAGTTTCCTTCGGTATTATCATCCCCAATTAAATCCCGCCCTCACCGAGCTCTGGGAGCGTCGCATCTCGGATCTGTTGCTGCACATCAACAAGGAAAGCGCGTATCTGCAGCAGTTCCATGAGTTCATACTCAGCACCAATGAGTTTCTCACCCAAGTCGATGAGAACTTTGGCCAGCGTCTGGCCAGCAAATTGGCAGATCAAATGTATCTCTATCCCATGCAACTGCCCCACATTGAGTGGCAATTGCCGGATCTGAGTGCTGAACGGGGCATGCTGCTGGAGGCTTTGGCCTTGACCCTACTCCAGGTCACAGATGTAGCCTGTATCCATACCAAAATTGATTTAATTGTAACCACCGCCAAGCAGGAGCGTCTGGATAAGCATGTACGGCATGCGGACTATGCCAAACGCATTGAACCCTGTGCACGGGCTCTGGGCTATATATCGCGCCAACACTTGGCGCATCTACTTAAGAAACTCTCCGAACTGGCCCAGGTGGGCGGACGTAAGCATTCCACTGGCTTCTTTAGCAATCTACACTTTATTAAGGACACGCACAAAGAGCTGGAAACCTATAAAAGCAATCTGTTGGTCATTAAGGCCTTTGGACGCATCATGGATGAGGCTGATCCGTTGCAATCGCTGCAGCATCTGGACGATGACACAATTTTAACATTCCTGCTGCAGCAGCTCGAGGGACAGCATAAGGATCAAACCCTAATGTCCGCCATACTGCAGACGTTGCTCAGCATTTGCCATCAACTGATTGTGACCAAGGAGCAGCAGTTGCAGTCACCGCTGAAACATCGCAAGCAAATTATGGAAACCGTTTTCAATATACCCATAGAGGCACCCTTTGCTGATCTGCCCCTGCTGCCGATTATACTGAAGCTGGGCACGGATTTTATTCGGATTGGTAAGTTTTGGGAATTGGGGGGGAGAGAAAATCGACTCGAATTTCGGAACAGGGCGGATGGGCTATAACCTTGAACCGCATTTTTTCCGACCCTCGGGGTAGATTTTCCCAAATTAAAAATTGTTTTTCACTCCCATTTGCCGACCTGTGTAGTGGATTTTCCGAGCTTGGGCATTTATCTTTTTTTTAAGAGCTTACAAACCGAATTTCTTTCAGATCGGCTCAAATATAATGTTTGGTCATGACATCACCCACTCCTCACTTTCTGAAGATACATTTTTTTTAATTTGAGTTTTTTTTTGGTATTTATTTTGTCCATAGACTTTAATTTAGATCGGTTTAAAATTAACTTTTGGAATTCTTACCTCAAAATTCTTCCTGAAAAAACGAAATTATTTCGATCGCAAATGTACTGGGCAAAATTATGTCGTCGGAATTATGTCACTCTGTGCCTTTGAATCCATCCCCGCCCCAACATTTTCTACCTTGGATGGGTGGGAGAGAACATTTTATTTTCAATCAGATTGATACAGAAAATACGATTTACCTTGAAGACTTTTCGACAAGTTTGGTCAAGATAGCTTTAAAACTGCGGAAGGAGATAGCATAGAAACAGACGGAAACAAACTTAGCTCGTCATGCTGATCAAGAAGATATATAGTTTATGGGGTCGGAGATGTTTTCTTCTATGCGTTACAAACATCGTGACAATTTAAATTTAAATAGGCTGCACATTTGTCGGAATCGGCCGGATCGGATGACTATGTCATATAGCTGTCATAGGAACGATCGGTCCAAAAACTAGTTCTTGTGTGACAAACTTTTTTGTTTTTCATCGTAGCGGCACCAATCGTGGTATATATTAGTTTTATGTGCTTCCACACAATTCTAAAAAAATGTATCGGATGACTATAGCATATTGCGGTCGATTAAAAATCAAGTTCTAGTAAGAAAAACTTTTTTCTTATGAATGGTAGCGTCAACAATCCACACAATTCCGGAAAGTTTTATCAAAATCGATGACTGTATAAGCCGTTTATATTGAAAAGATGTCCAAAAAATTCGGGTTCGGAACTGACTTAACCCTCTACTGCATGAACATCTTTCCAATCAAGAAATAAAAATTTGTATGCAAATATGTGTTTATTTGGGATGTTATAATATATATTTGGACAAATTTAATTTTTTTGGTTTATAGTTTAGGAAAATAAATACGAAGCCATATATGGGCATTTCCGCCAAAATGTCCACCGAGGCTAAAAAACTAAAAGTTCTTGAAATCTCTCTGTTTATTCATATTATGGTAAAGAATCATTCAAATTTAACTAATTTAATTAAAGTGAACATATGGTCATTAACCTCAATGAGTATATTGACAGCAAAGTTGCAAAAGTGCATTTTCTTTTTTTTTTTTTGCCATTTTAAATTGCATGCTTTATTTGTTATTATCTTCTTTAACAAAGATCATACATGATAAAGAGTATTCTACAAAATGTCTCTTACAGCATAATTTATCTAAAAAAAAACCAAAGAGTAGAATGTGATCCCGCTTAACTGTAAATTTTTGGATTGCTTCAGTGCATTTTTCTGTGTCCCGTTCGATACTGATAAAGACCATTATGTATCTGTCTGTCACAAATTGAAGAAGTAAATGCATGGAAAGTTTAGCACAAACAGATTTTTTTATAAGCAATTTAATACAAAAAATCCCCATTGCTAAACATTTTTTTTGTTATATTTAAATGTCGTTCAAAGTTGGTCCCGTTCGCGTACGTAAGTGTAAAGTTTAGTGGTTAAAAATTAATTCATTCTAATATTTTTTTTGTTTTGTGCAAAAAACATTTCAATGCAATTGTAGAGACGCGAGCAACGTCGGGAATTGTGCTAGTTATTGATTATAGTTAAAATGCATAAATATATACATAATCATACCCACTTGAATCATATTGGAAAAAATGTCCCGTTACGAATCAGATTATTTTTTAATTAAAAAAAAAATACTGAATATTTTTCAATCAAAAAAAAAAAAACATTTCAAAAGTATCATTCATGTATAACATTTTAAAACTCATGGGGCTTTAGAATTGTGTCAGGTTTCGCTAAGTTCTGCCTATATGTAGGTGGCCCCGAAAGCAACTTCTGTTTTTTCCCCGTTCAAATCGCTTCTTATTTTGCCATTATTTTGGAATCAGTATTTCACCTGTTATTCGCTTTAGCACTATTTATAGTGCTACTCAATACCTTCATTATAAAGTAAAAAACGAATTGAAAATGCCTTTTATTTTGCCTTTTTATACACTTGAAAAGTGTATATTAATTTTGCCCAGAAGTTTGTAACGCATAGAAATATTCATTTCCGACCACATAAACTATATATATTCTTGATCAGGACGACGAGCTGAGTTCAATTCCGTCCGTCCGTCTGTCCGTCTGTCTGTTTCTACGCGAACTAGTCTCTCAGTTTTAAAGCTATCGAGCTGAAATTTTGCACAGAGTCTTCTTTTTACTGCACGCAACTAATATGTCGGAACCGGCCGGATCGGATGACTATATCATATAGCTGCCATAGGAACGATCGGTCTAAGAACAAGTTCTAGTAAGAAAAACTTTTTTGTTTTCCATCGTAGCGTCACTAATCTTGGTATATGTTAGTTTTATATGCTTCCACATAATTCTGGAAAAATGTATCAAAAACGGATCACTATAGCATATAGCTGCCATAGGAACGATCGGTCGAAAAATAAGTCTTTGTGAGAAAAACTTTTTTGATTTCCATCGTAGCGTCTCGAATCGTAGTACATATTTGTTTTATATGTTTCCACACAATTCTAAAAAAATTTATCAAAATCGGATGACTATAGCATATAGCTGCCATATAAACGGACGGTCAGAAAACTACTTCTAGTAAAAAAAACTTTTTGTTTTTTATCGTAGCGTCCCCAATCTTGGTATATATTAGTTTTGTATGCTTTCACATAATTTTGAAAAAAATTATCAAAATCGGATGACTATAGCATATAGCTGCCATAGGACCGATCGGTCGGAAAATGTGTTTTACTAAGAAAAGTTTTTCTTATGGTATCAAATTTTTATTTTCAATGATTTAAAAATTTTAAATATCTGATATCTATATCCTATATATATATTTCCAGTTTATCAGTTGGGTAAAGTTTTTTTTTTTATGTTATAATATATATTTGGACAAATTTATTTTTGTTTGTTTATAGTTTAGGAAAATAAATACGAAGCCATATATGGGCATTTCCGCCAAAATGTCCACCGAGGCTAAAAAACTAAAAGTTCTTGAAATCTCTCTGTTTATTCATATTATGGTAAAGAATCATTCAAATTTAACTAATTTAATTAAAGTGAACATATGGTCATTAACCTCAATGAGTATATTGACAGCAAAGTTGCAAAAGTGCATTTTCTTTTTTTTTTTGCCATTTTAAATTGCATGCTTTATTTGTTATTATCTTCTTTAAGAAAGATCATACATGATAAAGATTATTCTACAAAATGTCTCTTACAGCATAATTTATCTAAAAAAAAACCAAAGAGTAGAATGTGATCCCGCTTAACTGTAAATTTTTGGATTGCTTCAGTGCATTTTTCTGTGTCCCGTTCGATACTGATAAAGACCATTATGTATCTGTCTGTCACAAATTGAAGAAGTAAATGCATGGAAAGTTTAGCACAAACAGATTTTTTTATAAGCAATTTAATACAAAAAATCCCCATTGCTAAACATTTTTTTTGTTATATTTAAATGTCGTTCAAAGTTGGTCCCGTTCGCGTACGTAAGTGTAAAGTTTAGTGGTTAAAAATTAATTCATTCTAATATTTTTTTTGTTTTGTGCAAAAAACATTTCAATGCAATTGTAGAGACGCGAGCAACGTCGGGAATTGTGCTAGTTATTGATTATAGTTAAAATGCATAAATATATACATAATCATACCCACTTGAATCATATTGGAAAAAATGTCCCGTTACGAATCAGATTATTTTTTAATTAAAAAAAAATATTGAATATTTTTCAATCAAACAAAAAAACATTTCAAAAGTATCATTCATGTATAACATTTTAAAACTCATGGGGCTTTAGAATTGTGTCAGGTTTCGCTAAGTTCTGCCTATATGTAGGTGGCCCCGAAAGCAACTTCTGTTTTTTCCCCGTTCAAATCGCTTCTTATTTTGCCATTATTTTGGAATCAGTATTTCACCTGTTATTCGCTTTAGCACTATTTATAGTGCTACTCAATACCTTCATTATAAAGTAAAAAACGAATTGAAAATGCCTTTTATTTTGCCTTTTTATACACTTGAAAAGTGTATATTAATTTTGCCCAGAAGTTTGTAACGCATAGAAATATTCATTTCCGACCACATAAACTATATATATTCTTGATCAGGACGACGAGCTGAGTTCAATTCCGTCCGTCCGTCTGTCCGTCTGTCTGTTTCTACGCGAACTAGTCTCTCAGTTTTAAAGCTATCGAGCTGAAATTTTGCACAGAGTCTTCTTTTTACTGCACGCAACTAATATGTCGGAACCGGCCGGATCGGATGACTATATCATATAGCTGCCATAGGAACGATCGGTCTAAGAACAAGTTCTAGTAAGAAAAACTTTTTTGTTTTCCATCGTAGCGTCACTAATCTTGGTATATGTTAGTTTTATATGCTTCCACATAATTCTGGAAAAATGTATCAAAAACGGATCACTATAGCATATAGCTGCCATAGGAACGATCGGTCGAAAAATAAGTCTTTGTGAGAAAAACTTTTTTGATTTCCATCGTAGCGTCTCGAATCGTAGTACATATTTGTTTTATATGTTTCCACACAATTCTGAAAAAATTTATCAAAATCGGATGACTATAGCATATAGCTGCCATATAAACGGACGGTCAGAAAACTACTTCTAGTGAAAAAAACTTTTTTGTTTTTTATCGTAGCGTCCCCAATCTTGGTATATATTAGTTTTGTATGCTTTCACATAATTTTGAAAAAAATTATCAAAATCGGATGACTATAGCATATAGCTGCCATAGGACCGATCGGTCGGAAAATGTGTTTTACTAAGAAAAGTTTTTCTTATGGTATCAAATTTTTATTATCAATGATTTAAAAATTTTAAATATCTGATATCTATATCCTATATATATATTTCCAGTTATATCAGTTGGAGTAAAGTTTTTCAAGTGTATTAAAACTTCGGCACAGTCGAAGTTAGCTTTGCCTTCTCGTTTTACTTTATGTCGTACGAACGTCCGCGTTCGACATCATGGAAATGCCCATATGGCTCTCTATGCAGTCAGTGCATTTCAGGGAATAGAATGGTATGCATATAGCTTACTCTGTGTGAAAGCTTGTAAAACAGTTTCTTTTGTCGTTGTAGCACAAAAATACGTTACATTTCTCACATAATGTGTGGGAACGTAATAAACAATCGTTTTGAAAAAGCTGTATATTAGGGCGGGTCGATTTTTTTTTTTGAATATGCGTATAGCAAAATCGCAATCTATGGACAATTCTAAGAACATTTGCCCAAAAAACCATTGGTCTAAAATAAAAACTTAGCCGCCGCATATTAACGTTTAGGTTCATAAGTAACACAGGTCACAAAAAATGACCAACATTGTGTTGTCCAGCCTTGCTGTTATATAAATATGATGAAATTATCTGCCCAGATTCCAAAACTGGCTTCGGTTTTACTCCATCGGAACTCAAAATTAAATTTTTAAAAAATTTTGTATGGATACGTTTTTGAGTTAGAATTTTTTTTTAGTTTTTCAGTAGGTACCCACACCTTTTAAGCTATATCTCGAGTTACAAAATTTAGATGAAGTCAAGCAAGGGATTAATCAAAAGGTTATGCAATTCCCAATAATCTTGTCAAAGAACATTTTCCAATCGGTTTAGTGGCTTAAAAGTAAGAAGCAAAAAATATTTCGAAAAAAAAATTTTTTTCTCAAAATCGTAAAAAATTTGATTTTCTAAAATCTGTAAATTTTTGAAAATAAAAATCAAAAAATTGTTTTTTCTTTTATTCTTACAAATTGCCCTAATACGAAGAAAATAAGGCGTTGATGACGAAAATCTGTGGATAAATAGCGAAGTTGTAAGCAATTGTGTGAAACAACTTTGGGTCAAATTTGACTATTTTACGTGTTCATTACAAACATTTTTTTTACTTTGCTTTTTGCTCAATGTACGAGTTCCAATAGAAGCCAAATCATAGAAAAAATTAAGAGCAAGGCCAAAAACGAAGAAAAAATAAAAATATTTTCTAATTAATACATAAAAAATGAAATTTGACTGTTAGTACTTGTACTCAATTGCTCACAGCTCCTTTATTTATCCATAGATATTCTTTACCAATGCCTTATTTTCTTCGTAGAAGTGCTATTCGTAAGAACAAAAGAAAAAAACAATTTATTTTTATCAGTTTCAACCATTTACAGATTTTAGGAAAACAAAATTTGCACGTTTTTTAGAAAAAAATCGATTTTTTTCGAAATATTTTTGCTTGTAGCATTTTAACTACTAAACCGATTGGAAAATGATCTTCAACTAGATTATTGAAAATTGAATACCCTTTAGATTCATACCTTGCTTGACGACATCTAAAGTTTCTATCTCGAGATATGTCATAAAATGTAAGGGTACCTACCGAAAAAACTGATTAAAATTCTAACTCAAAAACGTATCCATACAAAAATTTTTGAATTTAATTTTTGAGCTCAGCATTCCAAAGTACATCATACAAAAAAAAAACAGCTTCAATGGGTCTTTATTTATTTTTTTTATTTTTGTAAACTAGTGTTATGTAAATTTTATTGCATTTAAATCAGCTTATTTGGTCAAGTTTTGGACTGTTTAAGCCGAACGCAAATATTTAAATTTATGGGAGGATAACTAGATTTATACTCTTAATTTGTATAGAAACTATAAAAAGGCTACTTCTTATGTATCATTATGTATACCATACACTACACTACTGCATGAAGAGCCATATATGGCTTCGACAATTTTTGCAAGAAATAGTATTTATAGTGCTTACCACACAGTCAAATTATTTATTTTTATGAAAGAAAACTTTATTTTCTTATGGAAAAAAATTATTCTTCAACAAAAAAAAAATTTTTTTTTAGTGCAAGTTTAATTCGAAATTCAGCAAAATTCACTTTCTTTGAACAAAACTCATAGAAACACGAAATAAAGCAAGACTACAAATTTCTTCAAATGGCATTCGAATAGAAAATAGTGCAAAGAGAATGTCTGATAACAGTCGACATCGCTTAACTAAAAATAAATTCATTAAAAATGAAAAGCCATATATCGCGCTGTATGCGGTAGAGGGTTAACTATTTTTTCACACGTCCTCCGGATCACATTGGAAAAAGATCAAAGTTGCAAATTTAACACAGGAACTTAGCCCGCTTCCTTGACCCAAACCCAATAGCAACATCAACATGATAATGCCAATCATGATGGTCTAACAAATTTGCTGAGGGGATGGGAAGGTCGATCGGCTTTCCTTTAAGGGAGAAAGTACGGCAATCGCTGGCTTATGAAGAGGATAATCATTTCCAGCAGAATCCATTAATTATTTCTGTCAGACAAATATAAAAGCGTTCTTTGGAACACTTGAAGTTCCCCATTTGACTTCTTGCTGTGCCACTTGATGAATCTCATTTGTTAGGCAACTCTATCGATTGCTGGTAGTTCGAAATTTTCCATCTAGTACATCATAATTTAAGTTTCAAATTGATTTCAGTTTTTAGTTTTTTATTAAGTTTCAAATTGATTTCAGTTTCTAGTTTTACAGTTGAAGTGAATAAAACAATTTTCGTACGAAATTGAAATGGCTTCCTATTGGGCTGTTGGCACAGCGGCCTTTGTACATGTTGTACTGGGCCTGTCCTTTTACCTGACGCAAGCGGAAGACCAATGCTCCCCGGCTCCGTATTTGGCAAGTTTGATTTTTATCAGTGCCGTCCTAATTTTCGCTGTGGATATTAAAATGTATCCCACACGTTATATGCACTTGCCGTATGCCGTTGAGTTTGTGGTGGAGACAATCTGTACGCTGGCCCTGCTGGAGTTCTCCACGCTGGTGTTGTGGTGCAGGCTGGAGCGTTTGATTCATTACTCATTGCGATTCTTTCTACTGTCATTGGGAATGTCAACTCAAACGTATTTTGCGTACGAGTATTTTATACTAGGAGTATCGACGTCATTCGTGGCCATTGTATTCTTCAGTATCATAAAGATGGCCATTTTGCCACGACTTGGCATGGAGAGTATCTTTCCGGAACCAAGGACAATGGTGCAATTAAATAGGGATATGTATGCGGAAATGGTCCTCGAAAATGAGCAAGATATTAGAAAATGGCAACGTATTCTTGGCGCTGGAACAAGAACAAGATAAGTTGCAGTGTGTGAAAAAAACGATGTGGTTCAACTTATGCTTAAATTGAAAACCTGTGAAAATGTTTAAATATAGTAGTATATCTTCTTTATGTGGTTTATCTTCCCATTTCATTTTTATACACTTGAAAAGTGTATATTAATTTTGCCCAGAAGTTTGTAACGCATAGAAATATTCATTTCCGACCCCATAAACTATATATATTCTTGATCAGGACGACGAGCTGAGTTCATTTCCGGTTGTCCGTCCGTCCGTCTGTCTGTCCGTCTGTCTGTCTGTCCGTCTGTCTGTTTCTACGCGAACTAGTCTCTCAGTTTTAAAGCTATCAAGCTGAAATTTTGCACAGAGTATTCTTTTTACTGCACGCAACTAATATGTCGGAACCGGCCGGATCGGATGACTATATCATATAGCTGCCATAAGAACGATCGGTCTAAGAACGAGTTCTAGTGAGAAAAACTTTTTTGTTTTCCATCGTAGCTTCACTAATCTTGGTATATGTTAGTTTTATATGCTTTCACATAATTTTGAAAAAAAATTATCAAAATCGGATGACTATAGCATATAGCTGCCTTGGGACCGATAAGTCGGAAAATGTGTTTTACTAAGAAAAGTTTTTTTTTATGGTATCAAATTTTTATTATCAATGATTAAAAAATGTTTAATATCTGATTTCTATATCCTATATATATTTTTCCAGTTAAATCAGTTGGAGTAAAGTTTTTCAAGTGTATTAAAACTTCGGCACAGTCGAAGTTAGCTTTGCCTTCTCGTTTTTATACAAATTCATTCGAGTGGCAAGAACAACTCTGTTATTTGTTAGATTATGTGACAGATAGTGCTATGTAGGAGATCGAAAATCGGCCCTTAGCGGAGCAATATTCTTGCTAAAGTAAGTATTTTTTACGTTAAAGTTTAAGCGCGTTTTTCTCGAAACCACGTTTTTTCACCTGTTAGCCATGATTGCAGCAGTTGTATTAAATATATATTTCAATACGTTTTTGTTTTTTAGAGCTGATTTACATCTTTGAATATTTTACAAGCGTATTATGAGCTACAACAGAAATAATAGGACCACCCTCACAAACAAATTTTCCAAAGACTTTATAACTTTATTTGTAACATTTAGAAACCTTTGAATACGTTTTTAGAATGAGAAGACTCTTAAAAATTATGAAAGGAAAAAATCCGTGGTTTATTTAAAGTTTTCAGCAAATTTTTAGGAATTTTATAAAAAAAAAAACTAGCATATAACCCGGCGCGCTTCGCCACCATCAGTATAGCCGCCAAAATGATGTAAAACACGTTTGGCACCCCCGCCCCTCATTTTCCGACCTTCAGAAATGAAAAAATTATTTTCCACCTATTTGGCCCCCGGCACCCATTATAAGACCTTGAGGGTGAGTATGCGCAAAGCTAAAATCTTTATCCTACTTAATTAGCCCATAGAGCTTTCAAACCGAATTTAATACATATCGGCTATAAACCCACCCCCGCACCCATATTCCGACCTTTGCAGTGAACTTCCCGAAATTTTAAAACACGTGTTTCCATTTATTCTGACCCTAGAGCTTACAAAACGAATTTTATTCAGATCGGCTCACAAATAGCCATTGTCACTGAACCGAAATACGCCCACCATTATTTTTGCCTAATGGAGGAAATTCCACCACCGAGAAATCAAATGTCTAATTGTTTTCTATAATGTGTTCACAAACCGATTTTGAAGCCAATCGGATTAAAAATAGGTTTTTTCATATAGAATTTTCCGGGAATTTTCCGACTTTTCGGGCGGATTTTCCAAAATCAGAAAATCTTATGTCTAATTATTTTGCATACTATCCTTACAAACCGAGTTTGAAGTCAATCGGATCAAAAATAGTTTTTCATATAGAATATTCCGGGGATTTTCTTTGTGGGCGGATTTCCCAACATTTCAAAATCTCATGTCCAATTACTTAGCATACAATCCTTACAAACCGAATTTGAAGCCAATCGGATGAAAAATAGTTTTTTTCATATGGAATTTTTTGGGAATTTCCCGACTTTTCGGGCGGATTTTCCATCATCGGAAAATCTCAAGTCTAATTATTCTGTTTACCATCCTCACAAACCGAGTTTAAAGTCAATCGGATGAAAAATATTTTTTCCCATGAAGAATTTTCCGGCCATTTTCCTTGTGGGCGGATTTTCCGAAATCTGGGAAACAGGTGTCCAACAGGTTTTCCACCCCTTAGGGTTGGAATTTTCCAAAACCCCGCCTTAGTGCCCACTTTCAACTAAAGCTTGGTATTGAGTAACTGCGAAAATCGTGCGAAATCTCTGCACATTATTTCGACAATAGCAAGTGCGAAAAGTTGCCCCCATCTCTACTTTCAAATCTACCCATCTCTAGGTGTTTTGTTTACAAAATAATTTCAATTGGATAACAGACAGCGAAGAGTTTTATTGGCTTGCATTGCCGCAATTGTTGCTACAATAGCGATGTGTGAGTTCCACCAAACGGCAGAGAATGCAACCAGGAAACCACTTCTTGCGGCGACAAAGCAGTCCCAAATCTGACTATTCTGGATTTATGTGGCTCATCCATTACAAACACGGAATCACTTCATTAACCTACCTTGTCAAGGGCAGCACCTATATTTGCCCATACGCTTTTGACCAATTCTGTATCAGAATGCTACTTGTGGGTGAGCTCCTACAGCACTAAATTCATCAGGGCCACCTTCTCGTCATTTGGAAAGTTGTTCACTCTTTGTTTTATGTTTTTAAACAATTTGTACAATCATTTTTATATGCACTTGTTTTTCCTTGCGCCACACACTTGTATATTTCGACACAGCTGATTGCGAAATATATGTTTCTCATATTTCGCACTTTCGAAATAATGACCTATCGATTTACTATTGCGTGACACGGTATGCATCGGGTGGCAACGCTACAAACATCGATATGACTTTTCGCAACATTTCTGTGGACCAACTCGCGAAACAGCTTCTAGCGAAAATCGAGCGAAATCGTTTTTTTATATGAAGTTTCTGATTTCGCGAGTACTTCGCAGTTACTCAATACCAAGCTTAAGCTTGGTATTGAGTAACTGCGAAAATCGTGCGAAATCTCTGCACATTATTTCGTCGATAGCAAGTGCGAAAAGTTGCCCGCATCTCTAGTTTCAAATCTACCCACCTCTATGTGTTTTGTTTGCATATAATTTTAAATGGATAATAGTCAGCGAAAAGTTTTATTAGCTTGCATTGCCGCAATTGTTGCTACAATGGTGAGTGAGTTCCACCAAACGGCAGAGAATGCAACCAGGAAACCACTACTTGCGGCGACAAAGATGTCGCAAATTCGACAACTCTGGAGATATGTGGCTGATCCATTACAAACACGGAATCACTTTATTATCCTTTCTTGTCAAGGGCAGCACCTATATTTGCCCAGACGCTTTTGACCAATCCTGTATCAGAATGCTACTTGTGGATGAGCTCCTACAGCACAGGTTTTTCTTTGACTAAATTTATCAGGGGCCACTTTGTTATGCACTTGTTTTTCCTCGCGCCACACACTTGTATATTTCGACCTAGCTGATTGCGAAAAATATGGTTTTGATATATTTCACACTATCGAAATAATGAGCTATCGATTAACTATCGCGTGACACGGTATGCATCGGGTGGCAACGCTGCAACATCGATATGACTTTTCGCATAATCGCAAATCGTTTTTTTTATATGGAGTTTTTGATTTCGCGAGTATTTTGCAGTTACTCAATACCAAGCTTTAATAAGGAAACTTCTGTGAAAATTTCAGCTTTCTATCTCTTACCGTTCAGGCTCTACGTTGATTGCCAATCAGTGAATCAGTCAGTCAGGACAAACTCTTTTATATGTAGAGAGAAGATTACAAATTTCGTGTGCTACAAAACTGTTTCAAAATTGGTTTACAGAAATTTTATGTTAGTGGTTAGATATTTTACTGATTACGAAATAGTTCACAAAATTGGTTCAAAAGCTCTCAAAATTTATGACATCTTTAAATTGGAAATTCGGTGTGTGGATTGTTAATATGGATTAAGATATTGCTCCGGTTCAAACCTGGTTTCGAACCGATATGAACCGGTGCCATATTGAAGAAATTCTTTAAGGTATGAACGTACATTTTGGTTTTTGGGTTGAAAATGATCTGTAAGTTGTTTGTTTTAATCAAATCCGGTTTCGAACCAGTTTTAAAAAGTGGTTCAAAAGTGGTTTATAGTCATATTTAAGAAATTATTCAAGCCATAAACATAAAACTTGATGTTTAGCTTGGTAATATGGAGTAAGATATTTTTTCCTGGTTCAAACCCAGCTTCGAACCAGTTTAAATCAGTTAAAATGTAGATTTTAGGGGGTCTTGAATCGGTTATACCAGTTTCACTTGGCCTAATTTGTGTTTCCTTTTTTTGTTTTTTTTTAGGTGGCCCTGAGCCCGAGTCCGAGGAGTGTATTGACGGTGGCGTGATATTTGAAATTGCCTGTCGCAATTTCTTTAGCTGTGCCCAGCAATTGAAAATGAAGTTTGACTCCCAGGAGGAGGATGAACGCAATAGTTTTTTGGCCAAACATTTGAATGAGTCACTGCCGCAGCTTAATGCTCTGGTACGTGTCATTGTCGAGCAGGATGCTTCGCCCTCCACTTTGGATTTGATAATTGGCATCCTGGAGAGCTGGACACGGGATAGGAATTCCGAGGTGCGAATCTGTGCTAGTCATGTGTTTAATAACACGCTCGATGTGTACATCAAATCCATGCGAATTGGTTGCGAGGCACCGTCGAAGTTCAATCAGACGGGTCAGATGCTGGGCAAGATTGTGCCCCGTTGCATTGACTCGAATGGCACGGTGCGACAGGTATCGGTGGAGATACTACAGAAAACGCTGGAGATAGCCTGCATCTATGAGACGCTAACCATAGCCAGCATTGATGCCGGCTGTGCGGATTGGCTTAAGGAGATTGAGGGTATCAAGGAGCACATAATAACGGATGAGCCCAAGCAGATTTACAATTTGGCCGGTGACATAGCGAAGGTGATAGCCCAGCGCATCTCTAGTTTTCAGTATTTGCAGTTCTGGTATGGATAACACGAACCGTATTCCCCCCCCCCCGACAATATAGGCTAATGTTTTGTTTTTTTTTTTTTTAAAGCCGAACGCTATTGCAGTCCCTACGTGATCCGGAACAGAGCTCAACAATTGGTGCCAGCGTGGTACTTAAGTTTTTTATCCAGCAGAAGGGTTCGGAGCTGTTTCATGCCATACCGGATTTGGTCAGGGATAGCCTGGTGGCTTTGGAGCTGTGTGACGTGGCGCGCGCCAAGTCTGGTGTGCTCAAAGCTCTGGTGGCCCTCACCAAGCATCATCCCAAATTGGTTTGCGCTGAAATGCTGTCTCAGCCGCTGCCCTATGACAATCATTTGGTGGAATATTGGCATTTGGTGTGTCAGGATGCCGAGCTGACCGGAATTATGTTGGACAACTTTTTGCAACTGTTAAGCGGCGCCAGCCTGCAGGAGGGGCAGACCGATGCAAGCGGATGCAAATTTGCCAGCAGTCAGCCTTTTGCCATTTTCTGTGCCCTGCACGAAATGCTGCCCTGCAAGGACATCAAAGCGGTGAGTAAATCTAGCTAAACAGAAACACGACACACTTAAAATTTGATCAATTTTGTCCATTAGCAATTGGAGTTGCGTTTTGCCGATATGTTTAGCATGCTGTTGACTTCCCTAAGCAGCTACACCAATCTGGTGGCTCCTAACCCGCCTGTTGCCCTCATCAGTCCCAATCAGACCAAATCCAAATTTGGTTTTGTACCCAACAAGGCATTGATCAAACTCAATCCCTGCCAGATAGCACTGGAAACGTTTCAGGTAAGTGAAACCACTTTCAAGGGATTTCACCTGTAACCTTCTTCTCTCAGGCCTTCCTTACCAATCTCGAAATGGAGCCGATAGCCAATGTGCTGACAGTGAACACCCAATTGGCCAGCAGCACCGATTGGCATAACTATCTGGAGTTGCTTACACCCATGGCCATAGGCCTGGGTCAACAGCTGCAGCTGGGCAGCCCCCAGATGCGTCAACTTGTCAATTCGTTAAGCAAATATGTGGCCTCACCACATGATGGTCAGCGGGTGGCCGCTGTCGGCTTGTATTCGCGCCTGGTGCCGCTCAAGCCCATGCCGGAGCTGACCAACACCATTATGCTGCATCTGAGCGGTGCTCTCAGTGATCCCAATGCTGTGGTCCGTGGCCTGAGCATTCAGGGCATGGGCTATGTGGGACGATTGGGTGAACTGGAGGCTCCGCGCTATGCGGAGACGGCCATAGCGGCTTTGCTTAAGGGCGTGGATGATACAGTTGGCGATAGTCTGATTAATATACCGCTGGAGAGCATGCGCGGTCTGTCCAGCATACTGCAGGCTTTGCCCAGCTCACGTGTGGAGTCCTTTCATGTGTCACTAGCCATACGCATTCGTCCCTTCTTTGGCAATTACTCGCTAGAGATGCGCGAAGCGGCCATTATTTTGTTTGGTGATCTATGTCAAGGCAAACACGACGATGGCAGCAGTTCACCCACCTCATCGATGGAGGCACTGCGTGAACAACTTTTAGCTAATCTCTTTCCGCTGTTGCTGCATCTGAGTGAAAGTGAGGCGGCAATCGGTAGGGCATGCAGCAGTACCTTGCAACATGTGTGCCGCCTGCTTAATGCACCCAAAGTAATGGAAATGGCACATCAACAATTGGCCGAGGGCCAAGAACAGAGCCAACAGCTTAACTATAGCAGCTTTGTGGTCGATTTCGTGAAAGTTATTGTGAGTCTCGGAGGGGGGGGAGGAAAGGAAAAATATTTGTTTTGTATATTAACCAAAATACTTTCAGGCCTTGGAGCTAACCCAGCATATTCAGGACTTTATTGACTCATGTATGCCCAAGTTGCGTAGTCAGTGGCCAGAGGTGCGAGGCAGTGCTGCCATAGTGATCGGTAAGTGAAATGGCTTGAGGATAAGTAATGCTGCTTAAGCACGAGCTTGGAATGAATTTTCTGAAATTCGTTATATAATTAAATTCTTAATCAGCGTCCGTCGGTCATTCCGTATGAACGCGTCGCTCTTCATCAGCTACAGATAATCGTATTGTGTTATTGCCCAAACGTGACCCTTTCAAATCATTAAAAGCAAGGCTGCAAACCAGTTCGGAACCGAACCCCAGAGAACCGGTTCGGTTCGGGTTTTATGGATTACCCGAACCGGACCATGAACCGAACCTCTTACATTTTTGACCCCTCGAACCGGAACCCGAACCGGAAAAAAAGTTCGGTTCACGATATTAAGTAATATTCCATCGAATGAAGTTCTTAATGAATCTTTAAATGACTCTGCTTCGGGTTATAAGTATAATAGATAAGTAAAAAGAAATGAACAAATATAAATTCGGCCAATCATTTTATAAATTCCTTCGAAAAATCGACAAATATTTTCAAATTTTTGGAAAAGTCTTAAAAAGAAGACTTACAAATATTGCGACTACAATTTTCCCTATATCAATAACCCAGGTACCAGTTCAACGAGCATTTTCAACAATAAAGTTTGTTGCTTGTAATCTTAGAGCTAGACAAACATCATCAGGAAGATCAAATTCCTATAATCGCCTACTTAAACTATGTTGGATTAGGTTAGATTACAGCGGTTACTAGCGTTTCACCCAGCACACTTAGGTCATAAGGATTTGGCCCCTTATGATGAGTCCAAAGGTGTCTGTAAAGTGATATTAGAGATTTTGAAGATTTGAGATGTTTTTGTCTCCGTTGGATTGAGCCAGAAACAGACGAAGTGTGAGACGGACTCTTTCTCTTCCTTGTCGCTATCAGACAGTACCCTGTTATGGCCCTTAGGCTCCATAGGTTTGAGCACTTTGCGCATTGTGTTGGCTATGTCTTGCCACTTCTCGAGCTCGAAGATGTTTCGTAAAACGAGACTACACATTGCCAAAGGCATACATGCGTTCTGCCTATTAAAAGTTTGCCTGCTTCACTGTTGCCTCGATGTCCCAATTATTATCATAATAATTGATCAAATTTTGAAGTCCACCCCCAGATTCTTAATGATTTTGAATATATAAAAATCTGATATCTACATATATCCTTAATATATTCCGTGAGTGAGTATTTGCAAATGTATTAAAACTTCGACACAGTCAAAGTTTACTTTGCCTTCTCGTTTTAAAATAGGATACGTCTCGTTAGGAACTACTTTCCATAACGATGCACCAGAGTCCTTAAGCGCAAGTAACTTGGAATCAGATTGAAGGTCACACAGCTCCAACTGAATTTCTGAACATTGTTCTTCAATATCTACTTCTTTTAGACTTAAATAAACAGGTATTATATTCTTAATTTCGAGAAAATCATTAAAAAGTGTGTCTCCCATTCACTGCTTACACACAGAATATGTACATATCGATCTGTATCAAAGGTTGTTGTGTCCATGTGTTCTAAGCAACATGGAAAGTTATCAAAATAATTTACGCTTAAGTCTCTTTGTAAAATTGTTAATTTTTTGTAAGCCATCTTTTGTTGACAACATTAATACGATAGGCTGCTTTGGATTATGCAGTTGCAAATTTAATGAATTTATTTTCTCCCCGTTCTGAGAGAAAATTAAAATCTTTCTGCTTCGCTTGTCGAGCGTCAGAATTTTTCACACTTTGTTTTAAAAAAATGAGAATTTCTTTATGAAGGGAAAATAATATGCGAAGACATTTTCCTTTGCTAAGTCACCGAACTTGTGTAAACTTTATGAGGTCTCTATATTCTGCATTGAGCTCGAATAATAGCAGCTGAAATTTTCGTTGAGTTAAAGCGTTTGATTTTATTAATAACTGTAATTACAGTAGCCATTGTCTCATTTAAGTCTACTGTTTTTGCACATAACGATTCTTGGTGTATCAGGCAATGGTATAAGGGAATATCAATGTTTCGCTGTCTAAACTGTTCCTTAAGACCAATGACCCAACATACTCCGAGCTCCATCAATCCAAATGGCGCTAAGCTTCTCAAATCCACCTATTTCATTTACCGTTAACTCAATAACTCGGACTATATTGTAAATTAAGCAAATCCTCTTCAACGTTAAAATATTTACATATCAATATATTTCACAAAAATAACCAACTGCGCCATATTGTTTACATCCGTGCTCTCATCAACGGACAAAGAATAATATATTTATCTGCAATATTCTAATTTGAGACCTCAACCTAACAACGCTAATAGCTCTTCATATTTTACACAATAATACTCACAATCCTTAATATTGTTTAATAATTTTTTATAGATTTTTGTTTTACGGAAAAGTGAAATATTTTTTTACGAGGTCAACAATATCGTTTCATTTCAAAACACTTGAGCATATCGACACGTTGACTTTATTAGTTCTCTATCTTGAAGAGGTGTTTGAGTTCTGGCAAGATTGTAGCTAGCACGCAAAACGTTCTTCTCAATGTCTTCTTCTTTCAATTGTTTCAGTAAATTCAATAATTAAAATTGGCATTTTTCTGTGGAATAAAATATTATGCCAAGTAGAACTTTGCTTTCCGATGTTGAAAAAGGGCAAGTTATTGCCCTAAGCCATGAAAATAGCGTATTTCGGAAGATTAGTGAAAAATGCTGGTCTGAAATTGTTGGAACAATCTAGATGATAATGGGCGGAAAAAAGCCCTGAGGACCGAACCCAAAGCTAAGTAAGCGATATCAGCGTCGATTAGTGAGCATTACAAGCAATTCGATGCAGAGCGCTATTTAGTTAGCAGCTCAATGTGGCTTACAGGTGTCACGCTGGACTGTTGCACGTGTTTTAAAGAACTCAAACTACATTGTTTCCCAAAAATTAAAGGTGGTATCAAGATCGAATTTACCTGAAAAAAAATGTCATCTGATTAGACAAATTAAGTATTTAATCTTAAAGCAATAAATGTATGAATTTAAATTTTTGTTGATCAGTTTTTCGAATGAGATTGCTCTGTGATGCAGTGCAATTTCAGCATTAGTAGTTAAGTAAAAATATGCTTAAATAAAATCAATAAAACAGTCAAATAAATATTTTTTTTATATTTTCTGAAACTGCAACTTTTTCAAGTTAGAGAAGTTCGACTGTTTTTAGATAGATAACCATTTTTATGTAAATCATTTTACCACTTTTTTAACTGATTTCTCTTTTTTTACTTCTCAGGTCTACTCCACAACTTTCTTAGTGAGCGCAATCCTCAAACCGAATCGGTGGCCAGCAAGATTTCTGTCCTGCTTAAAGATGAGCATCCGACTGTACGAATTCGGGCAGCCACTGCTTTGGGCTACTTCTTTGGCGACATTTAAACGCAGCTGACGTGCCCAACAAAAGGGGACCAAATTATTATATGGATATGATGCTTTGTATAATCGTTAATTGTAGTATTTCTCCAAGTGTGATCCTGCCTACGCATACCCCAGGGGCGTAGCCTATTTTCTGATTATTATTATGTTTGATAATTATAATTAACCATTATTTTTGTTCTGTTATATTACTTGTATGCGCAAAACAAATCCACGTTATATATATATGTTAATCTATGTATGAAAAATAATAGAGAGGGATGACTATTGCACACACTACTGTGAGATGGATAGAGACGGAAGTAATCTCAACGTATTTGTGTGTGTGTGTGTGTGTAGAATTCACTCTAATAAACAAACCAATCAAAAAATATATTTTGTTTTTAATCTTTTCAATGCTTAAGCTGGGCCATATTCCAGATTAAGCAATATTCAGCTCATCATCAGCGAAAGGGAAAATGCAAGCACTGCTGTACAATCCTAGTCAAAAGAAATTACACAAGGTACCATTTTTGTGCATGCTTCACAAACGGCGGCTTGTGCAACGAGGGGGGGAAGGTGAAATGAAAAAAACCTTTTGTTATTGCAAAGTCTGACCTATGCAAAGCCATTTTAAAAAAATTAACAAAATAACTGTTCTTGTGATTAAAATAGACGCATGTGAACTGATGCTTATCAGTTGTCAAAAGTAATTACACACGTTTACATTGCGTCAAAAGTAGTTGCACAATGCAAGTTTGTCATCAGTATTTGGTTTGCAGTGACAAGTAAAGATTCTAGTTGTTCTAGTTATCTTAATTTATTAATAGATCATTTAATTTTATCATTGAACTATTACAATTAATTACTTAAATGCCAATTTTTTAAAAGGCTTTGCATAGGTCAAACTTTGCAATAACAAAAAGTTTTTTATTTCAGTCGCCCACAAACGCTCATTAAAAGCAAAAAGAGATTTGTGAGTGCGCTTATGCTTATTCAATGCAAACGAATATCAGCACAAATAAAAACATAACACAGAAACAAAGAAAATCTCACTCAAAAAAGCTGTCGCAAAGAAATCAAAGTCAAAATTTTTCTCGTTTTAGTCCCCCAGCCGAACGTCCGTTAAAGAGCTTCGCTCTAATAAAAAAAAATCGTTCATTGCTAAAGGATTCGAACCCACGACCTTGATATTGCTGGGCAACGGTCTTAACCTCTGAGCCACCATCGCCCAACTATTTTCAGTGCTGCACGCATTTATGTAACATTTGGCTGCGCCTCCAGCGTGAGGGTTGATAGCCGAATTTGCTTCATGAAGCTCCCTTCGATTTTGTTTTGAAGCATCTTCAAAACTTCAGACGCATTTACATGATGCAGGTTGCTTCGTGAAGTTAATTTCAACTCGCCTGACAACCCGAGTTATCGATAAGCAAATAACACAGAAATCAACCCTGCATCAGTTCTATCGGAACAAAGCAAAGGAGAATGATCGAAGAGCTTCACGCCGCGGTAGGTCATGCCTGCTTCGGCTGCCCCTATTCACCTCTTCCCCACAAACAAAAACTTCATGAAGGAAACTTCATCGTGTAAATGCGGACTAAGACGGGATTTACATGATGAAGCAAACTTCATGAAGTTATCTTAGTAGGCGAGAGACTTAAATGTATTTCTTTACTATTATACTATTACTTTACTTTATTACTATTTTAGTAAAGAAATACATGTAAATCTCTCGCCTTATAAGAAAACTTCATGAAGTTTGCTTCATCATGTAAATACCGACAAACTCCCTTCAACTCCCCAAAGTTGTGAGTTCAAATACCAGACAAGTCAAAAAATAAAAAGTTAATTTTTTCCCATTCAGTTTTTCAGTCACCACTGCAGTAACTCCTTTGCACTGGTCATGTCGTTAACGAATTGGTGGTTAGCCTTATACCGCTCGGTGAATTTGGCGGACATGCCCATACAAAATTCATTAGCAAATTACATGGCGGGTGGTTAGGTCGGTATCCGGTCCTCACTACGAAGAGTTAGCGGAATCACTAGGTTTGCACTAGTGCAGCCGAACTACAGGGGTTCTAAACAAATCAAATAATTACGCTGGGCATTTTGTGATTTAATAACGGGTATATTGAAGTCGAGCAGGGCCGACTTTAATTTATGCTATCGTTTTAAATTCAAATTACTTAATAGGCAGACGGCTATGCGCAAAGCCAATGCTTGAATGTTCTTGCCACTCGAATGAATTTATATAAAAATGAAATGGGAAGATAAACCACATAAAGAAGAAATACTACTATATTTAAACATTTTCACAGGTTTTCAATTTAAGCATAAGTTGAACCACATCGTTTTTTTCACACACTGCAACTTATCTTGTTCTTGTTCCAGCTCTAAGAATACGTTGCCATTTCCTAATATCTTGCTCATTTTCGAGGACCATTTCCGCATACATATCCCTATTTAATTGCACCATTGTCCTTGGTTCCGGAAAGATACTCTCCATGCCAAGTCGTGGCAAAATGGCCATCTTTATGATACTGAAGAATACAATGGCCACGAATGAGGTCGATACTCCTAGTATAAAATACTCGAACGCAAAATACGTTTGAGTTGACATTCCCAATGACAGTAGAAAGAATCGCAATGAGTAATGAATCAAACGCTCCAGCCTGCACCACAACACCAGCGTGGAGAACTCCAGCAGGGCCAGCGTACAGATTGTCTCCACCACAAACTCAACGGCATACGGCAAGTGCATATAACGTGTGGGATACATTTTAATATCCACAGCTAAGATCAGTACGGCACTAATAAAAATCAAGCTGGCCAAATAGGGAGCCGGGGAGCATTGGTCTTCTGCTTGCGTCAGGTAAAAGGACAGGCCCAGTACTACATGTATAAAGGCAGCTGTGCCAACAGCCCAATAGGAAGCCATTTCAATTTCGTACGAAAATTGTTTTATTCTCTTCAACTGTAAAACTAGAAACTGAGATCAATTTGAAACTTAATAAAAAACTGAAATCAATTTGAAACTTAAAATTATGATGTACTAGATGGAAAATTTCGAACTACCAGCAATCGATAGAGTTGCCTAACAAATGAGACTCATCAAGTGGCACAGCAAGAAGTCAAATGGGGAACTTCAGGTGTTCCAAAAAAAGCTCTCATATTTGCCTAAAAGCATTCACAAATGAATTCTGTTGGGTTTTGGAAATGGGATGTGCGATCAGGGATCTGGGATCAGGGATGTCGGATCTAGGATCTGGAATCAGGGATCTGGGATCTTGGAACAGGGATCTGGGATTTAGAATCTTGGATCTGGGAGCAGGGATCTGGGATTTGGGCTCTGGAATCAGAAATCTGGGATCAGGGATCAGAAATCGGGGATCTGTGATCAGGAATGTGAGATCAGGCATCTGGTATCAAGGATGTGGGATCAGGGATCTGCCATCATGGATCTGGGATCAGGGATAAGGGATATGGGATCAGGTATCTGGGACTGGTACAGGTACACTATTTTCCAGCACTGTTTTTATACCCGTTACTCTTAGAGTAAAAAGAGCATACTAAGTTCATGCAAATGTATGTAAAAGGCAGAAGAAAGCATTTCCGACCCCATAAAGAATATATAATCTATATCAGCATCAATAGCCGAGTCGATATAGACATGTCCGTCTGTCCGTCTGTATGAACACCTAGATCTGAGAGACTATAAGAGCTAGAGCTTCCATTTTTTTCAGTGTAGACTTGTATTGTCTGCACGCAGATCTAGTTTGTTTTAAATTTTTGCCACGCCCTCTTCCGCCCCCGCAATATGAAAAAAACCTTATATCTCCCATACAAACGGTCGGTCAAAAAAATAGATCTAGTGAGAAAAACTTTTTTGTTTTCTATCGTAGCGTCCCCAATTTTGGTATATATTAGTTTTATATTCTTTCAGATAATTTTCGAAAAATATATCAAAATCGGATGACTATAGCATATAGCTGCCATAGGACCGATCGGTCGGAAATGTGATTTACTAAGAAAGGTATTTTTTTTGTATCAAATTGTTATTATCAATGATTTTAAATTTTTAAATATCAAATATCTATATCCTTTATATATTTTACCGGTTAAATCAGTTGGAGTAAGCTTTTTCAAGTGTATTAAAACTTCGGCACAGACGAAGTTAGCTTGTTTTCTGTAGTGTGTAGTGTCTAATAAAACTTATAAACCTACAAATATGTACTTAGAGTGACCTCCATAATTTTTCATAAGCAAAAAATATTGAAATATGGATTTTTCGAGATATTTTGAAGAGCTGATAGAGAAACACCGAAAGCAGTTGTGGAATTAGTGCACAGAACTGGAACACATTTTTGTATCGAGAAGGCTGGACCAAATTGGCTGTCAGTTAGAGTCAGTTAGAGAAGCCACTTATTTTACGAAAAAAAAGTTATAAAATGTGAATTTTTCTTGTGACGTTTGAAAACGACATAAGTCCGTTCGAAGATATGTCGTTTGTAACTCGTCGAAGCTATGTCGTTACAGTTTTAACCCTTAATGGTTTAATAACACTAGTTTACAGCGAAAAAGACCCATTGAAGCCATTATTTTTATACCCGTTATTCGTAGAGTAAAAATGGTATACTAAGTTCGTGCAAATGTATGTAACAGGCAGAAAGAAACATTTCCGACCCCATAAAGTATATATATTCTTGATCAGCATCAGTAGCCGAGTCGATATAGACATGTCCGTCTGTCCGTCCGTCTGTATGAACACCTAGATCTCAGGAACTATAAGAGCTAGAGCTTCCATTTTTTCAGTGTAGACTTGTATCTTCTGCACGCAGATCAAGTTTGTTTCAAATTTTTGCCACGCCCCCTCCCGCCCCCGCAATTTGAAAAAAACCTCATATCTCCCACAATTTTGAAAATAGATTGTTCGAACCTTCAAGACATAAACTTTAATCATCATTACCTATCGATCCGCCATACATTATTTTTCGATCAGATGAACGATAGAAAAGTTCCCGCCCCCGCAATTTTAAGAAATCCTCATATCTCCCACAATTTTGAACTTAGATTGTTCGAACCTTCTAGACATATATTTCAATCATCATTATCTATCGACCCGCCATATATCATTTCCTGATCAGATGAACGATAGAAAAGTTCCCGCCCCCGCAATTTTAAAAAATCCTCATATCTCCCACAATTTCGAAAATAGATTATTCAAACTTTTTAGACATGTATTTTAATCATCATTACTTATCGATCCGCCATACATAATTTCCCGATCAGAAGAGTTATAGTAGAGTTGCCACCCCCGCAATTTGGAGAAAAAACACAATTTGGGCATGTTGTGATCTAATAAAATATTCTGAAATAAACCTTACCCTGAGTAACGGGTATATCGAAGTCGAGCAGGGCCGACTTCAACTTACGCTCTCGTTTAATGATGTATTGTGGAATGCTCAACTCAAAAATGAATTTAACAATTTTTTCTATGGATACGTTTTTGAGTTGGAATTTTTTTTTAGTTTTTCGGTAGGTACCCATACCATTTAAGCCATATCTCGAGTTACAAAGTTTAGATTGATTCAAGCAAGGGATTATTCAAAAGGATATGAAATTCCCAATAATCTAGTTGCAGAACATGTTTTAATCGGGTTAGTAGTTTGAAAGTTAGAAGCAAAAATATTTCGAAAAAAATAAATTTTTTCTCAAAACCGTGAAAAATTTTACTTTCTAAAATCTGTAAATGATTGAAAATTAAAATCAAAAAATTGTTTTTTCTTTTACACTCACGAATTGTACTTTTACGAAGAAAATAAGGTATTGATGTCGAAAATCTGTAGATAAATAGCTAAGTTGTGAGCAATTTTGTGAAAGAGCTAAGAGTGAAATTTGACTATTTTAAATGTTTATTAAAAAATTTTTTTTTTTACTTTGCTTCTTACTCAATGTACGATTTCCAATAGAAGCCAATTCACAGAACAAAACTAAGAGCAAGGCAAAAAACGAAGAAAAAATAAAACTATTTTCTAATAATAATAATAAATACATAAAATACGGAAATTTGTCTGTTAGTACTTGTACTCAATTGCTCACAACTCCTTTCTTTATCCATAGATATGCGATATACTTTATCAATACCTTATTTTCTTCGTAGAAGTGCTAACCGTAAGAACAAAAGAAAAAAACCATTTATTTTTATCAGTTTCAACCTTTTACAGATTTTAGGAAAAAAAAATAGAAGGCTAACATCGGCTACGCCGATGTTTTAAATACCCTTGCAGTTTTTGAAAGGCGCTACCATTGATAACAAAAAAGTTTTTCTCACTAGAATTAATTTTTAGACCAATCGTTCCTATGGCAGCTATATACTATAGTCATCCAATTTCGATAAATTTTTTCTAGAATTGTGTGGAAGCATATAAAACTAATATATACCACGATTGGTGACGCTACGATGGAAAACAAAAAAGTTTTTCTTATTAGAACTAGTTTTTGGACCGATCGTTCCTATGGCAGCTATATGATATAGTCATTCGATCCGGCCGATTCCGACAAATGTGCAGCGTATTTGTATTAAAAGACTTTTTGCAAAGTTTGGTCAAGATAGCTTCAAAACTGAGGGAGGAGATAGCATAGAAACAGACGGAAAGACGGAAATGAACTCAGCTCGTCATGCTGATCAAGAATATATATACTTAATGTGTTCGGAAATGCTTCCCTCGCTGCGTTACAAACATCGTGACAATTTTAATATACCCTCTGCAAGGGTATACAAATTTAGCTGGTTTTTGAGAAAAAATAGATTTTTCCGAAATATTTTTGTTTGTAGCATTCAAACTAGTAAATCGATTGGAAAATTATCTTCAACTAGATTATTAGGAATTGCCCTTTTGATTAATACCTTGTTTGACGACACTTAAGTTTCTATCCTGAGATATGTCATAAAATGTAAAGATACCTACCGAAAAACCTAAAAAAAATTCTAACTCAAAAACGTATCCATACAAAAATTTTTGAATTTCATTTTTGAGTTCAGCATTCCAAACTACATAAGAAAAAAATAACATCTTCAAAGGGTATTTTTATTTTTTTATTTTTGTAAACTAGTGTTATTTTTTACACACCATTATTACTCGGCTTTTCCTTTGACCATGGACTCAATTTCGAACGATCGGTCTTAAAACTAATTCTAATGAGAAATACTTTTTTGTTATCAATGGTAGCGCCTTTCAAAAACTGCAAGGGTATTTAAAATATCGGCGTAGCCGATCTTAGCCTTCTATTTTTTAAAATTTTGAAAAATTAAGTAAAATCACACTGAGGCTATTCACTAGTCCTAGTAAAACGGTAAATGGCAAACTCCGAAAGTTTACGACACAACAACAAAACACATGAGAAAAAATTACCACTTGTCCTAGACCCTGGGGTATGTTTAGAAAAATGCGTTGTAAAATTGTAAAGTGTTAACATCAAAGTATCGAATAAAAAAACTTGGTATCGTGTCACTCCTATATAGCAATTTAGCTACATTATATTCGAAATAGGCGATGGCTGAGTGGACAAGCATGATGGCTCCTTTTTGTAATTTGTCGGTTCAAATCCCTTTTTATACACTTGAAAAATGTATATTAATTTTGCCCAGAAGTTTGTAACGCATAGAAATATTCATTTCCGACCACATAAACTATATATATTCTTGATCAGGACGAGGAGCCGAGTTCATTTCCGTCTGTCCGTCTGTCTGTTCGTCTGTCTGTCTGTTTCTACTCGAACTAGTCCCTCAGTTTTAAAGCTATCGAGCTGAAATTTTGCACAGAGTCTCTTTTTACTGCACGCAACTAATATGTCGGAACCGGCCGGATCGGATGACTATATCATAAAGCTGCCATAGGAACGATCAGTCTAAGAACTAGTTCTAGTGAGAAAAACTTTTTTGTTTTCCATCGTAACGTCACAAATCTTGGTATATGTTAGTTTTATATGTTTCCACATTACTCTGGAAAAATGTATCAAAATCGGATCACTATAGCATATAGCTGCTATAGAAACGGTCGGTTAAAAAAATTATTCTAGTGAGAAAAACTTTTTTGTTTTCTATCGTAGCGTCCCCGATCTTGGTATATATTAGTTTTATATGCTTTTACATAATTTTGAAAAAAATTATCAAAATCGGATGACTATAGCATATAGCTGCCATAGGACCGATCGGTCGGAAAATGTGTTTTACTAAGAAAAGTTTTTTTATGGTATCAAATTTTTATAATCCATGATTTAAAATTTTTAAATATCTGATATCTATATTCTATATATATTTTACAGGTTAAATCAGTTGGAGAAAAGTTTTTCAAGTGTATTAAAACTTCGGCACAGTCGAAGTTAGCTTTGCCTTCTCGTTTTTTTTTCAAATCGCGGGGGAAGCAGGGTGCGTGTCCAAAATTAAAACTAAACTTGATCTGCCTGCAAGTATAAGAATTATATGTTCCATACACTTCAAACCTCTAGCTCTTACCATCTCTGAGATCTCAGCGTTCATACGGACAGACGGACGGACGGACATGGCTATATCGACTCGGCTGTTAATGCTAATCAAGAATATATATTGTTTATTGGGTCGGAGATGCTTCCTTCTGCCTGTTACATACATTTCCACAAACTCAATATACTCTTTGTACCTTCGGTACAAAGTATAATTATGTATAAAAGTTTGTAATTTTTTTTAGATTTTAATCTATAAAACAGTTATGCGCAATGATATCGAAAAACTGTGAATGTATTAAATTAGAGGATATTTAAAACTATTTATTTAGATTTCACTAAAATAAAATATCATATTTTTGAAATTTACAAAAAAATTTTAACTTCGTAAAAAAATGTTGTATGAAACCATCGTGATAACTCAAAAAACTATCACAGTGATATTAGCTTAGGCTCCGATAAATTATAAATTGCGAAATATGAAGTAAAGGCGACTGAAAAAGAAGATATAACGCCACTTCTCCACTTCCATAAAGATGTTTTGAAATAATGAAAACTTTAAAATGGGAAATGTTCGATAACAAGCGCACAATAAAATTCACTTCGTTCTGGGGTAATAACATTATTTTATAAATTTATTTATTAGTTCTAATTTATTAATTAACCAAAGTAAAAGCTAACAAAATTTTTTCAGAGACTGAAGATTCCAGTGAATTATTTTTAGAATAACTTAAAAATTGTGGGGAATGTTCAGTCTATGGACAAATGATAATCCATTTTTAACAATAAACTCTGGACAACAACTCTACCCATCGTGCAGCTTTTCACTGGGCGAATCAATAGCACCGGCCAGCACCGACTCTTTGCTGATCTCCAAAAACGAGGCCTGTGACATTTCGGTGTCATCCTCCTCTTCTTCTATTTCCATCTCAAAAATTGTCATCTTACGCTTGCGATCAGACAAAACTGTGGCCACCTTACGACTGCCGGAGACAGCCAGCATCTCGCAGACACCATCCAGACCCTTGAAGGCGGCCGCATCGGTGATGTCGTGTATGCTGTGGCTTACGGTGGCCTCCGGCAGCTTCATAAGCGCAGCCATTTGATGTTGCGTGCACTGATTTCGGGCCGCACTTAGCGAGAATTGCACAAAATAACTATGCGGACGCACACCCGGCGTCGTAGTGGTCGTCTGTGCGAGCATCGATAACGAGGATTCATTATAGAATTGCAGATCCACAAAACGCAAATTATAATAGTCCTCGTGCAGCTGCGGCGTAAACGGACCCGGCTGCAGCTGAACGCGTGTACAGCGCAGCAGGCAATCCGAGCCGCGACTTATCTCCAAGATCATGGCCTCCTGCCAGCTAATGGTCAGGGCCAGCATATCGCATTTGGTCGCCTCATGCACATGATAGCTGCAGGTCACAAAGTCCGACTCCAAGTCCAGCCTGGGCGGTAACTCGCCACAGATGACGGCTGTGCTTAGCTTGAAGCTGGCACTGATGCTCTCGGTGGGCTTGTGAAACACCGCATCAATGGCATTGAACATTTTCTCACGCTGCTGGATGAGGGACAGCCGCTGGTCATGCGGCACAAACAGCTGGCACTGACCCAAGCACTCGTTCTCGGCTAGCATTTGCTCCCACAGCTGCTGCGGGTCCACTGCCTGTGGTTGCGTCAGATAGGCATTCTCCAGATATTGGCCCACGCGTTCCAAATTGAATTTGCTGCGTGGAGGCTGCACCTCTGCTTCCTCGTTCATTTCCGGCTCCATGGAGCAAAAGAAATCGGCCAGGGTGACATTCTCCTCCTCGGTAAAGACCATATCATCGGGTATCTCTTGATGGGATAGGCGAAGTATGGTAAATATCATCCAGGAGTGGAATAGCTTCATGTCGTACACCAAAGTATCGATGGTACGTTGAAGCTCGTGCACCTTGAGCAGAAAGGCACCGCAGGCGCGCATCGCCTCGCTGGCCACCTCTGGCGAGATGAGTGCCTGTAATAGTGTAAATGTTGTGTCACATGTCACTGTCCCAGAGCTACAGCTTACCTCAAAGAAGTGCGACATGCGTCCAAAGCCGGCAATGGTGTTGAGAAAGTAGAACATATTGACGGCGGCTCCATTCAGCTGCTTAAAGACCAGACCCTGTAGATTGTTTAGGCTGAGGTCCACCGAATTGGCAATCTTCTTAAAGCCCTTCTCCGTCAAAGTGCTGCTTGTTAGGGAGACGGGGGGGAGCACATGAGCACTGTATACTGGAACTAATGTCGTAACTCACTCGAACAGAAACTCCTCGACCTCCAGGGTGGCGAATCCAAAGACTAGCAATTCCAGAAAGTGAGCGGATATCATGCCATATGCCTGCGAGTTGGCATATTTCGTCAGTTTGTTGTCCATCTCAAGTTGAACGGTCTCCCAGGCTTCCGTCAGGCACTGCTGGGTATCATTGATGTAGCTAAAAAGAGAAAACAGTGAGAGCATGACAGCTGCATGTCTCTGTGGAATGCCGTGGCTCACTTCTTGGTCTCCAGTATGTGGGCACAGTGGGCGGCCAGCTCAAGCATGGGTGACATGCACTCTTGCAGCACTTGATTGTGAAAGTGTAGCAGCTTCAGCTGTTGCCCATCCCGCAACAAAGCGTAAATGGCATTAAAGTCCCCATTCAGACGCACATCATACACATCAAACTGCTCAGGATGCAGAATATGCTGCGTTAGATCAATGCTGCCCGCTTGCAAGGCACCCAGCAGCAAGAGATGAACCTTACCACTGCGCATGATCACCACCAGGAAGCATGGCGAACCCTTGGGGAACGACTTCTGATCGAGCGTCTTCAGGCAGGGATCAATATTGGTCAGCGGCTGCAGTTTGGGCAGAAATCGTTTGTGCTTATCCTTGGCATTGCATGTGTAGCTGGTCAATGTTTCGCGGCAATTGATTGCCTTGCTAAAGTACACCTTCTTAATGTCATCCTCATAGATCAGTCCCGAAATGATGGTCTCGCTCTCGGCGTCCAGCAGAGCCACCTTGCCATTGCTATAGCCAACGGCCAGCAGCGTCTCATCCATTTGCCAGCTAAGCGAACGCACTCGCACATCCTCGCCGGGCGTGGGGAAGGTCACAATTTTCTGCCAGTTCAGACGCTGTATAATTACCTCACCTGCCCCGGAGAAACCATAATTATTATTCACGACAGACCCGGCGGAAGAGTCAAACAAACAAACCCTTCTCCGTGCCGTAGGCTATTAAATCCATTTTGTTGTTCCATTCCATGCGCTCCACCACGCAACTCATATTGCGAGCTCCAATGAGCTTCATGGAGCTGGATTGGGCCATTGTTGTGGCTGTGAAATAAAATTGTTCTCCTGAATTGTTTGAACTTGTTTCCTTCCGGCCGTCGGCTCTGCCAACTAAAATGTCGAATTTAGTGTGACCAGATGTGATATTTAAGACACAAATATCGAAAACTTATGCCATATTTAAATTTGGCGGTTAACAAAAACCTAGCAAGTGTTAGAAAAACCGTCAGTAAAATTGTACAGCACAACAAATGATCAGCAGTTCTAGTTCCGCGTATATTTTGTGATTTAAAATAGGGTTTTGAAACTGGACACATATCCAACATTTGTCAAAAATTACGGCATTCGCCCCAAAGCTAATTTTTTTTTAAAATTATTTATCGATACCTTGAAAGCAGTTTAAGTGTCATCACCAATAATCAGTTGATTTGAATTTAAAAACTTGGCGAAATTTTACTTTAGTTTAAATAATTTGCTGCTGCTGATAATACAGATTAAGAAAATGCGCTTGTCCAGCGGAATTGCGCTCCTGACGGTCGTATCTTTTTTCTGGAAAGAATTTTATTGAAGTCCACAAGCGTTTGACGCCTCTTACTGAAAAGGAAGCAAGCAGCTGTTTTTGCCTACTTGTCATTACGAATGTCAACAAAATTACGTTTTTCCAGTGAAAACGGCAAAGTCGTAAAGAAATGAAATTGTTAGAAATTTTGACAATGGAAAGGGGCTACTAACCACTTTACCGATTTTCATGTTCAGAGACATATCTCTGGACCAGGCCCGGCCAGCTCATAGCCACTGGAGGCCGAGCGCATTCGTGTTTTTCACACAGACGCAAGCCGAAGTCATGTCTTGAAAAACTTGATTTTGCAAGTGAGTTGGCTCTCTACTGTGGCAGTCACCAACACATGCTCATATTTCAGTCCTCTCCATTTGGCCGGCCCTGCTCTGGACCCACTAAACCGATCTTCATGAAAATTTCACAGTATATTCATCGATCGATCGGAAAAGACTCATAGGCTATGTCCCAAGTCTGTGAACCGGTTCGAACTCGGCTTAAACCGGTTCAAAAGTCTAGATGTGGTCAAGAGCCATATCTCAAAACTTATTGAAGCTTTGAACTTCAAATTTGGTGTGTGGGTTAGTTATATGGCATTTTTTTCTGACGTGACGTGACATTCGTTAGATAAAATATAAAAAAAAAAAATTTTAAGAGACAAGTTTTTAAAATATTTTTAGAAAAAAATTACAAGAATCGACCAAGCGGATTCAATGATATAAATAAAAATATGCCCTGACGTGACGTTACTTAAAAAGGAAGTGGGGTTTTACTCGGATTACAAAATTGCAAAACTCTGCGAACTGAGAAACTCTTTTTGTATGAAACTTTTTTCAATAGTTTCTAGAATAATATAAGTTTATTTTCCAAATTACCAAATATAAAACTCATTTCTCGTTCTTTTTTTAATAGCTTTTTTATATCTGACGTTACGTTACTTACGTTACGTTTCTTAAATTTCATTTGGCTATTTTTTAGTGAAGATTATTTTTTTTAAATTATTCAACGCAACATAAAAATTAATTTTATAAAAAAAAGAGTGTAATTGCTCAATGACTCTTAGGGCTGTTAATCGAAAAGAGAAAATGCACTGAAAAACTGTCTAAAACGTTTATTTGTACTTTCTAGCCCGATATATCGCGATCTGTTTAAAGCAGTGCTGGGCGCGTCCCTATAGCGTGTGCATAGCAAAGGCTGCAGCGACTGCGACGTCGAAACACCGACACTATAAGCTTGTCGTGTAGCGTCGGCAATTTGGTTTCGGCTCTGTTGCGCTGCTTCGCTGAAGTAGCGGCAGAGAAAAATGAATTATTTGCTGCTCAGCCGCCAACGGAGAACGACCTCGCTGCGCAATTTTTAGCATATGCACTGAGCCAAAAAATGTTTATCGAAGATTGGAAGACAAATTTCTTTTTCATTGACAATATGAGCGGCGATGCGCAATGCTTAATTTGCTATGAAATTGCCAATCAATGTACAAAGTATTGCGTTGAAAGGCATTATAAAAGAAATCATTATATGTTCGAAAAATTATTTGGGGTTGAGCGTACTCAAAAAAATTTAGAATTCCAAGCTAAATTTTTTTTAATATATGTAGCCGATAAAATTAAAAAAAAATATTTCAATTAATAAAATCCATAGACCATTTTGAAAGAAAACTTTCTTTATTAACCCACCAACTCAAAAACAATAGTTTTGTCAACTTAAAAAACACATGTGTAATATTTTCTGATTTAAAAATAAATAGTTTTGATAGGATTCAGAAATATGCCCAGATAACCGAGTCATTAACCTCAGGTGTTAAAAATAGATTTCAGGATTTAAACTCTATAAAAAAACTAATTGAAGTACACGATAATCCTCTTACTTGTGAACTTTCAGATCTTGACATTCTATTACGGGAAGAGCTTGAAAAGTTACGGAATGATTTTGGAATCCCTTTGGAAACTGGAGAAAATTTTTGGAAGCTCATTGACGACAATAAATATCCTAATCTTAAAAACGAAATTTTTAGGTTATACTCAATGTTTGGTACAACATACAACTGCGAGGTAGCGTTTTCAAGTCTCAAATTAATTTTATCCAAGATACGAAATAGTATATCCGACCAACATATAGCAGACCTATTGCGTATTAAGGAATACAGGGAAGACATTGATTTGGACGACTTAATGAAAGCGTATTTGTGAAGAATTAAATTTAATTTAATTTTAACGGCGAATCTTATTAACTGCGTAAATAAGTTTTTGATAAATCTGCCACATTAAAAGCAAAACGAAAAATATTAACTTTTGGCAATACATAATTTCTCCAAGTGTAAAGCAAGAAAACGTCGCGCGCGACGACAACTTCGTGTGTGTGGCTACACACACAAACGCATGCCTAAAATATGATAGTATTGTGTGCCCAGCACTGGTTTAAAGGAAAGCTTTAAACTCTTTAATTAAAATTATTTTTCATATTTACCTTTTCTAAATCAAGTAAGAAACAACTTTTAATTTTTCGGTCATGGCAGACTTTTCTGCGGAAATTCCCATATGGAGACAGATATTTGACTGGTTCAAGACTGGTTCCGAACCCGCTGAACTGGTTTAAAAGTGGTTCCGAGCCATTTCGCAGAAGTTATTGAAATTAAAATACCGGGTAAGTAATATGGAAACAGATATTTGACTGGTTCAAGACTGGTTCCGAGCCCGCTGCTTTCACGAAATCAAAATCGAAAGCAAATCACTTTTAGAAATCCCTCTATTACGTTAGGCCAAGTTTTAAAATCGTGTCTGTCTGTAAATAATAATAATAATAACGAGAAAGCAAAGCTAACTTCGACTGTGCCGAAGTTCTAATACACTTGCAAAAGTTCACTCCAACAGATTTAACAGGTAGAATATATATAGGATATAGATATCAGATTTATAAATTCAAAATCATTTAGAATCAAAATTTGCTCGCGTTACCATAAAAAAAAGTTTTCTTAGTAAAACACATTTTCCTACCGATCGTTCCCATGACAGCTATATGCTATAGTCATCCGATTTTGATAAATTTTTCCATAATTATGAGGAAGCATATGAAACTAATATAAACCAAGATAGGTGACGATACGATGGAAAACAAAATATTTTTTTTCAGAAGTAGTTTTTTTACCTACCGTTTCTATGGCAGCTATATGCTATAGTCATCCGATTTTGATAAATTTTTTACAAAATTTTGAAATGATCTAAAAAGTAATATAAACCAAGATTGGTGACGCTACGATGTAAAACAAAAAAGTTTTTCTCACAAAGACTTATTTTCCGACCGATTGTTCCTATGACAGCTATAAGATATAGTCATCCGATCCGGCCGGTCTCGCAACATATTTGTTGCGTGCAATAAAAAGAAGAATCTGTGCGAAATTTTAGCACGATAGGTTTAAAACTGAGGGACTAGTTTGCGTAGAAACAGTCAGACGGACGGACGGGCAGACGGAATTGAACTCTGCTTGTCGTCCTGATCAAGAAAATATATAGTTTTTGGGGTCGGAAATGAATATTTCTATGCGTTTATACAAACTTCTGGGCAGAATTAATATATACTTTGCAAGTGTATAAAAACCTCTATGTATGGGTGCCACACGAGGTAAGGAAGGGTTTGCTCTGTGTGGATTGGCAGGGAATCATCTACTAGGAGCTACTCTCCTACGGCCAAAATCTTAATTAGACCGTCTGAAGGAAGCAATCGCTCAGAAGCGGCCGGCTTTGGCCAATAGAAGAGGAGTTGTCTTTCATCATAAACAGAAAAAAAAGATAAAATATCAATTTTATCTAGGCTGATCAATATGATATTTTATCAAATATCAATTTTTTCATATAATTTTTATGATAAATAATATTAAATTAATCGTATTAATATCAAACTGATAAGATAATAAATAAAATGAGAAAAAGGAAAGAGACAAAAAATGCTTCTTATCGAAAACTTAGGCAGCGTAGAAAAAATATGAATAGTGCCTTAGACGTTTGCCCGCACGCGTCTGCGTTGAGACGTCATTCCATTCGTGTAAAGTGCGAGGTCCCGGGTTCGATCCCCAGACAAAAGGTAATGTATGTTGTTAACTAACAAAAATGTTTAAATTTCTTTGCTTTCCAAAAGGCTAAGGCGCTAATATTACATAATCATTAAAATTCTGAGCGGGAATATATATAATATAACTAAAAATATATAATATATGGCCCGGCCAGTTCCTAATATATATATTTTTTTTTTAAATACCACTTTGATCTTAAACATATCATTTGATATGTGTGAATATCAGTTTGATATTTTCGAACAGGTCAATTTCATCTGCATCTTTTCGGCTTTTTTTTGATATGAAAAAATGTAATATTGAGTCCCAGATCATATCATTTTTTTTCTGTGTGATAACGCCAGGCCTCACACGTCGTTATTTACTCGTCAGGATCTCCGGTAGTTCGGTTTGGAGGTTCTTATGCATCCACCATATAGTCCGGACTTATCACCATGTGATTACCACCCGTCTATGTTGAACGATTTTGCTGGTGAAAAATTCGATTTGGGAGAGGTTTGCGAAAATCGGTTGCTGCAGTTTTTTGATCATAAGAACCAGGGATTCTATTGTATGAGAGGGGTACATATAATGAAATTACCTTCAAAATGGCAGAAAGTTATCTAACAAAATGGCGCATATTTGACTTAGATCGGATCATTCTATATAAAGGCTGCAAACTTCTCAAATTTCGGAAGAGGTTCGAACCAGTGAGGAATCTTTGGGTTCGGTTCACGGAACGGTTCCTGGATCCTCTGAACCCTAGGTTTTGGTTTGAACCTCGGTTCACTTAAGCAACAAAAATTATGAAGCTTGTTTTACGATTAATTTATACGATTTTATTAGTTTAATTAAATAATAAAATTTAGGCGACATTAGTCTATTTTAAGAAGCGTACTTAAAATTTTAAGTACGAGTCGAACCTAATTGTACTTTGGTTTCATAAAATCTGGAATCCACCTTCACCTGACATTTATTGGGATTGATTTTAGTCCAGATTTTTTTTTCGTCTGTGTAGGCAATTCAATCTTTCTGTAACTGTTAATTTCTACTAGATCTTAGATTAAAGGGAACAGACTTTAGTGTTGAAAATGCACGTACATCTTAGTTAGTAGAATATTATTTAAAGACCTTCCTAAATTTTAAAACATTTTCGATTTTTTTTTAATAAGTTCGATGGATAAAAAATGTAGAAGGTTCGGTTCATGGTCCAGTTCGAACCGGTTCTTAGGGGTTTGGTTCCGTACCGGTTTGCAGCCTTGTTCTATATATATAAATAAATCCTTTAATTTCATACAAAAATAAAAATTATAATTTATTTTATATTTATTTACATATAACCCGGTTTAGCGGGACCTGATCCGGTCTTGAAGCAGTAAAATATCTGTTTCCATATAACTAACCTACACTACCTCCTGCCCATAGCATCTCCGACCACATCAAGCTTATAGACAAAAACACCAGAGAAATATCTTTCGGATATATAATTATCCTTCAAAGAAACGAGCAAATAATTTTTATTTTTTTTTTGTGATACAATATTTTGAATGCACGCGCATGCGTTAACTGATTGGTTGGCGTCTATGACGGCGGTTTACTAAATATCCTGATGGAAACGCGCCTCCTGTATGTCGTCGGGACGCATACGCATATTCTCGACACTGGGACCCGGCCGGTTATGACGATGTTGTTGTTGTTGTTGTTGATGAATGAGGCGCTCCCTTTGCTTCTGGCAGGCGCGCAGCTCCGCCTCCATGTGGCGCTGCACAATATGCGGATCCGTCTCGGATTTCGTAAAGGTGGGAAACAGAGCAACCAATTGGCGGTAGTGATGTCCCTGACGATGCCCACTGTTGCCACCGACCCCGGATTCTAGGGAGGCGGATGTCTCTATGGGCGGCGGTGGCGGCGACTGGTCTTCTTGTCCCTGTTGTTCGCCTAAGGCATGATAGCTCTTGGCCTTGTACACATTACACAGATCGGGCAGTTCATAGGCATTGCTCTCGTCGCGGGCCAGAAACTCTTTGAGTTGGAGTTGACGCAGCCTTTGCTGCTCCCGCTTGAAGGATTCGTAGCTCTGCTGCCGGCTGAGACCGCTTCGGGCAAAGAAAACACCGTTGTTGTTGTTGCTGTCCTGGCTGGAATTGTTTGGCGGCGAGGGAGCTAGGGCTTGTGCTGGGGCTTGAACTGGGGCCTGCTGCAGTTGGTCGTTATGTTCGCGCAAACGGCGTGGAGTTAACTGCTCATTGTTATCCATCACATAGTTGACTAGCTGGCGCTTGCATTTGGCCATCTCTGCCTCTAGATAGAGGATGCGTGAGCGATAGCATACGGCAGCGGCGGCAACGGCTGCCTCATTGGATGCACTGAAGTTGATTGGACGCTGTGTGCCCACCGGTGTGTAGAAGTGTTCCCCATCGGGCTCCGTATTTGGCTGCGAGTGGTAGGGTGTGGTTGTCTGTGTTTCGACCTGGCTAAGCACGTGGCCAGGTGCCTGTTCTTGGGCCACTACCTTCTCCTTTTGCGCTGCCTTCTCCTTCTGCCGTTGACGGCGTCGCGCCTTCTCCTGCACTTTCTTTTGCCGCTGCTGCAGGCTGAGATTTTGAAGAGCATTCTCCAGCTCGGCTTGCTTGAGCTCCCGCTCCCTGCGTTCCGCCTGCTGTTGCAGCTGACTTTCAGACAGTTCAGGCTGAGGGATCTTCGATTTGGTTTTGTGCTTTCTAGATTTGTGCAGGAAACGCGATTTGGGACGCGTTTGTGCAGGCTGTACCGAGGGATGATCCGGCCAGGGCATTAATGGTGGTTGCCACGTCAAAGGAGGCGGTGCACCCGACGGCGCCTGCCATAGGCTTTCACTACGTTGTGCTGATGCGGCCACAGCAGCCAGTTCTCGATGCAGAGCCACATGTGACTCCTGGGCCATGATCAGGGTGCGTCTAGCTACAGTCGACATTGGTGGTGGAGGGGGAGTGTCAGGTGAGCTTGCACGCTCCACATGACGCTGATGATGATGGTGATGATTGGCCTGGGACGGATGCTGTACTGGCTGCTCTGACCAGTGTTTTGTGTAGTTGCGATGCCTGTTGCTCGCTCCCACAGGTGGATAGTTGGAGCTGCTGCTGGTTCTAGGAGTAGTTAGGACGTTGTTAGTAGAGCTCTAGATGAAGAAGCGGGGCAGTCGGTGTGGGGCGGGCAGTTCGCATCTTAAGTCTACCTCCACTCTCTAAATGGGCGCTACTCCGCACAGTGGATGCATTTTCCTACTCTACTCTAAGTACATACCAGCCCAAGCACTAGCTGCACATTTCATTTTGTATTGCAAGCAGGCATAGGCCGAGCACTTTCACTTTTTAAAACCTTAAAGTATTTGGTTTCGATTCGTTCCCTGGGACAGATGTGGATGTTTGGAGCAATGTGTTTGTTGTTTGCCTAGAAGCTCCTGCTTAGAGTTTGTTGTTGTTGATGCAGTTGTCTTGGTCTCAGTTGTCGTCCTCAGCGAACGTCTATGCTATGAACGTTGAAATCTGCAAAAGCGAGCAGATCAAGCAGCACTCATACAAAAATGGTCGTTTTTTGGATTTTCATACGAATTAAATATCATCGAATTCTCAAAGAGCACAAAAGGAAACATCTCCGAGTACATTAAGTCTTACAAAATACCTAGTAAGCTAAGTTCCCACAGGCAAATAACACTAGTTTGCTAAATAAAACAAAGAACGAGAAGGCAAAGCTAACTTCGACTGTGCCGAAGTTTAAATACACTTGCAAAAGTTCACTCCAACTAATTTATCCGGTAGAATATATAGATATCGGATATTAAAGATTCAAAATTAAGAATCAAAATTTGATTACGCTATCATAATAAAAAACTTTTCTTGGCAAAACACATTTTCCGACCGATCGTTCCTATGGCAGCTATATGCTATAGTCATCCGATTTTCATAAAAACATTCCGAAATTGTGTGGAAGCATATACATAAATCTAAAATATACCAAGATTAATGATGCTACGATGGAAAATAAAACAGTTTTTCTTACTAGAACTAGTTTTTTGACCGACCGTTTATATGAAATGAAAAAAGTTTTTCGCACTAAGACTTATTTTTCGAAAGATCGTTCCTATGGCAGCTATAAGATATAGTCACCCCACTAGTTTGCGTAGAAACAGACAGACGGACGGACAGGCAGACGGACAGACGGACGGACGGACAGGCGGAAATGAACTCAGCTCATCGTCCTGATCAAGAATATATATTTCTACGCAAACTAGTCCTTTAGTTTTAAAGCTATCGAGCTGAAATCTTGCACAGTCTTCTTTTTACTGCACGCAACTAATATTTCGGAACCAGCCGGATCGGATGACTATATCATATAGCTGCCATAGGAAAGATCGGTCGGAAAATAAGTTTTAGTGAGAAAAACTTTTATGTTTTCCATCGTAGCGTCACTAATCTTGGTATATGTTAGTTTTATATGCTTTCACACAATACAGTAAAAATTTATCAAAATCGGAACACTATATTATATAGCTGCCATAGGAACGATCGGTTCAAAAACTAGTTCTTGTGAGAAAAACTTTTTCGTTTTCTATCGAAGCGTCCCCAATCTTGGTATATATTAGTTTTATATGCTTTCACATAATTTTGAAAAAATTTATCAAAATCGGATGACTATAGCATATAGTTGCCATAGGACCGATCGGTCGGGAAATGTGTTTTACTAGAAAAAGTTTTTTTTTTGTTATCAAATATTTATTATCAATGATTTACAATTTTTAGATATCAGATATCTATATCCTTTATATATTTTACCGGTTAAATCAGTTGGAGTTTTTCAAGTGTATTAAAACTTCGGCACAGTCAAAGTTAGCTTTGCCCTCTCGTTTGTTTTGCTTTTAACTCGAATATCGTTCATCTGATTTGGAATCGATGTATAGGGGCTCGATAAGTAATGATAAGTAGAATATATGTCTAAAAGGTCGGAATAACCTAACTTCAACATTTTGGGAGATTTAAGGTGTTTTTCAAATTGTGGGGGTGGCAACTCTACTGTCGTTCATCTAATCGGAAAACGATGTATGGGAGCTCGATAAGTATTGATGAGTAGAATATATGTCTATAAGGTTCGCAACCCATCTCCAAAATTGAAGAAGATATGTGATTTTTGCCTGCAAGTATAACGAGTTTATGTTCCATATACGTCAAACCTCTTTCTCTCACCATCTCTGAGATCTGTGCGCTCAAACAGACGGACAGACAGACGGACTATCTATATCGACTCCGCTGTTGATGCTGATCTAAAATAAATGTACTTTATAGGGTCGAAGATGCTTCCTTCTGACTACACAAACCCTTCGGTACAGAGTATAAAAAAGGCAAACTGTTTTGCTTCCGCCTATTTATACTCTTATAGATTTTTGGAAAATTATTATAACAAGTATTTTCCAATTGTACTTAAATTCAGTTTGTTAGATTTTTGGGAAACAAAAATTTAACAAAATTAAAGAATATTTTTCAAGATTAAACCTTATTTTTGAACCAACGAAAATGTACTTAAGGAGCTCGAAGATGCTTCATTGTGCGTTATGTAAATATAATACCCTTTGAGTGAATCAATATTGATTCAACTATTCCACATGATCCGCCACAACACAACCAATTGCCCCATTAACCCATCTAAGTGCTGCCCCCTACTTACCTGCTCCTTGACGTGGAGCGTTGACCACGCGCGGCACTGTTATTTTCGGCATTTGAATTGACCGAAGTCGTCGATGTCCCCGCATAGTTATTAGTATAATTCATCGATGGTCGACGAGAACTTGGACGTGAATCCGAAGCTGTCATCTCATAGAGATTGGCACGATACTCATCTACACTGTAGCGCACGTCGTCATGCATCGGAGGTTGCACATCGATGCGCATTTCCAAATCGGCGGAGGCGGTACGAAAACGATTCACATACGGATGTGTGATGGCCGCTTTGGCGGTGAGTCGACCATCTGGATCGAGCACCAGCAGTGCCTTGACCAGAGACAGGGCATCGTCACAGCAATGGCGCAACATCTCGTCCAGCGAGTGACGGCGTTCTCGTACGTTTTGTTTGTTTAGAAGCACCGAACCGAAACTGGGGCCAATGGAATCAATAGCACGGTTTGTTACTTCGGGTAGGGCGTTGATAATTTTCTCGATCTGATTAACAGTGCTGGTGCCCTGGAAGAGCGGCTTTTGGCGTATCATTTCGCCCAGTATGCAGCCCAGACTCCACATATCAATGCCCTTGGTATATCTGGGAAGGGGAAAATTAAAAAAAACGAGAAGGCAAAGCTAACTTCGGCTGTGCCGAAGTTTTAATACATTTGAAAAACTTTACTCCAGCTGATTTAACCGGTAAAATATATAGAGGATATAGATATCAGATATTTTAAATTTTTAAATCATTGATAATAAAAATTTGATACCATAAAAAAAACTTTTCTTAGTAAAACACATTTTTCGACCGATCGGTCCTATGGCAGCTATATGCTATAGTCATCCGATTTTGATAAAATCTTCCAGAATTGTGTTAACGCATATAAAACTAATATATACCAAGATTGGTGATGCTACGATGAAAAATAAAAAAGTTTTTCCCACTAGAACTAGTTTTTTGACCAACCGTTTATATGGCAGCTATATGCTATATTCATCAGATTTTGATAAATTTTTCCACAAATATGTAAAATCATCAAAAACTAATATATACCAAGATTGGTGACGCTACAATAGAAAATAAAAAAGTTCTTCTCACTTAGACTTATTTTCCGACCGATCGTTCCTATGGCAGCTATACGATATAGTCATCCGATCCGGCCGGTTCCGACATATTAGTTGCGTGCAGAAAAAAGAAGGCTCTGTGCAAAATTTCAGCTCGATAGCTTTAAAACTGAGGGACTAGTTCGCGTAGAAACAGACAGACAGACAGACGGACAGACAGACAGACAGACGGACGGACGGACAAACGGAATTGAACTCAGCTCGTCGTCCTAATCAAGAATATATATAGTTTATATGGTCGGAAATGAATATTTCTATGCGGTACAAACTTCTGGGCAAAATTAATATACACTTTTCAAGTGTATAAAAAGCTTTGGTTTGGTACACTACGTGGTAGTGTTGGGTCAACTTGTTTTCTCTTTAATGGCTCTTGCTTGGTCATACTAAATTAAGATATGACCAAGGAATCGAAAATAACGAATTAAATAAGAACTAAAATGGCTATATCTGAAATGTTATACCCAACACTACACTAAGTGGTCTGGTTTTTACACTCACCTGCGACTGGCCACCAAGATTTCGGGTGCCCGATACCAACGTGTGGCCACATAATCCGTTAGCAGAGCCTCATTTTCCATTTCATCTTTGTCATCGTCGGCTTGACGCCTTTTATTACTCAATGTGCGAGCCAGTCCAAAGTCGGCTACCTTCAGTCTGGACACGAATGTACTGTACACTTTGAAACCAGAAAACCTACTTATCCTGGCACTCACCTGCATTTGCTATCAATCAATATGTTGCTGGGCTTTAAATCTCGATGAATGACATTACCCGAATGCATATACTTAATGGCATTGATCAGTTGATACATCACAAATCGCTTGTGTATGTCCTTAAGAACATCGCCCTTTTTGATCACATTATGTAGATCGCTTTCCATAAACTCGAATACCAAATAAAAATCCAAATTGTTGCCAGCCCTATGAAAACGCGTTAAGGGATATGAGTTATGAGAAAGAGCTAGCTGGGATACTCACTTGTAAGTGTCTAGCAGCCGTATAATGTTCGGATGGTGACGAAAGGCGCGTAGAAAGATCACCTCACGATATGTGCGTTGTGCATCTGTTTCATCACGGAAGGCATCGAAAATCTTTTTTAGGGCCACCGTTTCCCTGTGTCTTTTGTCAATGGCCTTCCATACAATGCCATAGGCACCTTTGCCCAAACGCTGTGAAAACAAATGATTTATGGATCGACTGATTACCTTTTGGTGTAATAATTATAATCAAGGATCAGGAGAATTTGAAAAAAATAACTGCTGATACTTAATTTGTTTATGAAGTATAGCCTGCTTTTTGATAAATTAATAATCAATTTCATGTAATCTTCCAGTTAAACTCGACTGATGCGGTATCATGATATTACAAATAGCATGATACTTGTTCAGCTTCTTTCAAGCGATGCTGATACCATCAGCAGTATTTGTCTATTGAAAGCTTTGAATTCATTTTACTTATGTCACATAAACTAACAAATGACAGTAAATTTTAAGTTTATCTGACACATTGGACCTATTTAGATGAGAAATCTTATCTTATTAGTTTCATAGCGAAGAAAACTGATGTGAAAAGTAACTACTCAAGCTACCTATAAACTGAATCGATCAGTGCTTTGAGATTGGAATTATTGCGTCAAGCAGAAAAAAAAACTTTCTGCTAAACACGACCAATAAATCTATATACAATACACGTATAATAATATGTTCCGATTGACTGACCGATTTTCTTAAGAAACTAAACGGTAAGAGCTAGATAAGAGCTCAAATTTGGAACTTAATTTCCATTTGTTCGGAAAATAATTGAATGTGTCAAGCAATTCTGTGGCTACTAGATCCCGTCATCCTTTTTGGTCGAATTGAAACAACTTGGCAATGAGCAATCGGTTTAACTGCTGCAACAATTCAATATGGGGGTAAATCCATCCTCAGGGTCGGAATATGGATCAACGTCAAACTTTTTTTTAAGCTGATCTATTGGAAATTCGGTTGGTAAGCTCTAAGAATAGCAATTTAAAAAAATGGCCATTTTAAATAACCCAACTTTTTAGGTGTATTTTGAGAAGCTGAGATCAAAATTGTACACTTAAATTTATCTATCGTGTAGTTCTCCAAATATCGGCGAATATGTTTTTTTGGTATTTTCAAAAGGATAGGATCACAAAAATTGTAACATCTAAACCAATAATCCGATTTACGTTTTCTATTCATCAGATGAATGATATAAGATGTCCCCACACGGTTTTCATACATTATACCCTTGTGTTCTACAAATCACTTTCGATCCTAAAAACGACCCCATTTTGTTTTTTTGGAGCACAGCTGGGCACACTCACCAGAGGCGGCGTCGGAGATTTGAACCAGTTTAAATAAATAGTTCAAAAGTTGTTAGAACTATATCTCAGATATAAGGTGGGTTGAATATATGGATTTAGATATTTTTCCAGCTCAAATCTGGTTTCGAAGCAGTTTAAACCAGGACTGCATGCCGGTTATGAACCGAACCGGTTGAAACCCGGAATTACGACATTGTGAACCGAACCTTGAACCAAACCTCTTGTGAAAATAAAATACTAAAATACAGAAACTCAAAATAATTTGTTTATATATTAAGCAAATAAATTTTCGTTTCTTTCGAAATTTGGTAAAATTTTGCACAAAAACCATGAACCTAAAATTTCGGAACCTTTACAATTGGTAAATTTTGGTTCGAACCTGCGAACCAGACCTCCACTATATATAGAACTAGGTCATTAAAATGAACTAGAATTTCCAACTCTACTCTCTAGGTCGAAAAAGTCGAAAGATATTTGTCTCATTCGATCGACTTTCAACAAAATTGTATATACCCATGTGTTCTACAAATCGCTTTCGACCCCAATAACGACGCTATTCCCATTCGATTTGGGCCGTTTTTGGGGTCCCAAGCGAATTGTAGAACACATGGGATAGTAAGTTACGCCGGGCTTAAAGCAAGTATAGAATAAATGTAAACTTTTAATTAGATTAATCAGTTGACAACCTACCTTGCGCACATCAAACAGGCGCTCCACATTTTGGTCCAGTTCATGAATGCGCCGATCATGCGTATTTCCTGTCGTTTGTGAAGTCATCGAGATGTATTCTTGACCTTGACCCACTGCTGTTATTTATACTCCGTTCACGGTCTCGTTTCCGTTCGCGTTCCTTGGCCGGCGGCAACTTCCTTTGCTGCTCAAGTTTTTGCAGACGTTTCGGTGTCTCCTTATTCAGCTCTGGAATGGTAATGGTTTTAACTAGATAGGCGGCAGCAACAGTATCGAGAATGGTAAAATCAGTCAAATTTAGTGGAACCTCCTCCCACAAAATACACTAACACCTTTACGGCGTATGGCAAACCCCTGGGTGGGCGACCAACTTGCCCAATTCCCACACTGTCGAACTCTCGAGCTTGAAACGCTTCAAGCACAAAGAGCGGGAAGGCGGTGATGGCGAGGCGGTAAGAGAAACTAATACAGTGGACTCTCCATGAACTGAATTAAATATTATTTTGCTTTGAAATCAAAAAAACAGAAGGCTAACATCGGCTACGCCGATGTTTTAAATACCCTTGCAGTTTTTTAAAGGCGCTACCATTGATAACAAAAAAGTTGTTCTCATTAGAACTAGTTTTTAGACCGATCGTTCCTATGGCAGCTATATGCTATAGTCATCCGATTTTGATAAATTTTTTCCGAATTGTGTGGAAGCATATAAAACTTATAGATACCACGATTGGTGACGCTATGATGGAAATTAAAAAAGTTTTTCTCACTAGAACTAGTTTTTGACCGATCGTTCCTATGGCAGCTATATGATATGGTCATCCGATCCGGCCGATTCCGACAAATGTGCAGCGTATTCGTATTTAAAGACTGCAAAGTTTGATCAAGATAGCTTTAAAACTGAGGGAGGAGATAGCATAGAAACTGACGGACAGACGTAATTGAACTCATGCTGATCAAGAATATATATACTTTATGTGGTCGGAAATGTTTCCTTCTATGCGTTACAAACATCGTGACAATTTTAATATACCCTCTGCAAGGGTATTTGTAGTTAACAACATTACATTATCTGGGGATCGAACTCGGGACCTCTCCGCACTTAACGCGAATGGAATGACGTCTCAACGCAGTGAGCCAACGCACACGCGTGCGGGCAAACCCGTCTAAGGGACTATTTATATTTTTTCTACGCTGCGTAAGTTTTCGATAAGAAGCATTTTTTGTCTCTTTTCATTTTCTCATTTAATTTATTATACTATCAATTTGATATTAGTACGATAAATTTTATATAATTTATCATAAACATGGTTGGATCTCGGAATGGCTCAACCTGTAAGCCCAATCCACAGTAAGAGTGTAATAGTTGTGGTTTTTTTTTAACGTTGCACATTTGATTTGGTTGGAGGGTATATATTTATAAATATTGTGCTTGTCTGGGAATCAAACTCAGGACTTTGGGACAGACACAAGAACGATTGCGTCTAACCGCGTTTGCGAAACTAGGCGCCAAATGACATGCAAGAACGTTTGCTTCAGACGGCAAAACGAAAATCAATGAGAGAATCCAAGAGAGCGAATTTGCTTTTGCTCTCAGCTTGTTCGCGCTCTCACTCGACGACACCCATTTAGAACAGCCTTAGTCACAAAGAGCGAGGCAAAAAAGTGAGAGTGTATTGGTGTGCGAATATAATGCGACGCAAAGCGGCTCGAACCTACCTTGTTGAAGGCTAGGCGAGCACTGATTGGCTTTGCTTGATTTTTACTCTCTTTGCGAAGGGCTCGGCATGTGTTCGGCTCGTGTCTGTGTGAATTTGCCGAATGTGTTCGGCCGTGTACGTCTTGGGTGACAACGTCTGATTTAGAAACATTTTGGGTAAATTTGAAACTCAAGACTGATTCGTACTTAGTACAAGCAAGTACGAATTATACTTGAAATTTTAAGTACAAAACGGTATAAATTCGATTCCGTTCGTTCTTGAACGCTGGCAGCCGCTTTTTTCTGAGTGCAGGTAAATTTCTACCTAATCCAGCTACTAGGCGTCCTTGGCAACTTTCGGAGCTATTTGAACCGCCTTTGGGCATGATGCAGATGCAACATGCACATTCTGTGGAAATGCAGAGGAAGACGCTGGACACGCTTTCTTTGTCTGTGGCAGGTTTAGAAGCAACAGGCAGAGATTGGAAGAAACAGTGGGCAATATAGTCCAGCTTATGCTAGAAAGTAGAGAGAGCTGGGAGTTGATTAGCCAATACTCAGCCTCAACACAGATGAAACTTCGCAGAGCGGGACGCAGTAGAAGGTGCACGACGGAATAAGGGCGCCGAGGGTTCTTCGAAGCATTGCTTCACGGCCGTACCGCAGGATCGCAGTCACCTACTTCAAAATCAGTAAATAGTAACAGACTGGTCTTACTATACGGAGTATCTGTATGGTGTCCGGTCCTAGAAAAGACAGCCCAACAGCGCAGATTCTCCAGGGTTCAGCGCATGGCTGAAATATGCATTACTGGTGCACTCCGCACCACTCCTATTGATATTCTCGACGCTATCCTGAACATATCCCCTATTGAGCAGATGGGATACAGAGTCGCTTGAGAGAATCGAAACAATGGCGCACAGCCAACTTCGGTCACTCTAGCATCCTTCAGGGAAACCCCCTTCTTTCTACAGACACTGACTACTGTATTCCAACAGAACACCTCTCTACCCCCTTCTACATCTTCATCCCTTCTAGAGAAGAGTGGAATCAGGGTCCGCCAGGACCGCAGAAATCCATACAAATTTATACTGATGGCTCGAAGCTCGATAATAAAGTGGGTGGCGGTGTATACTCCGACGTATTCGGCATCAGTCATTCTTTCATACTACCAGACCACTGTAGTGTCTTTCAGGCTGAAATCCTTGCGATCAAGGAAGCCCTAATATGTGCACAGTACTCATCTCAGATGCTGAGTACAATAAGCATCTACTCTGACAGCCAAGCCGCTATTAAAGCACTTGCCTCAATATCCACCAACTCGGTATCGGTTAACGATTGTCGCAAATCTCTTCAAGAGATGGCAGAACAGTCCGACATAAGCCTCATCTGGGTCCCAGGACACAAAGATATAGAGGACAATTGCAAAGCAGACGAACTCGCGAGACAAGAAACTACCACCAACCTCCTTCTTGAAAATGTAGATATGCCCATGGCTACGGGCAGGCTCATCATTAAATAACTATTCGAGCAGAAAGCTACTCAAAAATGGCAGTCAGTCAGTACCTGAAGGACAGCGAGACTGACTTGGCCTGATCGCAGCGAAAAGCGCTCGTTGGAGCTATGCAAGCTCGGCAGATCAAACTACGCAGCGGAGGTCAGGTTCATTACAGGACACTGGCTAATCGGTACGCATGCTGCCAGACTGGGTGCCCCCTACAACGATTTCAGCAGAAGCTGCAGGGACGAGGAAGAAGTGGATTTTACCACACACTTTTTCTGCTCATGCCCTGCTCTAGGCCATCGAAGAATGAAATTCCGCGGCTCATACTTCCTAACTGACATTTCCGAGCTCTAGGTCATATCTCCAAGACAAATCTCAGGATTCATAAAGGCATCAGGACCTAGCCCCATAATATGTTCCTACAGCAATGGAACTAAATAAATAAGTTGTACAAAATTTTAGGCCCCACAAATAGGAGGAATGGATGCGGAGAGAGTCCGCAAGCGGCATCACAACGGGCCAACTTAATGGCCTAAGTGTGTTGAAGGGGGTTCCCCTTCAGCGACCGCCCTAACCTAACCTAACCTAACAATATGGTTGTAAAATCATTTTAAGTACTTCCAAAAATTCTTTTGAAAGTTTTGGTTCAGGTTTAGGTTCAACTATTTGTTTCACAAGAGGTTCGGTTTAGGTTTCACAGTGAAAGAAAAGTCGGAACTACGGTTCCAAACCGGTTTGCTGCCCTGATTGTAACAATTCAAAATGGAAATCATAAAGTTGAGCAAATTTTGATCTAAAAATTGTCAACAGTTTCACTTAGCGCATGCTCACCGTATAAACTGCATTACCGACAGCTCTGTGAAGTTCTTTCGATTTGCATGTATCGAAAGTGCTCCAATTTGAGAGCATCCAAAGGAGCTTCAGATTCGTTCGCGTGTTTCTCTATGGATGTCATATGCAAACGGCATTCAAGTATGTACGAAAAAAACGCGAATAAATAAACAAATAAAACGATTTTGATTGAAACTACTGAGTTATTGTTAGATCGATCAGCAGAAAAAAAAAGCGAAAGTGGAAATGGCACAGCGGAATGGCCAAAAGGGGCATGGGGGGAATGGACCTTTCAAGTGCCCAGGGCAACGTCACGTGTGTGCCGGCGCCACTAACAGTAACCCCGCAAAACAATCAAGAACAAACCAAAAAACATATAGCACATGCAATCAGCACAAAAACCAAAATGAAATTAAATTAGAGCAAAATATATTTTGGCCAACCAATATAAATGGCAACATATAGTATATATATACATATTTCAAGTTCGAATTTGAATTACCGCTTATAGGTTTTTGCAACTGAAGTTACAATTGGACGCGACTATTAATCAAGAATAGAGGAACTTAAATTAGAGAAAATTATTTTCTTTTCTATTTTCCAGCTGTTTCTGGGTTTGCTCCATTTGCTATTTCGGCTATTTTATTATCCATAAACCACTAAACCGAACAAGTCTTAATTCCCTGATTAATAATACCGTAACCGGATCCGGAACCGTTAAACGAAATAAACCGTTTCAAGCCACGTACCGGTATCGAAACTGGAACCGATATTACAATTTTTTTTAAGAACCGAGACCCGTAAACCGTTATAATAGGAACCGAAAAAACGAAACTATACCGAAACACTAATACCGGTACTATTTCGGCTTCTCATCATTTATCTTACTGTTGTGAAATAGCTAGATATACACTATTAGATCGTCAATACGATTTCGGCACTATTTTCGTTGAATTTTAAATCTGATGGACTTTGTATTGGGTTGGCAAAAAATTCATATCGGTTAACGTTGATTTGATTATATAAAGAATGAACATTAATCGATTATGTATTGACTATTTTGTTTGACCACCTTTGACAATATTTTGGGCAGATGCAGCATTCCACGATCGTAGAACATCTCGTACTTATCGTCAAAAAACTGGACCAAAAAAGAATCTAAAGCTGAGTTCCCCAGTCATAGTCTCTCGAGCCCTTCGCAAAGAGAGTAAAATTATCCGCAAAACCAATCAGTAAGTGCCCAGCCTTCAACGAAATAGGTCAGTGCCGCTATGCGTCGCATTATATTCGCACACCAATACACTCTCACTTTTCCACCTTGCTCTTCTTGGCGAACCCTGATCTAAAGGTGCAAGGTTGGGGCTATATGCTAAACGTGCTCCGATAATGTTTGACGAGTGACCAAAGACATTATGGATTTTCATCCCCAGGTATGATTCGTTTTAATAACGGTTGGTTTTCCGTTTAGTTTGAGCCATGAATCGCAGATATTGATACACTTTGAAAGGTGCATTCACATTAAAACATGTGATATCCAAATATCATTATCTTGATTGTCATCAGCCTTCAAAGGGCGGCCAGTGTTTGGTGCGTTCTTAACCTTAAAATCTCCGAAATGGATTTTGACATACGTTGCATACTTTTATTTAAGCTTGCATCGCGTTATTTCCTTTCCGGAAGTATAAAAGCAAAATATGCCGAAAATTCTCACTGTTACTTTCCATATTAAATTTGCAGTAGCTTCTTCAAATGTTATCCCTTGATTATAAATCTTTTTTTTTTATTTTAAGCGGTCCTAAGACACCATCTACCGTTTAATATTGAGACTAATGCCATCTATTCCAATAATCTCAAATGACCTTCGTGGCAATATAAACAATTGTTTGGGAAATATTTAGTGTCAAAGTTGAAGAATTTTTTTTTTTTTTTTTTACCTAATTTTAATTTTTAAGACTTGGCAAAAGTTGTCACAAAAATCTAGACCAATCAGTGGTAGAATTATATAAGGTGAGGACAGTATAGTAGGCTGCCTCTTTATGGGGTACCAATGGAGTGGTGAAAAGGAGTCAGTTAAAATGGTGGAAAGCAGCGGCTGTCAATGTGTTCATTGGTACCCCGCTCGCATGGGGAAATTGTGATGACTTTACCATGGACCCATTATTAAGCCATAATTAGCCGTCATTAATGACATAAATCTTTCCAGATGACATAAAAATGTATTTTGGCACAATTCTTCATATGAATAGAATCACTTTTAAAAAGCTCTAAAAGCTAAATGCATTTGGAAAGATGTCTTATACGCGTCTCTTACCTGATGGACTGAAGAACTTCAGCGAGGGGCTTTTGTATTTAAGACTCGACAGAACGCTGGCTTGATGGGCTGGATGAACTGGCAACTCGTAATATTTACAAGACAGAAGAAATAAAAACACAATACGAATCCAAAGAACCAACAAACTGCAAACAGACAGATTATACCGATTAAGCCAAATAAACCCTTTAACCCTTAGGCTTACCTTTATTTAATGTGCTGTCCTCAAGGTGCGAGAAACAGTCCAGGATTTTGAACAACGAACAGCAAAGAAACGGCACAAATAAATTGGCAAAAACAAACTTTTGCACTTTTTCGATTCAGATACGCACTCCGATCTTTTCGCTAACTTTCTTTACTATTTTTGTGTGTCTTTTCGAATGCGTTTTTCAGCTGCCGCGACTTTACAATTTAAGCGTTTCACTCGCGATCCCGTGACTCAAGTTGTTGGCTTTTTGGAGGATTTGCGAGTGTGTGAAAGCGGGGGGGTGGCAGAGGGCTATATATTCGAAGTACTATTAGTTTCGGTATAATGTCTCGCGTTTGTAATTTTACAAAAATATAGAAAAAGTGTATGTGTTTTTATTCTACAATCGAGTCGTGTGTTTGGTAGAAAATTCCGGATTGTTACTGTCTGTACGACATGATTCCACACAAGCACAAAACGCGTCGACTACTGTGATCGGCATTTTTGTTTCTGTTTTGGTGTACAAATTTTCACCAATTTTCCATAAAGCATGCCGCTTGCAGGATATCATTCACACCAAGACATATTAACAACAGGAATGACTATGAGTGGGGTGGTTTCCATTTAATCTGTATCTATTGAGCTGGTTGTAATAATTGCATAATTCTAATGGATATCGAAAAGCCCCTTGAAGAACATATAAATAATTAGATTTTCAATTTGTTTATCCAATTCCAAATTGCATTGTATGCATGATATCAGATTATGCGGTCAGCCGATTCCCCCTATCCATAAATAAATGCATATATTATGCTTAGTTTTCAATAACAAACATAGACGGGCGGCGCATAGCAACCTTCCGAATTCGAATTGAATATTTGCATTTATGGTTTCGTGAGGAGGAACGGATAAGCCGAGTGCAGCCAGTGAGCCGGCAAATGTGTTATCATACCTTGGCAACCACCTTGTTTATAGTCATGGTGACCAAAGGGATTTTTGGCATAATTTTATGATAACTATAAAACCAAAAAAAGAAACAAGTACAAGCGCTGCATTCGATCGCTGCGACTACAAAATACCCTTTACGCTTAATTTTGTGTGTTTTCGTTAGATTGGATATTCAACATTAATCTTTTACCCTGCTGATCATGCATATATATCTAGCATAAGTAGTATATAGGATTGAAGACGCTTCCTTCTGCCTGTTCTAAATATACATTTGCACAAACTCATTATACTCTTTATACCTAAAATAGCAGAAAAATATGTTCGATCTACCTATGTTTATATTTCCTTGGAGGATAATATAAATACAATAAACAGTCAAACAGTTTTCTTTGTCTCTCTTTTACGGCTTTGAAAGGTATGTTTTTCTGACTATGCGAAACCTGCACTAAATTTAAATGTATTTCATAGAAAGCGTACAGGATGTGAAGAAAATTCACACCAAAGTTGCAAACCGGTCTAGAACCACAACAATTAGAACCGGTACGGTTCAGAATTATTGCCTCTATTAATCCGGACCTCAAACCTTATAGACTTATGACCTCACGAACCGGACTTTCCCTTATTGAATAAGATTCAGTTCAAAAAAATCGGATCCGCCGATGTTTTAAATACCCTTGCAGTTTTTTAAAAACGCTACCATTGTCATCAAAAAAATTTTTTCTCACTATATTAATATATATTATCACTATATTTTCTCACATCTATATGCTATACTATAGCTATAAGATATAGTCATCCGATTTTGATAAATTTTTCCAGAATTATGTGGAAGCATATAAAACTAATATATACCACGGGTGGTGTCGATGGAAAAGAAAAAAGTTTTTCTCACTAGATCTAGTTATTGGATCGTTCCTATAGCAGCCATATGATATAGTCATCCATACAGACGGACAGACAGGCGAAAATGAACTCAGCTCGTCGTCCTGATCAAGAACAGCTATAGTTTATGGAGTCGGAAATGAATATTTCTATGCTTTACAAACTTCTGGGCAAAATTAATATACACTTTCAAAGTGTATAAAGTGGGCGGTTTCGATTTTTCCAGTTTTTATACACTTGAAAAGTGAATATTAATTTTGCCCAGAAGTTTGTAACGCATAGAAATATTCATTTCCAACCCCATAAACTATATATATTCTTGATCAGGACGACGAGCTGAGTTCATTTCCGCTTGTCCGTCCGTCTGTCTGTCTGTCTGTTTCTACGCAAACTAGTCCCTCAGTTTTAAAGCTATCGAGCTGAAATTTCGCACAGAGTCTTCTTTTTACTGCACGCAACTAATATGTCGGAACCGGCCGGATCGGATGACTATATCATATAGCTGTCATAGGAACGATCGGTCGGAAAATAAGTCTTTGTCAGAAAAACTTTTTTGATTTCAATCGTACCGTCACCAATCGTAGTATAAATTAGTTTTATATGTTTCCACACAATTCGGAAAAAATTTATTAAAATTGGATGACTATAGCATATAGCTGCCATATAAACGGTCGGTCAAAAAACTACTTCTAGTGAGAAATACTATTTTGTTTTCCATCGTAGCGTCTCCAATCTTGGTATATATTAGTTTTATATTCTTTCACATAATTTCGAAAAAATTTATCAAAATCGGATGACTATATCATATAGCTGCCATATAAAGGGTCGGTCCAAAAACTAGTTCTAGTGAGAAAAACGTTTTAGTCTTCATCGTAGCTTCGCCAATCATGTTTTGTATTAGTTTTATATGCTTCCACGTAATTCTGAAATATTAATTTGATATGCTTTAACATAATTTCGAAAAAATTTATCAAAATCGGGTGACTATAGCAAACAGCTGCCATATAAACGGTCGGTCAAAAAACTACTTCTAGTGAAATAAACTTTTTTGTTTTCCATCGTATCGTCTTTAATCTTGGTATATATTAGTTTTATATTCTTTCACATAATTTCGAAAAAAATTTATTAAAATCGAATGACTATATCATATATCTGCCATATAAAGGGTCGGTCCAAAAACTAGTTCTAGTGAGAAAAACTTTTTAGTCTTCATCGTAGCTTCACCAATCATGTTTTTTATTAGTTTTATATGCTTCCACGTAATTCTGAAAAAATTTATAAAAATCGGATGACTTAGCATATAGCTGCCTTATAAATGGTGGGTCCAAAAACTAGTTCTAGTGGGAAAAACTTTTTTATTTTCCATCGTAGCGTCACCAATCTTGGTATATATTAGTGTTATATGCGTCAACACAATTCTGGAAGATTTTATCAAAATCGGATGACTATAGCATATAGCTGCCATAGGACCGATTGGTCGAAAAATGTGATTTACTAAGAAAACTTTTTTTTATGGTATCAAATTTTTATTATCAATGATTTAAAAATTTTGAATATCTGATATCTATATCCTATATATATTTTACCGGTTAAATCAGTTGTAGTAATGTTTTTCAAGTGTATTAAAACTTCGGCACAGTCGAAGTTAGCTTTGCCTTCTCGTTTTTTTTGTTCTGAGAACATTTCTTTTCTAAATTTAAGGGTAATTTAGGTCCTTATTTTTAGAAATCAAAAGCTAATCTAACTTTTCTAAATATAAGAAAAACCATATTTTTCCCATTTTTGAGAAATATTTTTCTCTGAATTTTAGGGCTTTTTATTTTAATGGTTAGCTATTTTTTAATTTCAGGGCAAAAATTTCATCAATATAGAACATTTTTCTTAAAATAAGGGTCAGTCCATTTTATGGCTAGATTTTCTTAAGTATACAAAAAAAATTTTCTGAGTGTAGCTCTAGCTCCTTTAGTCCCTGAGATCTAGGTGTTCATACAGACGGACAGACAGACTATATCGACTCGGCTATTGATGCTGATCAAGAATATATATACTTTATGGGGTCGGAAATGCTTCCTTCTGCCTGTTACATACATTTGCAAGAACTTAGTATACCCTTTTTACTCTACGAGTAACGTCAAGCTATAGTAGAGTTGCCACCCCCGCAATTTGGAAAAAACCTCATATCTCCCACAATTTGGGCATGTTGATACCCTGAGTAACGGGTATATCGAAGTCGAGCATGGCCGACTTAAACTTACGCTCTCGTTTCATTAACAATTTTGTAGGTTACTGAAAAATAGGTTAAAATACTGAAAATGTTTGTTGATTTCGAGAACGACTTTCCTTTAGTGAAACAAAGGAACGACACTTTTAACAACCATTATTTCTTTGCTAAACCATGCTGACGAAAACGATTTTCACTGATTTGAAAGAAATCACCAAGCGCTAAACACCAATTAAGTTACATAAGTAAAAGAATGTAATACTACGTATACGGCAGGATATTCCCACATACAAAATTTTGGAATTTTTGGCGCCCCCCTCTATGGAAAGCTGGCTACACCCTTGAAAATGGATAAAAAAAAATACCAAAAGGCAAAACAAAAACAATTTGGAGCACATTGCGGAACGTGAACAAGTTACGGTGCTTAAAGCGGTCAAGATGAAACCTATTTAAAGGGGTTTGGCCAACAATTTACCGCTCTGACGTCACTCCATTCTCTTTGAGTAATTTGCGAAATACACACTAGAAAACGACCATGGCAATGCCCAAGACCTCTGTATTTCACATAGAGCCATCCGTTTTCTATTTTATAAATATTTGCTTTACAATCTCATTTGCCCGCTTTTTTTTTAAATAAACCACAGCTGACATATTTTAAGTCCGTCCGTCCGTTTTTCCAGATTGACGACTAGATTTCAAAAACTATAAGAGCCAGAGCATAAAATTTTTAAACGTAAAATCGTTTTGTTAATTAATTTTGATTAAAAAATTTTAATTGTATTGAGAGATGCAAATCAAGTAGGCGACGAACAAGTTTAATATTTTAATGGATTTCAGTAGGCCTGGAAACCATACCTGATCCAAATGTGAGCAATTTTGTTCAGTTTGGGTTGACTCGCCTTCGAGACAACATTACTTCCAATTTTTCTTTCTTGCATTTTCTGGCCTGAGCACTATTACTGGAGCTGCGTCTTTTTTTTTTTATACTCTTCTTATTGATTATTACTGTACTGGCCTCTGATGTTAAATCAATTATTGCGATTTGGAAATTTTCTGTAACGCCTTTTGCTTGGCTTTTCGGGTCGGCTGTACTCTTAGTGGCTGTTTTCGTAGTTTTACTTTAGGCGATTTCATTTTGGTTTTACTCATATCCCTATTATAGTCAAACATTAGCTGTTGGGACTCTGACAAATTATTCCACAGTTGTGGTGCCCGATCTACTCCTTCTTCTATGCAGCAGTTGTCAATCATACAATAATCATGTAGAAAATTGAAAAACTGATTCTCATTTGATCTTTTGGGTATAAAACGCTTTAGTTCTTCAAGTAAAGTGTTTCTTTGCTTCTGTGTCTGAATGGACACGATTGTACGGCGAGGGTTTAGAAACCAAAGCAGATTATTCATTTAGCGGATGAGATGCCAAATTTGGGTTTATATTTTTGTTTTTTTTGTGAAATGTCTATTTTGTACGTATAATGTGTGTGTGTGAAATGTCTATGATGTGGCATGTTATTAATTTTAATTTAAAAATTTGTTAAAAGTGTTTATCGACCTTTCTATTTGCTTAGAAGTGGGACTAGCTGGCTCGAGGTCATGTAAATGTTATGTTTCCATAACATTTAAAACAACAAGTGTACCAACAACACCAAAGTGAGCATGGTTCCTCGTACAGATGTTTCGGAAATCACCAGATTTCCTCATCAGCGAGGTTTTGCTGCCATCTCCAGAGTTTCAGTGGTCTCTCCATGCAAGTGTTGCTTAAACCAACTAGGAATTTCAAGCAACCCAAGAATTTATAATTCTTTGAAACTAAATATAACAAAATCCAATTTTTAAGATTTTTTAAACTTTCCGTATTTTATTTAGGCCATTTATTTGTCAGTGGTATCATATATTTGGACATAGCTTTCGAAACCCTACTCCGATTTGAAAATGCTGTAAAAAAAGTTTCTGCCATAAATAAGACTAAAAATAAGTCAGACAATTTATATTTTAAGGAAATAGTTTTTTGAGTAAATTAACTCAAAGCATCGTTTTTCTTTTAAATGTTTATACACTTGAAAAGTGTATATTAATTTTGCCCAGAAGTTTGTAACGCATAGAAATATTCATTTCCGACCCCATAAACTATATATATTCTTGATCAGGACGACGAGCTGAGTTCATTTCCGCTTGTCCGTCCGTCCGTCTGTCTGTCCGTCTGTCTGTTTCTACGCGAACTAGTCTCTCAGTTTTAAAGCTATCGAGCTGAAATTTTGCACAGAGTCTTCTTTTTACTGCACGCAACTAATATGTCGGAACCGGCCTGATCGGATGACTATATCATATAGCTGCCATAGAAACGATCGGTCTAAGAACTAGTTCTAGTTAGAAAACTTTTTTGTTTTCCATCGTAGCGTCACTTATCTTGGTATATGTTAGTTTTATAAGCTTCCACATTATTCTGGAAAAATGTATCAAAATCGGATCACTATAGCATGTAGCTGCCATAGGAACGATCGGTCGAAAAATAAGTCGTTGTGAGAAAAACTTTTTGAATTTCCTTCGAAGCATCTCCAATTGTAGTATATATTTGTTTTATTTGTTTCCTCACAATTCCGAAAAAATGTATCAAAATCGGATGACTATAGCATATAGCTGCCATATAAACGGTCGGTCAAAAAACTACTTCTAGTGAGAAAAACTTTTTTCTTTTTATCGTAGCGTCCCCAATCTTGGTATATATTAGTTTTATATGCTTTTACATAATTTTGAAAAATATTATCAAAATCGGATGACTATAGCATATAGCTGCCTTAGGACCGATCGGTCGGAAAATGTGTTTTTCTAAGAAAAGTTTTTTTTGTTTATGGTATCAAATTTTTATTATCAATGATTTAATAATTTTAAATATCTGATATCTATATCCTATATATATTTTTCCAGTTAAATCAGTTGGAGTAAAGTTTTTCAAGTGTATTAAAACTTCGGCACAGTCGACGTTAGCTTTGCCTTCTCGTTTTTTATTTATTTTTTTTAAATTATTTATTTGTATTCGTCGTTGCGTTTTTTATTAATAATTGTATAAGCATTTGCGTTCTTAAAAAGTTTACTCACGATATCAGCGGGCATAATTTTTTGTTTACAAGTTTCCTACCTTAAGATGGTCCATGGTGCCATTCGCGCATTCACATCTATAAGTACATAAAAGTAGCGACCGCAATTTAATTTAAATATAATTCTTTTATTGAGATTTCTTATCAGTAATTACTACCAACGTACGTACGAGCCGGTAAAAATTGTTTTAGGGTCCTTCTCAGTTGTCACAAACTGTTTAAAACAAAACTTTGCGTCTTCTCCAGCCGCATATTACAACATCCTGCATTAAGGTGGCATTTTGAGTGCTCTTTTTCGGATAATTTAGTTTATTATCTTCTATCAGATTTCCTTGCTACATCTAGATGTTTGCCGAACTTATTGTTTTACAAAACTGCCTTCCTGCAAATGGACTTTTATTTTGGTAAGATTTTGTTATCCATATGCTGATGCATACATGAAATATGGTTAGGATTGGGAGCCGATACGCCTAGTAAACCCGGCTATGCCCTTTTTCTGAAAATTTGTTTCAAAAATGTTGGTCAAAAATTAAAATTTCGACTATTTCATTGATCAATCCCAGCATTTTTTCTATTCTCTAAAAGACTCAAACCTGTTTTTATACCCTTGCAGAGGATATATAAAAATTGTGCAGTCGTTTGTAACGCGGACAGATGGACATGGCTATATCTACTCAGCTCGTCAAGCTGATCAAGAATATATATACTTTATGGGGTAGAAGATGCTTCCTTCAACTCAACTCAAATAGGCCTTGGGATTCAATGATGAAAACGAATAGATCGAATAGCTCATAGCCTAAATGTCAAACACACATATTTGAACTTGTATTTGTCGTCGGGAAAAATTAGTTTCAATTTATCAGGAAATGTGAAGGTTAGGTTAGAAAAGTGAAGAACGAAATGACCCTTAACAGACAGTAATTCAAATGGATATAGCTCAAGAACAAATGCGTGAACCGACAATGTTTCCAAAATGTGCATACGATTCGGTACAGGGAAAACATATAAGCCGTCTGTTGTCGCTCAATTTTCCCTTTAATATAAACTTTATAGACGTTTGACACCTCGAGAAAACCCTCAACTTTTTGGCTGGACAGTACGCATAACCCCACTAAAGTGGATGGAAACGCCATTTAATTAAATGCAGTTGCAAGTCAGTTTATTTGAAAATCATCAGGTGGAGGAATGAGAAAAGGATGAATGGAGAATTTGTATAGATCTCTTGTCAATTATTTCTGCCTTTGTTGCTGGTAGAGGAAATGTTGTTGCTGCTGCTGCTGTTGTTGTTGCTGCTGATGTTGCTGCTGGAATTGTGCTTGCTGTGCCTGCAATTGTTGCTGATGTGCCTGGCGACGCTTTTGCTTCTCAAATTCAGCCAGATGCTCTTGCTGCTTGCGCACCAGTTCGTCCATCACCTCATGATTGTAGGTAGAGTGCAGCATCAAACCCAACAGATTGGCCCTGGAGGTTAATTGCTGTCGCAGCAATCGTTCCTGTTCCATCAGATCGTCCATTTTCAACCATTGACGCACACGCTCCAAATCAATTTCCGCTCTACGAATCTTCTCCCAGGCGTAGTGCTTGAAACAATTTTTTTTGGGCGCCCGACAGAACTCCCCCGTCGGATTGAACACATTGTGCACCAGCGGTGCGCCACATACATCCGTATCGCTAACCTTGGGATCTTTGCTATGTTCCGGACAGAGCACACGCAATCGTTTGCAATAGGTTTTACTGGCCGGATTGTAGAAATCGCAGAACATGTTGTTGCCTTCCATGCGCGTCTGGAAGATACTGCCGAAACTGGCCTGCGATTCGTATTTGTTGAAGCACTTCTCCATGTGCTTGATGGCCGTGCGCGAGTGAATCTCATGACCACAGGTAATGCAGTACATACTCTGCTCATCCTCGGCCCCATCCGCACAATCCTGCGCTCCCCTTTGCGTATCAATGGAGCTGCGCTTGGCCCGTTCCACCACCATATTTAGCTCATCGGATCGCTTCTCTAGCTCGGCGAGAGCAAAGCGCACCATCGACTGCTTCTGGCGTATGCCGTCGAGCTGCTTGCGACCCTCCTCGGCGGCATGGCAAGGCGTCAAATTCCATTCCTGTAGTCGCTGGGGCAGCACCTGGAAAATGCGATTGGTGGCCAAATTGAAGCCGCACTTGTCGCTGCAATATTTACTCTGCGGCCGGGCCTGACACCGACAACTGGGCCCGTGGCATTGTCGCATTCCCTCCAGTTCGGGATTAATGAACACCTCGGGGCTGAGAGGAGCCCGCAAGCCCAGGCCCTTGAGTTTGCCCACTTTGGCCGTCATCTTGTCCCGCTTCGTGCGACCCGTTGTCGTGGTTGTAGCTGCCACTGTTGTTCCCGGCAAGGCTGCCGCTTGGGCCACACAGGTGCGAAAGATGCAGCGCGGCTTGTGGCCCACACGAATGCGACAGGCATCGCACTGATTGCAATTGGGACGCCGGCATCCCTCACAGGTGCCACAGCGTTTGCCCGCCTTGGGCTCTTTGGCATTGCTATTCTTGCGCTTTAACGTGGCGGAGGTAGCGGCATTGGAGACAGCTGGCGCGGCAGGATGACCCGGGGCATTTGGGGGCAAAGCAGCAGCAGCAACAGGCGGTCCCAGGCCAGGCGCACCGCCACTGCTGCTGGTGGAAGCAGCAGCCCGCTCAGTGGCAACCAGGCGGAAAATGGTCTGCAGTTCTGGATTCTCCTTTTTGCAGCGTCGGCAATAATATTGCTTAATGTGTTTGGCTTCCTTCTCGGTGATGCCAATGCAATCGCCATGATACCACTCCTCGCACCCATCGCAGCCACTACAAAGAAAGAAAGGAGCAACGCGAAACGGAGTGAGCGATTAATGGGGAGTCAATAGAGCACACTCACATCATGAACCGAGAACAGTCGGAGGTGCGGCATATGCAATAGGCCTGATCATCCTGTTTGAGTATTGTGGCTATTTTGGATTTGCGTTCAGGCAAATCGAATTCACGTGCGATTTCACGGCGAATCTCTTCTTTCTAAGCAACGGGAGGGATTGGATAAATGAATGCAACTGGTTTAGGGCTGGTTCACTTACGGTCTTCTTGTATTTACGCTTTTCCGCCATGGCCTTCTCCTCTGCAGCAGTTCGCCCGAAACGCCAGCAGAAACGAGTGTGTATAGTGTGACCTTACTTCGTTTACTGAACAGCCATTTCCATAAGAGCGTCTCTGCGTTAGAGATGACAGTGACTGACTATGACTTACAGTGACTTTCAATGAATGCGAATTTATAAAATTGGAAAAATGCTTGTTGTTTATTGGAAATTATGGTTCATTAGGTTAATTTTTAATTAACTATTCACTTTTTTTAAGTAAGAGTTAATTTTTTTTTTACTAGATCAACAAATAATGAACTGTAGTTCATTAGTTAATGTTAATGACTGGTTGATTTGATCTAGTTCAAAAAATTCGGCACTACTCAGAAAGGTGCAAGAAAGCTTTTAAAAGACTTTGCTGAATCTCGTGAACTTGTTCAAATGAACTAATGAACTAGGTCTCTGTGTTAGAATTGTAAGAAAATTATTTTTATATAGTAAGAAAACTAAACAAAGTTCTAAAAATGAAATATTCTTCAAAAAATGAACAATTAATTTTTAAATCAAACGATAGTTCATTTAATGAACAATGGTTTAGAAGTGAATAGTTTAAGAAAAAATTAACTAATGAACTAGATCATTAAAATGAACTAGAACTTTCAACTCTGGTGCCTATTAAAACTTTTGTTTCTAATTTAAATCAAAGTTTCTTTTTTAATTATTTACTTTTTACAAAAGTTAATTTTTGCATGAAAAATGAAAAATAAACTAATAAACATTCATTGACGACCATCAAAGCGATATTTAGCATTGTTGATATTTTTTGACATCTCTAGTTCGGCTAGCAGCTTGATAATACGTTCCATCACTAACACTGTTTGGCCAGTGTGACCATTTATATGCCTAATGGCGCCTTTTCACATTTCTTGTTTAATTTTCTTGTTCAATAATCCATTTTAATGGCTGCCCTGAGCAATCTCAAGCAATGTCCTCCCTTGTCTACGCTGCCCGACCTGGCACTGCGTCACAATCACATCCCGGAATTGGAACGTTATCCCAAAATCAATTTAAAAAGTGAGCTTAATACAAATTATGCCTCAAATCCTGCCCAGCGTTTCTATGGCGGCCAAAAAAGTTTCATACCGGTGGATGAGAGTGTGCTGAAGCGTATTACACGCACCTATTTTGATGGCGGCTTCTGGGAATCATTGGCGGAGGCGCGCCATCCCAAAACCAGGGAGCAGGCGCCCTGGATTAGCCGTGCCGGGGACTGGGTAGCCGAATTGTTCGGTTTGGCCACTACATTGAAGCTCAAATTGTTTCCGCACACTCAGTTGGTGAGTGCGGAGCGTATAGCACAATATGTAGAGACCCGGGATTGGATGGATAGCCAGGTGCGATTTGTGGCCTGGCATGGACACATGTTTAAGTTGGCAGTGGCTGGAGCGGATGATGTGGTGCGCATTTATATCAAAGGTGGATCGAATAATGCCATGCCCACGGTCTTGAAGGTAAGCGTAATGAAAGATGCTTCACCTGCTGACGGAAATAACTTGGGCTCTTGATCTGTTTTAGAGTTTGTCCCAAACCCAAATTACCTGCCTGGCCTGGCGTCCACTTTGCCCCTCAGAGATTGTCATAGGCTGTCGCCAGGGTTTGTGCTTCTGGCTGGTGGATCATAATCTAAATTTGGGACGCACCTCGTCGCCCAGCCAAAGCTTTAAGCAGTGAGTCAACCCCGCTTGAGATATATCAACAAATTTTAGCTCTCTGCCTTTCGTACAGTCCCGCCAATCTGCCCATTACCTCGCTGCAGTGGAAAAAAGATGGCACTCAATTGGCCACTGCTTCGATAGGAGATCGGGCCATACTTATCTGGGAACCGGATATGGGTCTAATGCAACCTCTGCGACGCCTAGGTCCGCCGGGCTCACTTCTCAAATGGTCGCCAGACAATGATTGGCTGTTTGCGGGCACCGTGGATCGTGTATTTCGTGTGTGGAACTGCTACAATCAATGGACCACCGAGCGTTGGGTATGCGGCAATGGTGGACATGTTCAGACCGCCTGTTGGTCTCCATGTGGTCGGTTCTTGCTGTTTGTTAGCTCGGCCGAGACGATACTGTATCGCCTGCAGTTTGTCCAGCAGCAGTTGCTCAATGGTACGTAAATGGAGGAGAGGTGGCAAGTTAGGGGGCGGCTGCATTATTGCCCGAGTTTGGCTTTAAGTATAGCCAGACTCAAGACAACTGCCCCAGAAAAAAACTGTTGGCCACAGGTTGGCGGCTGCTAAAGCATTCAGACCGCCTGTATAAGGCCAACTACAGATTATCAAAAGCAAAATAGTTAAGCCTTTAATTGAACTAATGATAATCATCTTTCTTTCCCCCTCTGTAGCTGCCAAGGATGACAAAGAGGTTTTACCCATAGCCGATCTAAATGCCTGCCAAGTGGGTAGTAATCAAACGCTTATCGGTGGCCCAGCCCAGCAATTGGCCTGGGATCCGCATGGCAATTATTTGGTGGTGACCTTTAAGTCCACCAATTACATTGCCGTCTTTCGCACATTCATACAAAAGTTTGATTTGCAAATTTCGGCTGCCTATTATATGGGTGGTGAGACGCCAGCGGAACATCCTAGCTACATTTGTTTTCAGCCGCTGTATAAGGAAAATGATCGTTCTGTGTTAACCATTGCCTGGTCAACGGGCCGCATTCAATACTATGCCTTTGATTGAGCTGGATGATCAAGTTTGTTAGTTGTAGTTTTTTTATTTTACCATTGAAATAAATGTTAATCCTTTTAAAATGATTGCGCAGACTAAAGGGATGGGATGGATTGAAGACATTGCAGTTGTCTTCGAAGCCTGCCATTTCGCAGATTAGTTGGAATATGCCATCAGGCGGTGTGCAGTTTGATTTGTGCTCATGTTAGGAGAATATCCAGATCCCGATATAAAATGGAATGCCTTCTCAGGGAGCATCGGCAATGAGCTGGAGGATTTAGCTTAATGCGGACTCCAGTTTTTTTTAGGGTGGTAGGGCATGCGGGATCCCCCAGGTTCAGGAAGGCTTGATGGCTTTATATACAAGTATTTTAGCATTTTGGAGCTTGAGTAGCCAATAAAGTTCCTTCGCCTTGACTGCTGCCCGGGTCACATGGGCTTTCCAGGTCAAGCGGCGGTCCAGGGCAAAATCAAAGTAGGGCTCTCATGCTTCTAAAAATCGCACCGACGCCACTTTTTGAGATCTCAAAGCGAACGTGCAGTGCTGACTTTTTGATCCTTGTTGCCACGTGGCTTAAGGCACATCAAGTTAAAGCTTGTTACCCAGACAAAGTAGCAGTTCACCTCCCGCCCAACCGACCGAGGTGCGCAGCCACAAACGCGTTTGAAAACACTAAGTTAAGGCAAACTAAGGGCTAAATAAGTTAAAATAGAGGTTTCTTATAGCAGAATAAGATTATTTTTAGCTAATTACTCTGAAGAGTTTATTGTAATCAGCACAAAGGACACGAAATGTCTCATGCATTGTTGGTAGGGGACAACGTTACGAGTCGGTCTTAAAGGAACACTAAAAATAATTTGAGTAATCAACTCTGATGAGTCAATTTCGCCTTGTATAAAGATTACACCCAGCATAACTTTACGGTTAATTAACAAGAAAATTTTTACTAAAATAATTCTACTAGAATACGATGGTAACTGGACCTCAGGATCCCCATTCAAACCACGAAGAGCAAACAACTAAAATTGTGATTGCACAGATTCAATTTTATCTTAATTTATTGAATATTGTGGAGACCACACTCATGATACGTACTCTAGCATAAAGAATTTCGATCTTCAAATTCCTTCGACCAACACTTAATAAACCCAAGAACACTTCTGGCCTTACTAACAGTAGCGCAGTTACATGACAGTTTAAGTTGATGATCAAGAATTACACCAAGATCATTTACTTCATAGACACCATCATTGACCAGTTTTGGTGAGCTTCTATAAGATCTCCTAACCTTACACTTCGAACTGTTAAGGTTTAGGAGATTAAATTGACACCATGATTAAAATGCATCCAAGTCAGCTTGCAAATCATATCGAGATATCAAATCTGTATAAGAACTGTACCGAAAAAGAACTGCACACATTCTTTTATTAAATCTTTAAGATTTTTACTTCGATTTGAAATTGTCACGATGTTTGTAACGCATAGAAGAAAGCATCTCCGACCCCGTAAACTATATAAATTCTTGATCGATATAGCCATGTCCGTCTGTCCCTCCGTCTGTTTCTATGCTATCTCCTCCCTCAGTTTTAAAGCTATCTTGACCAAACTTTCCAAATAGTCTTTAAATACACATAGTCTGCACATTTGTCGGAATCGGCCGGATCGCATGACTTTATCATATAGCTGCTATTCAAACGGTCGGTCAAAAAACTAGTTCTAGACAGACAGACTTTTTGTTTTCCATCGTAACGTCACTAATCTTGGTATATATTAGTTTCATATGCTTCCACATAATTCTGGAAAAATGCATAAAAATCGGATGACTATAGCGTATAGCTGCAATAGGAACGATTGGTCCAAAAACTAGTTCTAGTGGGAAACACTTTTTTGTTGTAAATGGTAGCGTCTTAGCCTTCTTTTTGTATACACATGAAAAGTGTATATTAATTTTGCCCAGAAGTTTGTAACGCATAGAAATATTCATTTCCGACCCAATAAACTATATATATATTCTTGATCAGGACGACGAGCTGAGTTCTTTTCCGCTTGTCCGTCCGTCTGTCTTTTTCTACGCAAACAAGTCTCTCAGTTTTAAAGCTGTCGAGCTGAAATATCGCACAGAGTCTTCTTTTTACTGCACGCAACTAATATGTGGGAACCGGCCGGATCGGATGACAATATCATATAGCTGCCCTATAAACGGTCGGTCCAAAAACTAGTTCTAGTGGGAAAAACTTTTTGTTGTCCATCGTAGCGTCACCAATCGTGGTATATATGAATTTTATATGATTCCACACAATTCTGGAAAAATTGATCAAAATCGGATGACTATAGCATATAGCTGCCATAGGAACGATCGGTCTAAAAACTAATTCTAGTGAGAAAAACTTGTTTGTTATGAATGGTAGCGCCTTTCAAAACCCGCAAGGGTATTTAAAACATCGGCATAGCCGATGTTAGCCTTCTATTTTTATACCCGTTACTCGTAGAGTAAAAAGGGTATACTAAGTTCGTGCAAATGTATGTAACAGGCAGAAGGAAGCATTTCCGACCCCATAAAGTATATATATTCTTGATCAGCATCAATAGCCGAGTCGATATAGAGATGTCCGTCTGTCCGTCCGTCCGTCTGTCTGTCTGTATGATCACATAGATTTCAGGGGCTATAAGAGCTTGAGCTACCATTTTTTCAGTGTAGACTTTAATTGTCTGCACGCAGATCAAGTTTGTTTCAAATTTTTGCCACGCCCCCTCCCGCCCCCGCAATATGAAAAAAACCTCATATCTCCCACAATTTTGAAAGTAGATTGTTCGGACCTTCTAGACATATCTTTTAATCATCATTAACTACCGATCCGACATACATCATTTCTTGATCAGATGAACGATAGAAAAGTTGCCAACCACGCAATTTGGAAAATACCTCATATCTCCCACAATTTTGAAGATAGATATTTCGAACCCTCTAGACATATATTTTAATGATCATTACCTATCGATCCGCAATACATCATTTCCTGATCAGATAAACAATAGAAAAGTTCACGCCCCCGCAATTTGAAGAATACCTCACATCTCCCACAATTTTGAAAATAGATTGTTCGACCCTTCTAGCTATATATTTTAATTATCATTACTTATCGATCCGCCATACATCATTTCCCGATCAGATGAGCTATAGTAGAGTTGCCACCTCCGCAATTTGGAAGAAAAAACTCATATCTTCCACAATTTGGGCGTGTTATGATCTAATAAAATATTGTTAAATAAACCTTACCCTGAGTAACGGGTATATCGAAGTCGAGCAGGGCCGACTTCAACTTACGCTCTCGTTTTTTTGTGATGAGGGTGGTTTAAAGCTTGAATAGCCTTCTCGTCGCCGCGTTTGGCCTCCGAAGTGTGGGACTTGATTTAACGCACCCACTAAAAACTCCACCCCGATTCCCGGCGGCACCACCGTTAGGCATTACTTCGCCGGGGGGAATGCCCAAGGCTCTTCGAGTATGTATGTAAGTATTTGCTATATTTTAAAAATACGTTCAGTGATTATTCCTTTAAGAAATAATAAAAGTTCCAGCTGCTTTTCGTTGCCTATTGGACTGCTACAGGTAAAATAGGTAAAACAAGTTAGAAAATCAGTCAAGCCCGACTGTAATATACTCTGTGCCTGTTTGTATGTAACTGATAACTTGAAAGTGTGAGGTTTTTTCAAAATCTGGGGGTGGTTGGAAACGATGTATGAGTAGTAGAATTACCCCAGTACATAACTCGTAAAATTATAAAACTTGTATATGATTTCCTATTAACATAAAAGTAACTATATTAGTCACGCGGGAATCACGCGTGAATTCTGACCGCAGACCATCTCAATTACATCGCTCCTCTCAAAATTTGTCTTCGCCTCCATACCAGACGTCGTCGCTTAAGGCCAGACGTCTTCGCTAAGACGCAGGCGTCCGAACACATTCGTCAAATTCACACAGACACGAGCCGAATACATGCCGAGCCCTTCGCTGCTCCATACCAGCCTTAGGGCGCGCGCACACAGTCTGCTGAAAGATGAACTGACTGTTGAGCTGAAAGCTCGATTGGCAAGAAAGCTGAATTCAGCAAATGAAAATTTTTGAAGGTGCGCACACAGATTGCTGAGCTGTTGGCTTATTCTTTTTCGTTTTGAAAGCAACATGGTGTTGTCACATTGGATAAATAGATCTTGGGCGTGAATAACCAAGTGGTGCCAACACCAATTGGGAGAATACCCAAATACGATTTTCTGATGTACAAGAATGCATATCAAAGCATATGACGGAATTCTAATGCAAATATGTATTTACAATATATCATATTATACATGTTTGGGCCATTGATATTTGGCTGATATTTTGTAGAATTTACCTTTGAATTTTTTTTTCGATTTTTTGTTTGCATTATTATAATTTAGTTTAGTTTAGCAGATATACTCATTTTAGTGGAGCAATGTTCTTGCTAAAGTGAATATTTTATACGTTGCTCTAAACTTTAAACGTGTTTTATTTGAAACCACGTTTTTTAACCTGGTAGCTATGATTGCGTTAGTTTTACTGAACTGATTTCGATCAGCCATGTTGCAATCGATCCAGAATTGATGGAATCAGAATTCCAGAGTCAGAGCTCGCACCCCAATTAAATACTATTTAATAACACTAAAAATAAAAGAAAACGTTAAAAATATATATTTTTTTAATATATGAACTCAAATTTTTTTATAAAATTTATTTTTTATGATTGGAGTACAGGCCAGTTTTGCATCACTTTTGATCATAGCCTCATCTCCCTATTAATTTTTTTTGTAACCTGCAGTCCCGGAATCATAATCATGGCTACCACAACTACACATTATTTTTGGTGACCTCACTTGGCAGGCTGAGAACTTTTATACCCACCCTCGAATTGAAAATTTTTTTTATATGTTTCTTATATAAATATTCAATAACACAATACAAAAAACCGAATCGAAAAAACTTTTTTGGTTTTCTCTCTAGAAATTAAAAAACAGACACCCACAAAATTATATGCATCATCAGCGAGCTGAAAAAAACAAACATGCTTGATCGATCAAACAAAGCTGAACTTTCGGCTGAACTGAAAAGATTAATTAGGCGCCAGGTGTGCGCACTTGCATAAGCGTAGTGTGTTTGTTTTTCAGAAGCTCAAAGCCCAGCTTAACGTTCTGCCGTCAGTTCATCTTTCAGCTGCCTGTGTGCGCGCGCCCAAGATGTATCAATGGAGGTGAGGCACTTAGACAAAAGCTCAAGTTTCACAGCTTACATATTGTCAGTGTGCAGCTAACACTTGACGTGAACGGTTGGTCCACGCACGGCTGTTCTCCATGCGCACATGTTTGCGCGTACGACTTACACACACATACATACAAAAATATGTGCGTGCATCTCAAATGACCCCTGCATTTTTTTAGTGTGCCTATGACACTCGACGCGTACGGTCACTCCACGCTTGACCGAGTGGGTGGGTTCGTGTAGCGCACACACAGCCACACACACACACACTTTCATGCAAACGTTGTCTGTCTCACTCTTGCGCAGTTACCTAAAGCTTTTGAGTTTACATATTTTGCTAACTGCCTCACCTCATAATAGATACATCTTGCGCGCGCCCTTAGTCCGTGTTTACACGATGAAGTTTGCTTCATGAAGCTCTCTTCGATTATGTTTTGAAGCATCTTCAAAACTTCATGAGCATTTACATGAAGAAGTTTGCTTCATAAAGTTAGATTTCGATTCGCTTGTGAACACGAGTTATCGATCAGCAAATAACCCACAAATCAACCCTGCATCAGTTCAATCGGAACAAAGCAAAGGAGAATTATCGAAAAGCTTCACGCCACGGTAGGTCATGAAGCTATGTTTTTGAAAAAGCTTTTGCTTGTAGGAAAGAGGTGTAGAGGGGCAAGCCACCCCTCCACACCTCTTTCCCACAAACAAAAGTTTTTTGAGAAACTTCATGAAGTCCATTAGACGAGCGTATTCGTGTTTTTCACACAGACGCGAACCGAAGTCAAAATAATAATAGAAAGGTATATTAAGTATTACTTTTAAACTGCTTATTTTGGAATAGAGAGCACCTTATTTAATTTACATTTTTTGTTTAATACATATAATTATATATGTTTATATGGATGCATTTTTGCGTGCGCGATCATTCGTGACGTCTCGCTAAATCGTGAGTGAATCGTGCGTGACGCGAATTGCTGAAAAATTCCGTGAGTGAATCGTGCGTCAAGATATTTTTATTTCGTGAGTCGTGCGTTACGTGATGGAAAAATCGCTCACGCGCGCACCTCTAATTTGAACTAAAACTTACCTTATACGTAATATGGCATTCATAGTTTTAATGCTTAACCAGTTCCTTATTTTAGTTTTAACAATGTTCATTTGGCTAAACACCCTCTCAACTTCTGCATTGGACCATGGAAGAGATAGGATGCAGATCGCAAAGTTCGCCAGCTCTTTCAATCTCCGGTTACTTCCAGAGTCTCTGTATGTTAATACCTCAATCCAAAATTGAACTGTATCTTCCAACTGTTCCCAGTTAATGAAATGTATTTCATTATATTGCCGTTCAATATCAGGAATATTGTGATTTTTAAAATATTCCAAAATTGGTACAATTGATGGTTTTTTGGAGCGCAACATATTTTCGGCTGAGAAAATATTTATTTGTTGTAAAATCTCCACATTATCAGATAACCTTAAATTAAAAAAGAAATAGTAATCAAAATCGAATTCAATGCAGATATTTACCTTAGCTTCAATTGCTTAATAAGTTGCACAACCAAATTGGTGCAATGTGTGCGAATTATTTCCTGAGCTGGATATGTTAACGCCGACTCTTTTAAAACATTTCCAAATTTGTATCCCAGGTATAAATCCGTTTTCACATGCGTTTCAAAATCATCCGTTTGGAAAATGTCCAAATCGTTATCCTGTGCTATTACTTTTGCCTTCAGAGAGTTAATAACCAGTAAAATATCTGATACAATTTTGGTTTGATTTGGGCTTTTGCATTGAAAACAATCATTAAATCGATGCATATCAGCAGAGATTGGTTGCAAACAAATTAAATAAGCATAATATGCTCTATCCTTGAACATTGCGTTCAATAAATCAGCCTGGTGACATCTCTCCCATGTTTTGGCAAGCTCAAGATGTAGCTGGAGCTCTTCCCATTGATCAACAATTCGTGTCACTGCCACCTCAATTGACAACCATCTTGTGTCAGCCACTTTTGGAATTTTTAAGGGATTCTTGTATAAAAAAAAAATAATTAGTATAAAATCAACTAAAAAACATAAAAATATAAACAACGAGGACATACAAACATTATTTGTTAGTTCTACAATCAGTTGCCATCACAAGATCTTGAAAAGAAGGGTGGAATATTTTAAGAACATATATATTGACAGTAACTCAAATTACCAACATAAAAATAACTCATTAACAACAACAATACCTTAAAATCATTAATGCATTGATAAATGCTTTTATATTCAATTTGCCGGATCGAACTTTTGGCGAACCATGAATACGTCCCATGAATTAAAAATTCCAAATTCGGAGGAAGTGTATCCTTACAGGCATGGTTTACTGCTAATTGTATGGAGTGGCACACACATTTTACTAAAAGCAGAGAAGGCGCATCCTTCCTTAACTCTGTATAAACACTTCTATTGACACCTATTTGGCAATATTTCATTTCCAACGTTTCAATTCAGTCCTCACACTTTCAGCTATTGATAAAGCATCCCCACATTCCAATGGGCATAAGTTTAAAAAAGTGGACACCATTTCCGATCGTTTTGTTGAAAAATAGTTTGTAACAATACCTGTATTTATCAAATAAAATTAAATTATATATAGGGTACATTTAATTTAAATACTTACCAAGCAAATTTGTTGTGGCCATATCTGTTGATTCGTCTAGCAACAAACTGAACTTCGCATCACCAATGTCCTCACTCAAATCTTCAAAAAAATGTGGGGCTAACACATTCTTTATAATATTTCTTTATAATATTTGTACATTTTGTACGATGTACACGAATGGCTTTTGCTGAATCACACTCTGAGAACTTTTGGGAACAAATGTGGCTCAAATGGTCAGCTGATGCTATTGCAGCATGTTGAGCAACAAAAAGGGAAACAGCTACTTCTTGCTCAGATGTTTTAGTTGGCGGTATTGCAAAATTCAACTTATTGAGTTGCACTACGCCACCAACAGCGCTCAAATGTTTTTATACACTTGAAAAGTGTATATTAATTTTGCCCAGAAGTTTGTAACGCACAGAAATATTAATTTCCGACCCCATAAACTATATATTTTCTTGATCAGGACGACGAGCTGAGTTCATTTCCGTCTGTCCGTCCGTCCGTCTGTCTGCCTGTTTCTACGCGAACTAGTCCATCAGTTTTAAAGCTATCGAGCTAAAATTTTGCACAGAGTCTTCTTTTTACTGCACGCAACTTATATGTCGGAACCGGCCGGATCGGATGACTATATCATATAGCTGCCATAGGAACGATCGGTCCAAAAACTAGTTCTAGTGAGAAAAACTTTTTTGTTTTCTATCGAAGCATCACCAATCGTTCTATTTATTAGTTTTATATACTTTCACATAAGTCTGAAAAAATTTATCAAAATCGGATGACTGTAGCATATAGCTGCCACATAAATGGTCGGTAAAAAAACTAGTTCTAGTGAGAAAAACTTCTTTGTTTCCATTGTAGCATCACTAATAGTGGTATTTATTAGTTTTATATACTTTCACACAATTCTGGAAAAATTTAACAAATTCGGATGACTATAGCATATAGCTGCCATATAAACGGTCGGTCTAAAAACTACTTCTAGTGAGAAAAACTTTTTTGTTTTCTATCGTCGCGTCCCCAATCTTGGTAGATAATAGTTTTATATTCTTTTACAAATTTTTGAAAAAATTTATCAAAATCGGATGACTATTGCATATAGCTGCCATAGGACCGATCGGTCGGAAAATGTGTTTTACTAAGAAATGTTTTTTTTATGGTATCAAATTTTTATTATCTGATATCTCTATTCTATATATATTTTACCGGTTAAATCAGTAGGATTAAAGTTTTTCAAGTGTATTAAAACTTCGGCACAGTCGAAGTTAGCTTTGCCTTCTCGTTTTTCTCATTGGAGCACTGCGAAGCGATTTTCGGGTCAACTAACCATTCTAAAAATTCCCAAATTTTTATGGCAATAGCTGGCATGTCAACACTCCCACAGAATAATTATTCTGATTTTTAAAATGCAATCCGCGACTTACAAAATTCAGCGAAATTTTTAACACCAATTATTTTAGACTTCTAGTTGGGGTACCACTTTTGTGTTTAACATGGTTAATTGTCATATCAAGATACAATTTGAGGAATTTTTGCAGAATTTTTGGAGGTGTGAAAGGTGGTCAAAAATAATAAAAACAATTATATGTATTTACTAGCATATAACCCGGCGAGCTTCGCTTCGACTCCATCAGTATTGCCGCCAAAAACGCTTGTGTTTGAATTAATAACGAGAAGGCAAAGCTAACTTCGACTGTGCCGAAGTTTTAATACACTTGAAAAACTTTACTCCTACTGATTTAACCGGTAAAATATATATAGAATAGAGATATCAGATATTTAAAATTTTTAAATCATTGATAATAAAAATTTGATACCATAAAAAAAACATTTCTTAGTAAAACACATTTTCTGACCGATCGGTCCTATGGCAGCTATATGCTATAGTCATCCGATTTTGATAAATTTTTTCAAAATTATGTGAAAGCATATAAAACTAATATATACTAAGATTGGGGACGCTACCATAGAAAACAAAAAAGTTTTTCTCACTAGAAGTAGTTTTTTGACCGACTGTTTTATGGCAGCTATATGCTATTGTACTATGCACATATAGTGAATGCACACTGTACTTCATACATTGATGCATATATATATAAATAAACATAACTACAAAGTCCAAGTCCCAATTCATATACATAATTGGCCGAAATACGAGCCAGCCTTTGTTCCCTAACGGAAAATGCAAGTGTCAGCATTTCTGTCACACGCGGACCCCCAATGCTATAAACTCAAGTGCATATACATAGACCCTTGCGCTCCAGCCTAAGCGAGCATAGCCATATATAAAACGAGAAGGCAAAGCTAACTTCGACTGTGCCGAAGTTTTGATACACTTGAAAAACTTTACTCCAACTGATTTAACTGGAAAAATATATATAGGATATAGATATCCGATATTTACAATTTTTAAATCATTGATAATAAAAATTTGACACCATAAAAAAATTCTTTTCTTAGTAAAACACATTTTCCGACCGATCGGTCCTATGGCAGCTATATGCTATAGTCATCCGATTTTGATCAATTTTTTCGAAATTATGTGAAAGAATATAAAACTAATATATACCAAGATTGGAGACGCTACGACAGAAACAAAAAAGTTTTTATTACCAGAAGTAGTTTTTTGACCGACCGTTTATATGGCAGCAATATGCTATAGTGATCCGATTTTGATAAATTTTTTCCGAATTGTGTGGAAACATATAAAACTAATACATACTACGATTGGTGACGCTGCGATGGATATCAAAAAAGTTTTTCTCACAAAGACTTATTTTTCGACCGATCGTTCCTATAACAGCTATATGATATAGTCATCCGATCCGGCCGGTTCCGACATATTAGTTGCGTGCAGTAAAAAGAAGACTCTGTGCAAAATTTCAGCTCGATAGCTTTAAAACTGAGGGACTAGTTCGCGTAGAAACAGACAGACAGACAGACAGACAGACGGACAGACGGACGGACGGACAAGCGGAAATGAACTCAGCTCGTCGTCCTGATCAAGAATATATATAGTTTATGGGGTCGGAAATGAATATTTCTATGCGTTACAAACTTCTGGGCAAAATTAATATACACTTTTCAAGTGTATAAATATATAAACGTCTCTCCGCTGCCGCTGTTGGCAGCGCAGCTACGAGACTTAGCGGAATGAGCGCATAAGTGATAATTGTAAGAACAGATATATATGAGAGCTCCAACTGGCCACAGGCCACGCTTAAGAAAACTAAATATATTTGAATAAAGAAAGAAAATAAAAACGAACACATAAGTTAACTCATTGGGAACATTGGACGGATGCCTGATGGCACTGAAGGACTATCTGAAGGCGGATCGGGCATAATACATGGCGACCGTGACATTGGGTCAGGAGACCCGGACATTAATAACTGAGTGAGTACAGTGTAAGGAAAACAAAAAAAATAAAAAATATATACAATAATATACGAAAAATGGCCAAAAATTGAAAGGCCACCAAATAAAGAAATTAAAAGTTTTCCCCACTGTACCCACAAAATAAATATGTGAACATAAAATTAAAAAATATTTTTTCACACACAACGAAATCAACATTCAACGAGGGAAACGTCAACTTCAGCAAGAGAAACAAGCCTTGCCATCGTGGGACACCACAACGTTCAAATACAAAATTTTTTTCTAAATCAACTTTAACCAAACCAATAGAAGCAGCCTGTGCGATGACCAGCACCGGCACCGCCTGAGCTCATAGGCCCAGGACATCAGCAGCAGCAGCCTGTGCAGACCAGCACCGGCAACGCCCTCACCAAAGGCCCACAAAACAAGAAGGATGTCACTAACATGATAAAATTAAAATTAAATGAAATTTCATATGTTGTTAAATATATCTGTAAACAAAATATTGAAAACCCAATGTGAATTAGTGCTGCTTCAGCAGTGTTGCCAATTTGTCCTTTTTCCGGATAGATCTGTCCTTTTTAAAACTGGCATTTCCGGAAAAATGTTGATTTGTCCCCTATCCGGAAAAAATGCCTTTTTTATTTTGTTCTATCCCTTTTTCATCCTTTTTTTAGTTTTATAAATTAGCTTTATAAATTCACACCAATTGCCTACTTTTCCTGAAAATCCACAGACTGCGAAACGTACTCAATATAGAATTTATATGTTTCGCTAAAAATATGTAGCGAACTCAATTTAATTTGAATTAAATTCTTTTATGCTTTGAAAAACTCCCAAGCTCATCAGTAATTTCTATCAAGAAGGATGCCGCCATAGTAAGGTCCTTTTCAGTTGTTTCAAAAAAGTTCATAGTATCCAGAGAAGAAACTGTTTGAAACAAAACTTTGTGTTTTCTTCAGCCACATATTAATTCATCCTTTATACAGCTTTTGAGAGCTCTTTTTCGGATCAATTAGTTTATTAGGAGATAAGAAATTTCCTACATCTAGATGTTTGCCGAATTTATTGTATTAAAAATCTGCTTTCCTGCATATGGACTTTTATTTTGCTAAGATTTAGTTATCCATCTGCTGATGAAGAATTTGCTACTTTTCTCCCAAAAGGCTATAAAATGCTATCATTATATATCCTGGATAAAAAATGTATATGATTATGTATAATAAATGTATCTTTTTAGATAAAGTTTATTTATCGAACAATATCTAATTAAATCTTCCATAACATGGTGAAAGCCACGATCAACAATGCATATATAGCCAAACCGATCTTTGTCTAATGAGATCTTCAAGAAGTTTTTTAACATTTTGTTTTTTTTTAATTTTACAACTTTAATCATGTTTAATATAAAAGTGGTACCCCAACTAAAAGTCTACAATAATTGAAGTTAAAAATTTCGCAGGATTTTGTAAGTCGCGAATTGCATTTTAAGATTCAGAAAAATTCTTATGGGGGAGTCCTGACATGCCAGCTATTGCCATACAAATTTGGGAATTTTTAGAATGGGTAATTGTTCCGAAAAACGCTTGTGTTGGAAATGATAAAAATCTAAAATTCAGGGTTGGTACTAGATGTTTAAAAAAGAATCAATAAATTACTTTCGTTGATGTACTCTAAAACTGCATACTTAAAATATGGATAGAATTGGGGCCGATACGCCTAGTAAGCCCAGCTTTACCATTTGTCCTGTTTTTTTGTCCTTTTAAAAAAAATCTGTCCGTTTTCTATCTTTTTTTCAAGGGTCATCTGTCCTTTATTTTTGATGAGGCGTTGGCAACACTGTGCTTCAGTAGCGCTAAAGAAGTGTAAGCCTGTAAAGCTTATACGAAAATTAGGTAGAATGTGTACACCTAAACGGTAAAAACAAAAAAAAATTCTCCCCACCTACGAGGTGTATTAGGCACGTGTGTTTTAGACACGCGAAATTGGCCATTAGGGCAAACCATTCAAAAATTTTTTTTAAAGTAAAAAAAAAAAAAAATAAAACAAACATACATGTTAAGTAACAAAATATCAAAATCAGACAGTACAGAAAAAACTTTCGATATGGGTTTAATAGACACAAAGACAGTGGATTCCACTGCAAATGTAATAAATAAAATCGAATCAACAAATATTGATTCTAAACTCACGAATATATTGCTATCTATAATTGTATTCATTATGTGCGCATATATCATATATAAAGCATACATCATGCACAATAAATGCGTTACAAAACGAGAAGGCAAAGCTAACTTCGACTGTGCCGAAGTTTTAATACACTTGAAAAACTTTACTCCAACTGATTTACCCGGTAAAATTTATATATAGGATATAGATATCAAATATTTAAAAATTTTTAATCATTGATAATAAAATTTTGATACCATAAAAAAACACTTTTCTTAGTAAAAAACATTTTCCGACCGATCGGTCCTATGGCAGCTATATGCTATAGTCATCCGATTTTGATAGTTTTTTTTCGAAATTATGTGAAAGCATAAAAAACTAATATTTACCAAGATTGGGGACGCTACGATAAAAAACAAAAAAGTTTTTCTCACTAGAAGTAGTTTTTTGACCGTCCGTTTATATGGCAGCTATATGCTATAGTCATCCGATTTTGAAAAATTTTTTCAAAATTGTGTGGAAACATATAAAACAAATGAAATGAATATTTCTATGCGTTACAAACTTCTGGGCAAAATTAATATACACTTTTCAAGTGTATAAAAAAGAGCCTAAGCCATGCCAACGGTCTAGATAATATATAAAACATTTTTATACACTTGAAAAGTGTATATTAATTTTGCCCAGAAGTTTGTAACGCATAGAAATATTCATTTCCGACCCCATAAACTATATATATTCTTGATCAGGACGACGAGCTGAGTTCGATTCCGTCTGTCTGTCCGTCCGTCTGTCCGTCTGTCCGTCTGTCCGTCTGTCTGTCCGTCTGTCTGTCTGTTTCTACGCGAACTAGTCCCTCAGTTTTGAAGCTATCGAGATGAAATTTTGCACAGAGTCTTCTTTTTGCTGCACGCAACTAATATGTCGGAACCGGCCGGATCGGATGACTATATCGTATAGCTGCCATAGGAACGATCGGTCGGAAAATAAGTCTTAGTGAGAAAAACTTTTTTGTTTTCAATCGTAGCGTCACCAAGTATATATTAGTTTTACATGCTTCCAGATAATACTAAACAAATTTATCAAAATCGGATGACTATAGCATATAGCTGCCATACGAGCGGTCGGTCAAAAAACAAGTTCTAGTGAGGAATACTTTTTTGTTTTCCATCGTATCGTCACCAATCTTGGTAGATATTAGTTTTATATGCTTTTACAAATTTTTGAGAAAATTTATCAAAATCGGATGACTATAGCTTATAGCTGCCATAGGACCGATCGGTCAGAAAATGTGTTTTACTAAGAAAAGTTTTTTTTTATGGTATCAAATTGTTATTATCAATGAATTAAAAATTTTAAATATCTGATATCTATATCTTATATATATTTTACCGGTTAAATTAGTTGGAGTAAAGTTTTTCAAGTGTATTAAAACTTCGGCACAGTCGAAGTTAGCTTTGCCTTCTCGTTTTTTTACTTTTCGACCGCAAACAATTATAATAGCAATACATTCACAAATGACTTAAAAAAAAAAAGAAGATATATATTAAATTTTTCACTGATTTTTAATGGAATAAAAATAAAAAAAAAAAATAAATTTTAAAACCATGACTAAACGAAATAATTTTGGAAAAAAGTAAGTAAATACGAATAATAGGTTATTAGTTTAAAAAAAAAAAAAGTTAGGACACGCACAATTATTAAAACTGTTCAAAAAGACACTTTAAATAGGCACGCAACAAGCCTTGTTGATTCTTTTAATGAGGCAAGAATTTTAGTGCATGAGAATAGGAAATCAATAAGTATAAAGAACTGGTCAAAAATATCAAAGTTATTGATCAAGTTACGTTCGAATTTGATAACCGTCACGGAGAGGTACCAGTTAGATATATCGATACCGAATATCTTAAATACCCCTTTGACAATAGATATCACTGAGGAAACATCAGACAAACAAGAAACAGATACATCGGAAGATGAAGATCCTGAACTGAGCGAAGGGATTAATATAAAAGAAAATGATCTACACGATCTAACAATCCCTGCGGTAATCTCATTACCGGAACAGGAAGAAATACCTGAAGAAATATATGATACCAGTGAAATAGAAACAAAGCAAGACATAATGACAGACCCGGCTGCCCAAAGGGCGTATATAAAAGATATCTCGAATGCTGTTCCAGAATTTAATGGACAGAAGTTACATCTTCAAAGATTCGTAACGGCTTTGAAGTTAGTTAACCTTACCAAAGGTTCATTCGAAGAGCTAGCAGTTGAGGTCATAAAGTCGAAAATAATAGGGTCTACCCTATATAAGGTACAAAACGAGACCACAATAAATTCCATAATAAACAAATTACAAGACACTATAGTCGGTGAAACATCCGATGTAGTAGAAGCAAAGTTGGACAAAACCACCCAGAAAGGAAAAACCGCCGAAAAATTCACGTCAGAAATTGACAATTTGCGGAGGCTATTGGAAGCATCGTATATCGATGAGGGTTTATCAGCAGACCATGCTGATAAATTCAGTACAAAAAAAGCCATTACAGCAATGATTAAAAATTGTGATCATGGAAGGCTCAAAACGATTCTTGAGGCCGGAAACTTCAAAACCATGAACGAAGCCGTCACAAAGTACATACAATGTAGTACTGAAATGACAGGCAATGCAAATGCCATATTGTACACCCGTGGAGGACAAAATTATCAAGGTAACAATTACCGAGGTAATTCTCGCGGAAGGTGCAATGGCCGCGGTTCTTATAATAACAACAATTATAATAATAATTACAACCGCAATAACGGAAATAACGGCAATAACAATAATTACAACCGAAATAACAGAAATAACAACAATAATTACAGATGAAACAATAGAGGAAATAATAGAGGAGGCTACAGCGGAAATAACCACCAAAATGGAGGTTATAATAATAACAGTAACAATGTTAGAGTAGCCCAAAATGCACCGGGAAACCAACCGGGAAACTCCCCAAACCCTTTAAGTACTCCACAGTAGGAAAAAGTAAAGTTCACAAAATCAATCTCAGCTTAAATACTTTTGTAACTCTCATACATGTAGAAACGGGAAATCAATTAGTCTTTTTGATAGACACAGGTGCAGAAATATCAATATTAAAAGAAAACTCGGATGTTTTTAAATACATCCAAAATGATCATATTATCAATATACAGGGAATAAGTCAAGAGGTTACCAAATCAAAAGGTTTAACTTCTATTGAAATACAAACTTCAGAATATATAATTCCACATGATTTTCACATTGTAAATTCAGAATTCGCTATTCCTTGTGATGTAATACTGGGAATCGATTTTATTAAAAAATACAACTGTCAATTGGATTTCAAGCCAAATGAGGACTGGCTTATAATTAGGCCAGATAATTTAAAATATCCGATTCATGTTCCAATAACATACAGTTCTGGCAACAATTCCATAGTTCTGCCAGCAAGATCCCAAGTTGTCCGAAAAATTGAACTAACCTCAACAGAAGACAGTGTTTTGATTCCAAACCAAGAAATACAGCATGGTATTTACATAGCAAATACCATAGTAACAGTAAAAAATGCATTCATAAGACTACTAAATACAACAAATACAGATCAAGTAGTCAGCATAAAAAATTTAAAATATGAACCACTTTCAAACTACGACGTAGTTGAAACAGACTTAAATAACAGAGAACAATGTGTATTAAAACAACTTTCGAAAAATTTCCCACCACAATTCCATAAACAACTCACAACTTTATGCACCCAATATAGTGATGTATTCGGACTAGAAAACGAATCAATAACCACTAACAATTTTTATAAACAAAAACTGAGATTGAAAGATGATGAACCAACTTATATAAAAAACGAGAAGGCAAAGCTAACTTCGACTGTGCCGAAGTTTTAATACACTTGAAAAACTTTACTCCAACCGATTTATCCGGTCAAATATATATAGGATATAGATATCAGATATTTAAAAATTTTAAATCGTTGATAATAAAAATTTCATACCATAAAAAAAACTTTTCTTAGTAAAACACATTTTCCGACCGATCGGTCGTCTGGCAGCTATATGCTATAGTCATCCGATCTTGATAAATTTTTTCAAAATTATGTGAAAGCTTATCAAACTTATATATACCAAGATTGGGGACGCTACGATAGAAAACAAAAAGTTTTTCTCACTAGAAGTAGTTTTTTGACCGACCCTTTATATGGCAGCTATATGCTATAGTCATCCGATTTTGATAAATTTTTTCAGAATTATGTGAAAGCATATAAAACTAATAAATACCACGATTGGTGATGCTACAAGGGAAAACAAAGAAGTTTTTCTCACTAGAAGTAGTTTTTTGAACGACCGTTTATATGGCAGCTATATGCCATAGTCATCCGATTTTAATAAATTTTTCCAGAATTGTGTGAAAGCATATAAAACTAATAAATACCAGGATAGGTGACGCTACGATAGAAAACAAAAAAGTTTTTCTCACTAGAACTAGTTTTTGGACCGATCGTTCCTATGGCAGCTATATGATATAGTCATCCGATCCGGCCGGTTCCGACATATTAGTTGCGTGCAGTAAAAAGAAGACTCTGTGCAAAATTTCAGCTCGATAGCTTTAAAACTGAGAGACTAGTTCGCGTAGAAACAGACGGACAGACGGACAGACGGACGGACGGACAAGCGGAAATGAACTCGGCTCGTCGTCCTGATCAAGAATATATATAGTTTATGGGGTCGGAAATGAATATTTCTATGCGTTACAAACTTCTGGGCAAAATTAATATACACTTTTCAAGTGTATAAAAATAGAAGGCTAACATCGGCTACGCCGATGTTTTAAATACCCTTGCAGTTTTTGAAAGTCGCTACCATTGATAACAAAAAAGTTTTTCTCACTACAACTAGTTTTTTGACCGACCGTTTATATGGCAGCTATATGCTATAGTCATCCGATTTTGATAAATTTTTCCAGAATTGTGTAAAGGGGTATAAAACTAATATATACCAAGATTGGTGACGCTTCGATGGAAAACAAACAAGTTTTTCTCACTAGAACAATTTTTTTGACAGACCGTTTATATGGCAGCTATATGCTATAGTCATCCGATTTTAATAAATTTTTTTGAAATTGTGTAAAAGCATATAAAACTAATATAAACTAAGATTGGTGACGCTACAATAGTAAACAAAAAAGTTTTTCTCACTAGAACTAGTTTTTTTACTGACCGTTTATATGGCAGCTATATGCTATAGTCATCCGATTTTGATAAATTTTTCCAGAATTGTGTGAAGGGGTATAAAACTAATATATACCAAGTTTGGTGACGATTCAATAGAAAACAAAAAAGTTTTTCTCACTAGAACTAGTTTATGGACCGATCGTTCCTATGGCAGCTATATGATATAGTCATCCGATCCGGCCGATTCCGACAAATGTGCAGCCTATGTATATTTAAAGACTTTTTGCAAAGTTTGGTCAAGATAGCTCTAAAACTGAGGGAGGAGATAGCATAGAAACAGACGGACGGACAGACGGGACGGACCGACGGACAGACGGACAGACGGACATGGCTATATAGACTCAGCTCGTCATGCTGATCAAGAATATATATAGTTTATGGGGTCGGAGATGCTTCCTTCTATGCGTTACAAACATCGTGACAATTTTAATATACCCTCTGCAAGGGTATACAAATTATAGAAGTCCTCATAGTCAGAAAGATGAAATTGAAAGACAAGTCCAAAAATTGATAAAAGACCAAATAGTCGAACCATCTGTGTCAGCTTATAATAGCCCACTTTTATTAGTGCCAAAAAGTCACTACCCGATTCTGACAAGAAAAAATGGCGATTAGTAATTGACTATCGTCAAATTAATAAAAAACTGTTGTCTGATAAATTTCCGCTGCCTAGAATTGATGATATTTTAGATCAACTAGGTAGAGCAAAATACTTTTCATGCCTTGACTTAATGTCAGGTTTTCATCAAATTGAACTCGAAAAAAGTTCACGCGATATAACATCTTTTTCAACAAACAATGGTTCATATCGCTTCACGCGACTACCATTCGGATTAAAAATAGCGCCAAATTCCTTTCAGAGAATGATGACTATAGCTTTCTCTGGACTGGAACCTTCGCAAGCATTCCTTTATATGGATGACTTAATAGTTATTGGTTGTTCCGAAAAACATATGCTCAAAAACTTAACCGATGTTTTTGAGAAATGTAGGCAACACAATCTAAAGTTACACCCTGAAAAATGTTCATTTTTTATGCATGAAGTTACTTTTTTGGGACATAAATGCACAGACAAAAGGAATCTTACCAGACGACAAAAAATACGATGTCATTCAAAATTATCCGGTCCCACATAATGCGGACAGCGCTAGAAGATTTGTCGCATTTTGTAATTATTACAGAACATTTATAAAAAATTTTGCCGACTATTCCCGTCACATAACAAGATTATGTAAAAAAGATGTAAAATTTGAATGGACATCTGAATGCCAGAAAGCCTTCGAACATCTAAAATCAGCATTAATAAACCCAACACTTTTGCAGTATCCAGATTTCAGCAAAGAATTTTGCATTATCACAGATGCTAGTAAATTAGCATGTGGAGCAGTCCTAACTCAAAACAAAGATGGACTACAGCTCCCTGTTGCATACGCATCCAGATCTTTTACAAAAGGCGAAAGCAACAAAAGTACAACAGAACAAGAACTATCAGCCAATCATTGGGCAATAACACATTTCAGACCATATATTTATAGTAGACATTTCACTGTCAAAACAGATCATAAAGCACTCACTTACCTATTTTCAATGGTAAATCCCAGTTCGAAACTAACACGAATGAGACTTGAATTAGAGGAATATAATTTCACACACACAAAAAAAAAACGTTGGTAAATCCGACATTTTTCATTGGTAAATCCGCCAATTTCCCATTTTGTTTTTCGCCCAACAATTTTTCATTTCAAAAATAAATGGTTTCCACTTTTGATTTTCAAAATTGTTTCCATTTTGATTTTAAAGTGTTTTACTTTTGAAATAAAAAAAAAATAAAAATTTTGTGAAACAGTTTTCTCTAGTGGGGTTTGTGTGTTTTTGCACACACCAACAAACCCAAACCTTTACAAACAAAATCGGTCTTTCCCCGATGATGCTGAAAACTTGAATTCGTTTGTTTCTGAAATTTTTTTATTTTTTTAATATTATTAAATCTTTACCTTGTCTGGGACTCGAACACACGACCTCTGGGACACACACATACTGAAAGACAAACGCCTCAACGCATTCGGCTACTGCACGCTCGCGAAGGAATTGAGCGCAGAGCACATGTTAAGCTGGTGGTGGTAGCCGACCAGGGTTTTTTTGTTTCTGTTCTATTTTTAGCATATCGACTTGACAAAAATCGCACTCAATTGATCAAAATTGCGAACATTTTGATTCTATATGGAAATCAAAAGTGAACTTGTAATTTGAAGGCAAAAGTGTCTGCTCTTTAAAATCAAACAATTACGCAGTTGATTGAATTGTCGTTTTTACGTGTAGATTGGTAAAATCAAAAAGAAAAATCATTAATTACAATACTTTTTAGCCAAAGTTGAAAAATGTGATTTTTACAATTTTTTTTTTTTGTGTGCAGTAGAATATTTAAAGGGAAAAGACAATTATGTAGCCGACGCGCTATCACGAATCACAATATATGATTTAAAAAATATACAGACGAACAATAAAATTCTGAAAGTCACTACCAGAAATCAAAGTAAACAGAAAAATTCCTGCGCAGGAAAAGAAAATGAAAAAATAGATTTGCATAAGCAAACTCTAAATAAAGCTTCTCAGCCCAACGTATACGAAGTCATTACAAATGATGAGGTACGAAAAGTAGTGACCTTGCGATTAACAGATTCACTATGCTTACTAAAGCGTGGAAAAAAAGTTATAGCAAGAATTGAAGTTAGCAATATGTACACCAATGAAATTCTCGACTTAGGTCAGTTCTTTCAAAGGCTTGAAACAGAAGCCGGTCTATTAAATATTAGCCAACTCAAAATTGCACTGAGGCAAAAGATCTTTGACACCATATCAATAGAATCTTTTAAAATAATGGGCAATAAAATATTAAAATCTATAAGGGTAGCGCTACTCAAGCCAGTGTCAATATTATCAAACAATGATAAAGAAAAAGAAGCAATACTGTTTACATTCCATGACGATCCAATACAAGGAGGTCATACAGGCATAGCTAGAACATTAGCAAAAATAAAAAGGCATTATTACTGGAAAAACATGACCAGAGATATATCAAGATATTTAAGAAAATGCGCCAAATGCCAAAAGTCAAAAGTTACAAAACACACAAAGACCCCATTAACAATAACTGAAACGCCACAAATGGCTTTCGACAGGGTAATTGTGGATACGATCGGTCCACTACCCAAATCTGAACAAGGAAATGAATATGCAGTAACACTAATCTGCGATTTAACAAAATACCTTGTAGCAATACCAATAAAAAACAAAAGTGCAAATACAGCAGCAAAAGCTATATTTGAAGATTTTATTCTGAAATACGGTCCAATGAAGACGTTCATTACGGACATGGGAACAGAATATAAAAATTCAATAATAGAAGATTTTTGCAAATATATGAATATCAAAAACATAACTTCTACCGCACACCATCACCAGACTGTAGGTACCGTGGAGCGAAGCCACAGAACATTTAATGAGTTCATTAGATCATACATCTCAGTTGACAAATCAGATTGGGATGTGTGGCTTCAATACTTCGTATATTGCTTTAACACAACACCATCTATGGCACATGACTATTGTCCATACGAGTTAGTTTTTGGTAAAACTTCAAATTTACCAAAACATTTTAATAGTATAGATAAGATACAACCACTATACAATATAGAAGATTATGCAAAAGAAACGAAATTTAGACTAGAACAAGCATTTAAGAGAGCTAGATTAATGTTAGAATCTCATAAGCAAAAACAAAAAATTAATTACGACAAGACTATTTTAAATTTTGAGTTAAAAATAGGAGATCAGGTTTTATTGAAAAATGAAGCAGGACATAAGCTAGATTTTAAATATACTGGACCATATAAGGTGGAACAATTAGGAGATAGGGATAATATAACAATATCAAGCAGTAACAAGTAAGAAAGTCGGTCAAGCCCGACTGTAATATACTCTGTACCTGTTTGTACGAAACTAATAACTTTAAAGTGTGAGGTTTTTTCAAAATCTGAGGGTGGCAACTCTTTCAACCATCGTTCATCTGGTTGAAAAACGATGTATGGGGGCTAGTACCTAGTACAAACCCGTAAAATTATAAAATTTGTATATAATTTCCTATTAACAAAAACGTATCTATATTAGTCACGCGGGAATCACGCGTGATTTCTGACCGCAGGCCATCTCAATTATATCGCTCCACTCATAGCAAGGTCCAATTGGGAAATTACCAGTTAGCTATTGCCTTCTCGCTCTCTCTTTCTCGTAAGTTCTACCAATGGCAACGGTGTTGTTGTTGGCGTTGGTTTTTATTTTCTTTTACATATAGCTCTAATATCGTTCATCTGATCGAAAAATGATGTATGGCGGGTCGATTCAAAATAAGTAGTAGAATATATGTCTAGAATGTTCGAACTATCTATCTTGAAAATTGTGGGAGTTATTTCGTTTTTTTAAATTTGCGGGGGAGGCAGGGGGCGTGGCAAAAATCAAAACTAAACTTGATCTGCCTGCAAGTATAAGAAATATATGTTCCATACACTTCAAACCTCTATCTCTTACCATCTCTGAGATCTCTTCGTTCATACGGACAGACGGACAGACGGACAGACGGACAGACAGACAGACGGACAGACGGACAGACAGACGGACAGACGGACATGGCTATATCGACTCGGCTGTTGATGCTGATCAAGAATATATATACTTTATGGGGTCGGAGATGCTTCCTTCTGGCTGTTACATACATTTGCACAAACCCAATATACTCTGTGTACCTTCGGTACAGAGTATAAAAATAAAAAACAAATAGTACATAAAGATAGATTGAAAATTTTTATTTCATAATTATTTCGTACTTTTATAAATATATCTTGTGTGGCCATACACTAGATTAAATAACAATAGACTAAATAACCATACATTAAACTAAATAACAATATCCATACAGTAAAATAAGTAAAAACTCCATGTAGTGAAAAATTATACTACACAAAAATTATATACATAAAAATTTATAGAGGAAAATATCAATACTTTTTGTTTGAAAAAAAAAAAAAAAACATTTTTATAAAAAAAAAAAATACAAAAAAAAATATATATACATATATATATACATATATACATGCGATTGGAGACGCTACGATGGAAATCAAAAAAGTTTTTCTCACATAGACTTATTTTTCGACCGATCGGTCCTATGGCAGCTATATACTATAGTGATCCGATTTTGATACATTTTTCTAGAATCATGTAGAAGCATATAAAACTAACACATACCAAGATTTGTGACGCTACGATGGAAAACAAAAAAGTTTTTCTCACCAGAAGTAGTTCTTAGACCGATCGTTCCTATGGCAGCTATATGATATAGTCATCCGATCCGGCCGGTTCCGACATATTAGTTGCGTGCAGTAAAAAGAAGACTCTGTGCAAAATTTCAGCTCGATAGCTTTAAAACTGAGAGACTAGTTCGCGTAGAAACAGACAGACAGACGGACAGACAGACAGACAGACAGACAGACAGACAGACAGACGGACAGACGGACGGACGGACAAGCGGAAATGAACTCAGCTCGTCGTCCTGATCAAGAATATATATAGTTTATGGGGTCGGAAATGAATATTTCTATGCGTTACAAACTTCTGGGCAAAATTAATATACACTTTTCAAGTGTATAAAAATCGTTAATAAAAATTCAGGAATGGTACTAGAAGTTTACAAAAAATCGATAAATTACTTTCAGTTGATGTACTTTAAAACTGCATACTTGAAATTTGAATAAGATTTGGGGCCGCTACGCCTAGTAAGCCCGGCTATGCCCTTTGTAGTTTTAGGGAAAAACTTGTATCTGACACTTAGTTCTGATTATTTTTAGGGTTTAATTTTAAGCAATATTTACTTATCTGACTGTTCTATTCGATTATTTTTAGTGCTGGTTAAGCGCTAGATTGAAAATTTTGAACTTATGAAAAAATGTTTCGCCTTGCTCAAAAAGCTCAATTTTGCAGAAAAAGGCTCCAATCAATAACATAATTTATTTCTGTTAGTAGGTGTTATAGCTCGTGATAAAACGAAGAGATTAAAAACAAAAGAAATTTACATTTTTGTAAGCAAAATAATACCCATGTGTTTTATGTACAAATCGCTTTCGACCCAATTCCCATACTATTTGGACCGTTTTTGGATTTGCAAAACACATGGGATAAATGTGAATATAAATAGCAATACAAATATCCAGAAGTTACCTTGTGAAAAAGAATGCTTCGTTTAATCTTTAGCATATCCTATATTAAAGGAGGGATCAAATTTTAAGAAAAATCGGTTGACATGTTATTATGAAAACGTGTCCAATGTTCTCAAAACGCGTTTTTTGAGAAAAGCCCGACCTGTCCCTTATGGGGCACTTTAAAAAAAACGAGAGCGTAAGTTGAAGTCGGCCCTGCTCGATGTCGATATACCCGTTACTCAGGTTAAGGTTTATTTAAGAATATTTTATTATATCACAACATGCCCAAATTGTGGGAGATATGAGGTTTTTCCAAATTGCGGGGGTGGCAACTCTACTGTAGCTCATCTGATCGGGAAACGATCCATAAGTAATGATGATTTAAATATATGTCTAGAAGGTTCGAACAATCTATTTTCAAAATTGTGGGAGATATGAGGTATTTTCCAAATTGCGTGGGTGGCAACTCTTTTTATCGTTCATCTGATCAGAAAATTATGTATGGCGGATCGATAGGTAATGCCGATTTAAATATATGGTTTGAATTTAGAAGGTTTGAACAATCTATTTTAAAAAATTGTGGGAGATATGAGGTATTTTTCATATTGCGGGGGCGGGAGGGGGCGTGGCAAAAATATAAAACAAACTTGGTCTGCGTGCAGAAGATACAAGTCTACACTGAAAAAATGATAGCTCTAGCTCTTATAGTCCCTGAGATCTAGGTGTTCATACAGACGGACAGACGGACATGTCTATATCGACTCGGCTATTGATGCTGATCAAGAATATATATTCTTTATGGGGTTACATTTGCACGAACTTAGTATACCCTTTTTACTCTACGAGTAACGTCAAGCTATAGTAGAGTTGCCACCCCCGCAATTTGGAAAAAACCTCATATCTCCCACAATTTAGGCATGTTAATACCCTGAGTAACGGGAATATCGAAGTTAAGCATGGCCGACTTAAACTTACACTCTCGTTTCATTAACAATTTTGTAGGTTACTGAAAAATAAGTTAAAATACTGAAAATGTTTGTTGATTTCGAGAACGACTTTCCTTTAGTGAAACAACGGAACGACACTTTTAACAACCATTATTTCTTTGCTAAACCATGCTGAAATACGAAATACACACTAGAAAACCACCATGGCAATGCCCAAGACCTCTGCATTTCACATAGAGCCATCCGCTTTCAATTTTATAAGTATTTGCTTTACAATCTCATTGGCCCGCTTCTTTTTAAATAAACCACAGCGGACATATTTTAAGTCCGTCCGTCCGATTTTCCAGATTGACGACTAGATCTCAAAATCTATAAGAGCCAGAGCTTAAAATTTTTAAAAGTAAAATCGTTTTGTTAATAATTTTGATTAAAAAATTTTAATTGTATTGAGAGATGCAAATCAAGTAGGTGACGAACAAGTTTAATATTTTAATGGATTTCAGTAGGCCTGGAAACCATACCCGATCCAAATGTGAGCAATTTTGTTCAGTTTGGGTTGACTCGCCTTCGAGACAACATTACTTACAATTTTTCTTTCTTTTATTTTCTGGCCTGAGCACTATTACTGGAGCTGCGTCTTTTTTTTATAGTCTTCCTTTTGATTATCACTGTTCTGGCCTCTGAAGTTAAGTCAATTATTGCGATTTGGAAATTTTCTGTAACGCCTTTTGCTTGGCTTTTCGGGTCGGCTGTACTCTTTTTCTTTTTTTTTTTCTTCTTTTTCTTTTTGGATTTACTCATATCCCTATTATAGTCACTGACTCTGACAAATTATTCCACAGTTGTGGTGCCCGATCTACTCCTTCTTCTATGCAGCAGTTGTCGATCATGCAATAATCATGTAGAAAATTGAAGAACTGATTCTCAATTGAACTTTTGGGTGTAAAACGCTTTAGTTCTTGAAGTAAAGTGTTTCTTAACTTCGGTGTCTGAATGGACACGATTGTACGGCGAGGTTTTAGAAACCAAAGCAGATTATTCATTTAGCGGATGAGATGCCAAATTTGGTTTATTTTATTTTATTTTTTTTTGTGAAATGTCTATTTTGTACGTATAATATATGTGTGTGAAATGTCTATGATGTGGAATGTTATTAATTTTAATTTAAAAATTTTATGAACAAAAAAGTTTAATAATAAAAAAACGAGAAGGCAAAGCTAACTTCGACTGTGCCGAAGTTTAAATACACTTGAAAAACTTTACTCCAACTGACTTAACCGGTAAAATATATATAGGATATAGATATGAGCACGGTTGCCACTTGAAAAATTAAAATGCTCCAAAAAATGTTAAAAAGGCTCCATATAAAAATTCCAAACTGCATTATGTCAAAAAAGTAGATGGAATTATTGTTTTATATTTCTTTATTTATAATTCTTTGAAACTAAACATAACAAAATCCAATTTTTAAGATTTTTAAACTATCCGTATTTTATTTAGGCCATTTATTTGTCAGTGGTTTTATATATTTGGACATAGCTTTCGAACATTGGACATAAGTTTCTGCCAATAAATCAGATTAAAAATAAGTCAGACAATTTATATTTTAAGGAAATAGTTTGTTGAGTAAATTAGCTCAAAGCATCGTTTTTTTTATACACTTGAAAAGTGTATATTAATTTTGCCCAGAAGTTTGTAACGCATAGAAATATTCATTTCCGACCCCATAAACTATATATATTCTTGATCAGGACAACAAGCTGAGTTCATTTCCGCTTGTCCGTCCGTCCGTCTGTCCGTCTGTCCGTCTGTCCGTCTGTCTGTCCGTCTGTCCGTCTGTCTGTTTCTACGCGAACTAGTCTCTCAGTTTTAATGCTATCGAGCTGAAATTTTGCACAGAGTCTTCTTTTTACTGCACGCAACTAATATGTCGGAACCGGCCGGATCGGATGACTATATCATATAGCTGCCATAGGAACGATCGGTCTAAGAACAAGTTCTAGTTAGAAAAACTTTTTTGTTTTAAATCGTAGCGTCCCCAATCTTGGTATATGTTAGTTTTATATGCTTTCACATAATTCTGGAAAAATGAATCAAAATCGGATCACTATAGCATATAGCTGCCATAGGAACGATCGGATGACTATAGCATATAGCTGCCATATAAACGGTCGGTCAAAAAACCACTTTTAGTCAGAAAAACTTTTTTGTTTTTTATCGTAGCGTCCCCAATCTTGGTATATATTAGTTTTATATGCTTTCACATAATTTTGAAAAAAATTATCAAAATCGGATGACTATAGCATATAGCTGCCATAGGACCGATCGGTCGGAAAATGTGTTTTACTAAGAAAAGTTTTTTTTTATGGTATTAAATTTTTATTATCAATGATTTCATAATTTTAAATATCTGATATCTATATCCTATATATATTTTACCGGTTAAATCAGTTGAAGTAAAGTTTTTCAAGTGTATTAAAACTTCGGCACAGTCGAAGTTAGCTTTGCCTTCTCGTTTTTAAATTTTTTAAACAAAAACAAGTAAGAAAGTCGGTCAAGCCCGACTGTAATATACTCTGTACCTGTTTGTACGAAACTAATAACTTTAAAGTGTGAGCTTTTTTCAAAATCTGACGGTGGCAACTCTTTCAACCATCGTTCATCTGGTTGAAAAACGATGTATGGGGGCTAGTACCTAGTACAAACCCGTAAAATTATAAAATTTGTATATAATTTCCTATTAACAAAAACGTATCTATATTAGTCACGCGGGAATCACGCGTGATTTCGACCGCAGGCCATCTCATATCGCTCCACTCATACAATGAATACGTTACTTTGCCTTCTCGCTCTCCTCGTAAGTTCTACTGCCGTTTTTGTTGGCGTTATTTTCATATAGCTCTAATATCGTTCCTGTCGAGGTGTGCGGGTCGATTCAAATAAGTTATTCAATGTTCGAACTTCTATCTTGAATTTAGTTATTTCGTTTTTTAAATTTGCGGGAGCGGGGCTGGCAAAAATCAACTAACGTCTGCTGAAAATCCTACCTTCAACCTCCTCTACCCCTGGACTCTTCTTCAAGAACGGCACGCCGCGGCCGGATCGACCGTTGTGTGTCGAAATAACTTTTGGGGTCGGGGCTTCCTTCTTGTTAATGCAACCATATTCTTCCTTCGGTAGTATAAAATAAAAATCGGTCGCCCCTTTATACCTACTTTTGTACGAACTAATAACTTTAAAGTGTAGGTTTTTCAAAATCTGAGGTGGCAACTCTTTCACCATCGTTCTTGGTTGAAAACGATTATGGGGGCTAGCTAGTACAAACCCGTAAAATTATAAAATTTGTATATAATTTCCTATTAACAAAAACGTATCTATATTAGTCACGCGGGAATCACGCGTGATTTCTGACCGCAGGCCATCTCAATTATATCGCTCCACTCATAGCAAGGTCCAATTGGGAAATTACCATTTAGCTATTGCCTTCTCGCTCTCTCTTTCTCGTAAGTTCTACCAATGGCAACGGTGTTGTTGTTGGCGTTGGTTTTTATTTTCTTTTACATATAGCTCTAATATCGTTCATCTGATCGAAAAATGTTGTATGGCGGGTCGATTCAAAATAAGTAGTAGAATATATGTCTAGAATGTTCGACCTATCTATCTTGAAAATTGTGGGAGTTATTTCGTTTTTTTAAATTTGCGGGGGAGGCAGGGGGCGTGGCAAAAATCAAAACTAAACTTGATCTGCCTGCAAGTATAAGAAATATATGTTCCATACACTTCAAACCTCTATCTCTTACCATCTCTGAGATCTCTTCGTTCATACGGACAGACGGACAGACGGACAGACAGACAGACGGACAGACGGACAGACAGACGGACAGACGGACATGGCTATATCGACTCGGCTGTTGATGCTGATCAAGAATATATATACTTTATGGGGTCGGAGATGCTTCCTTCTGGCTGTTACATACATTTGCACAAACCCAATATACTCTGTGTACCTTCGGTACAGAGTATAAAAATAGTGATTTTTCATTAGAAGAATTTTATCAGCATGATTTCTTTACAAAAGCCGCTTAGCATAACACGGTATTCATTTTTTTATTCGATATAAAAATTGGAACACTGGAGAAAATTAAGCGAAAAATCGAAAAAAATGGTCATAGATTCGATTTTTTCGACAAATTTACCTAGAAGTCCCATAAATATCCAATTCTGGAACTTGGCGTGTTCTTAAAACTTTTAGCCTGAAATATTTAAAGAAACTTTGCCAAAGGAAGTTTTCCAAAAAAATAAAAACCAAAGAAGTTAAACATATTTATAAAAAATGGTATTTTCCATAAAATGGCAAACTTGACAAAAAATTTTAAAAAAAATTTCGTATGAAATCATCATTACAACTCTAAAAAGTAATGATGCAGTTCGATTCCTGGGATTCCCGGTTCGAAATAGGGGGAAACCGTCGAGTTTGATAATGTCTTTTTTTTGACTTGCACAGTGTTATAAATAAATAAATGTTAATAATAAATACAATTTTGTTGGCGAAATCCTTCGCCTGAAGAAGAAAGACCTTGACGAAAGGACTTAATAGGGGAGTCTGGACGCAGACAACGAAAGGAGCGCATAGCGCGTAAATGGGCCCACTTTGAAGTAATGCGAAAGCTTTTCCGAAGTGGATCAAGGCCTGATATGAGGGGGGGTTTTTAGTGGGTGCGAGTCCTACATACCCTACTGCGACGGCAGAATAGGAAATGCATAAGGCATTTTCCCCTCCTCAACCCAAAAAAAAAAAAAAAAAATAGAAGGCTAACATCGGCTACGCCGATGTTTTAAATACCCTTGCAGTTTTTAAAAGGCGCTACCATTGATAACAAAAAAGTTTTTCTCACTAGAACTAGTTTTTTGACCGACCATTTATATGGCAGCTATATGCTATAGTCATCCGATTTTGATAAATTTTTCCAGAATTGTGTGATGGGATATAAAACTAATATATACCAAGATTGGGGACGCTACGATTGAAAACAAAAAAGTTTTTCTCACTAGAAGTATTTTTTTGACCGACCCTTTCTATGGCAGCTATATAATATAGTCATCCGATTTTGATAAATTTTTCCTGTATTATGTGGAAGCATATAAAACTAACATATACCAAGATTAGTGACGCTGCGATGGAAAACAAAAAAGTTTTTCTCACTAAAACTTATTTTCCGACCGATCGTTCCTAGGGCAGCTATATGATATAGTCATCCGATCTGGCCGGTTCCGACATATTAGTTGCGTGCAGTAAAAAGAAGACTCTGTGCAAAATTTCAGCTCGATAGCTTTAAAACTGAGGGACTAGTTCGCGTAGAAACAGACAGACAGACAGACAGACAGACAGACAGACGGACAGACGGACAGACGGACAGACGGACGGACGGACAAGCGGAAATGAACTCAGCTCGTCGTTCTGATCAAGAATATATATAGTTTATGGGGTCGGAAATGAATATTTCTATGTGTTACAAACTTCTGGGCAAAATTAATATACACTTTTCAAGTGTATAAAAAAAAAAACAGTGTTATAAATATGGGTTACCAATAGACGGAAGATTTTTCTGCTGTGAATATTATTTTGAAATAAATTGCAAATTTTCCGTTTATACTTTCACATAAGTCTGAAAAAATTTATCAAGATCGGATGACTGTAGCATATTGCTGCCACATAAATGGTCGGTAAAAAAACTAGTTCTAGTGGGAAAAACTTCTTTGTTTCCATTGTAGCATCACTAATCGTGGTATTTATTAGTTTAATATACTTTCACACAATTCTGGAAAAATTTATCAAATTCGGATGACTATAGCATATAGCTGACATATAAACGGTCGGTCTAAAAACTACTTCTAGTGAGAAAAACTTTTTTGTTTTCTATCGTCGCGTCCCCAATCTTGGTAGATATTAGTTTTATATGCTTTTACAAATTTTTGAAAAAACTGATCAAAATCGGATGACTATAGCATATAGCTGCCATAGGACCGATCGGTCGGAAAATGTGATTTACTAAGAAATGTTTTTTTTATGGTATCAAATTTTTATTATCAATGATTTAAAAATTTTAAATATCTGATATCTATATACTATATATATTTTACTGGTTAAATCAGTTGGAGTAAAGTTTTTTAAGTGTATTAAAACTTCGGCACAGTCGAAGTTAGCTTTGCCTTCTCGTTATACTCTGTACCGAAGGTACACAGAGTATATTGGGTTTGTGCTAATATATGTAACAGCCGTTCCATAAACTTCAAACCTCTGGCTCTTACCATCTCTGAGATCTCTTCGTTCATACCGACAGACACACGGACACGGCTATATCGACTCGGCTGTTGATGCTGATTAAGAATATACATAGCTTATAGGGTCGAAGATGCTTTCTTCAGGCTGTTACATACATTTGCACAAACCCAATATACTGTCTGCACCTTCGGTACAGAGTATAAAAAGACATGGCAAAATGAGGGCCTCTTCAACATATTGGCCCCATCTTCCGATCCACTTTTTCATCTCTGCGGCATGTGAAGTATCGAAAAGAGTAAGAATCAAAAATGATTAATCTATTAGAGATACTTGTCTTATAGCCTATTTCCACTGGCACATATATGTACATTTGAAAATATTAGAAATCCAAAGCAAATATACATTCTAAGCCGATAAGTGAAAGTTGACCAATCTTTGGGTAAGTTTAGCAACTATGTTTGTATTGACGTCGCACTTGTTGAAAAAAACGCGAATTTAATGGTTAAAAATAAAAAATGTAAAAATTTCGAATGTACATATATGTGCCAGTGGAAATTTTTAACACCAATTATTTTAGACTTCTAGTTGGGGTACCACTTTTGTGTTTAACATGGTTAATTGTCATATCAAGATACAATTTGAGGAATTTTTGCAGAATTTTTGGAGGTGTGAAAGGTGGTCAAAAATAATAAAAACAATTATATGTATTTACTAGCATATAACCCGGCGCGCTTCGCTTCGACTCCATCAGTATTGCCGACAAAAACGCTTGTGTTTGAATTAATAACGAGAATGCAAAGCTAACTTCGACTGTGCCGAAGTTTTAATACACTTGAAAAACTTTACTCCAACTGATTTAACCGGTAAAATATATATAGGATATAGATATCAGATATTTAAAAATTTTAAATCATTGATAATAAAAATTTGATACCCTAAAAAAAACTTTTCTTAGTAAAACACATTTTTCGACCGATCGGTCCTATGGCAGCAATATGCTATAGTCATCCGATTTTGATAAAATCTTCCAGAATTGTGTTGACGCATATAAAACTAATATCTACCAAGATTGGTGACGCTACGATGGAAAATAAAAAAGTTTTTCCCACTAGAAGTAGTTTTTTGACCGACCTTTTCTATGGGAGCTATATAATACAGTCCACCGATTTTGATAAATTTTTCCTGTATTATATGAAAGCATATAAAACTAACATATACCAAGATTAGTGACGCTACGATGAAAAACAAAAAAGTTTTTCTCACTAGAACTAGTTTTTTAACCGACTGTTTCTATGGCAGCTATATGCTATAGTCATCCGATTTTGATACATTTTTCCAGAATTATGTGGAAACATATACAACTAACATTTACCAAGATTAGTGACGCTACGATGGAAAACAAAAAAGTTTTTCTCACTAGAACTAGTTCTTGGACCGATCGTTCCTATGGCAGCTATATGATATAGTTATCCGATCCGGCCGGTTCCGACATATTAGTTGCGTGCAGTAAAAAGAAAACTCTGTGCAAAATTTCACCTCGATAGCTTTAAAACTGAGGGACTAGTTCGCGTAGAAACAGACAGACAGACAGACAGACGGACAGACGGACAGACAGACGGACAGACGGACGGACGGACGGACGGACAGACAGAATTGAACTCGGTTCGTCGTCCTGATCAAGAATATATATAGTTTATGTGGTCGGAAATGAATATTTCTATGCGTTACAAACTTCTGGGCAAAATTAATATACACTTTTCAAGTGTATAAAAATATTTTGGAAAAATCTTATAAAAACTTAAAAAAAATTCGAAAAAAATGTATTTATTTCTTTTAAAAATTTTTTTGGTAGTAATTTTATATCATAGAAACATTAAAAAACGAGAAGGCAAAGCTAACTTCGACTGTGCCGAAGTTTTAATACACTTAAAAAACTTTACCCCAACTGATATCAAAAAATTTTAAATCATTGATAATAAAAATTTGATACCATAAAATAAAACTTTTTTTTAGTAAAACACATTTTCCGACCGATCGGTCCTATGGCAGCTATACGCTATTGTCATCCGACTTTGAGAAATTTTTTCAAAAATTTGTAAAAGCATATAAAACTAATATCTACCAAGATTGGTGACGATACGATGGAAAACAAAAAAGTTTTCCTCACTAGAACTTGTTTTTTGACCGACCGTTCGTATGGCAGCTATATGCTATAGTCATCCGATTTTGATACATTTTTCCTGAATTGTATGGAAGCATATAAAACTAATATATACCACGATTGGTGACGCTACGATGAAAAACAAAAAAAGTTTTTCTCACTAGAGCTAGTTTTTTGGGTGCATGCAATAACGCCCGGTGCGATTACGCCCACGGGCGTTATCGCACACTCAAAAGTGCTATAACGCCCGTGGGCATTATAGCACAATAGAAAGTGCGATTACGCCCGGCGGGCATTATTGCACTTTACCATTTTAAAAGAACATAAAAGAAAATGGTATAAAAATATTTCTCGAATTCTAATCAGGTTTAAAGCGATTTAAATCGACTTAAATGTAAGAACAAATTATTGGTTTGATACCTATTACCTTAATCGTTTTTTTGAAAATTAAACATGTACAACATTCGAAATCGGAACAGGCCATATATATATATATATATATATATATATATATATGCTTATTTATTTATTTCTCTTCGAAAATGGAAAAAGATACAAAAGCACTATACTAAAAAATAAATAAGAAAAAATTATTACAAGTCTATGAGAACATTAAAATGAGTGTTAACAGATTGAATTTAATGAAATGTTTGAATATGGTCTTTAGTTATTTGTCTGCCATATAGACAAAGCAGTAAAGAGTTTTTATGTCAAAATTTCTTTAAAAAATTTTTTTACTGCGTTCATATGTACTCCTTTGTTGAGCGAGAAAAAAATTAAGATTGCTATGACATTGAATTGGAATGAGGGTGGGTGGATAATAAGTAAAGTGAGCAAAAAAAAAATGTAATGCGATAAATATATTGGAGAAGGAGTTTAAAAAAAAAATCGGCGGCCGATTTTTTTTTTAAACTCCTTCTCCAATATATTTATCGCATTACATTTTTTATACACTTGAAAAGTGTATATTAATTTTGCCCAGAAGTTTGTAACGCATAGAAATATTCATTTCCGACCCCATAAACTATATATATTCTTGATCAGGACGACGAGCTGAGTTCAATTCCGCTTGTCCGTCCGTCCGTCTGTCCGTCTGTCCGTCTGTCCGTCTGTCTGTCTGTCTGTCTGTCTGTCTGTCTGTTTCTACGCGAACTAGTCCCTCAGTTTTAAAGCTATCGAGCTGAAATTTTGCACAGAGTCTTCTTTTTACTGCACGCAACTAATATGTCGAAACCGGCCGGATCGGATGACTATTTCTTATAGCTGGCATAGGAACGGTCGGTCTGAAAATAAGTCATAGTGAGAAAAACTTTTTTATTTTCCATTGTAGCGTCACCAATCTTGGTCTATATTAGTTCTAGATGATTTCACATATTTGTGGAAAAATTTATCAAAATCGGATGACTATAGCATATAGCTGCCATATAAACGGGCGGTCCAAAAACTAGTTCTAGTGAGAAAAACTTTTTTGTTTTCCGTCGTAGCGTCACCAATCGTGGTATATATTAGTTCTATATGCTTCCACACAATATTGAAAAATTTATCAAAATCGGATGACTTAGCATATAGCTGCCATATAAACAGTGGGTCAAAAAACTAGTTCTATTGGGAAAAACTTTTTTATTTTACATCTTAGCGTCACCAATCTTGGTATATATTAGTGTTATATGCGTCAACACAATTCTGGAAGATTTTAACAAAATCGGATGACTATAGCATAAAGCTGCTATGGGACCGATCGGTCGAAAAATGTGTTTTAGTAAGAAAAGTTGTTTTTATGGTATCAAATTTTTATTATCAATGATTTACATTTTTTTAATATCTGATATCTATATCCTATATATATTTTACCGGTTAAATCAGTTGGAGTAAACTTTTTCAAGTGTATTAAAACTTCGGCACAGTCGAAGTTAGCTTTGCCTTCTAGTTTTTTGCTCACTTTACTTATTATCCACCCACCCTCATTCCAATTCAATGTCATATCAAAGATAACCGAGGATCTGATAATAAGATAAGTGCGCGGGAGAATGCATGTTGCTAAATAAACAGTTTTTTATTGACGACTCACTTTTGTATTTTGTTTGATTTTGATTAATAATAGGCAAATTTAAGAGATTTTAGAAAGAACGGGCGTTATCGCACTTTTAAAAGTGCAACTACGCCCGCGGGCGCTATTGCACACTCATCAGTGGCGTAATCGCACTTTCTATTATGCTATAATGCCCACGGGCGTTATAGCACTTTTGGGAGTGCGATTACGCCCACGGGCCTTATCGCACTGGGCGTTATTGCATGCACCCAGTTTTTTGACTAATCGTTCCTATGGCAGCTATATGATATAGTCATCAGATTTTGATAAATTTGTTCAGTATTATGTGGAAGCATGTAAAACTAATATATACTAAGACTGGTGACGCTACGATGGAAAACAAAAAAGTTTTTCTCACTAAGACTTATTTTCAGACCGATCGTTCCTATGGCAGCTATACGATATAGTCATCCGATCCGGCCGGTTCCGACATATTAGTTGCGTGCAGTAAAAAGAAGACTTTGTGCAAAATTTCAGCTCGATAGCTTCAAAGCTGAGGGACTAGTTCGCGTAGAAACAGACAGACAGACAGACGGACAGATGGACAGACAGACGGACAGACAGACGGACAGACAGACGGACGGACGGAATTGAAGTCAGCTCGTCGTCCTGATCAAGAATATATATAGTTTATGACGTCGGTAATGAATATTTCTATGCGTTACAAACTTCTGGGCAAAATTAATATACACTTTTCAAGTGTATAACAAGAGCGTAAGTTAAAGTTGGCCCTGCCCGACTTCGATATACCCGTTACTTAAAGAAAAATTTAATAAAAATTATATTATTAAATCACAAAATGACCAGCGTAGTTATTTGATTTGCGTAGATCTCGACTATAGTAATCTGATCGTAAAACAGTGTATAGTGTATCGATAAGTAATGATGATTAAAATATTTGTATAGAAGGTTCAAATAATCTATTTTCAAAATTGTGGGAGATATGAGGTCTTTCCAAATTGCGGGGGTGGCAACTCTACTATCGTTCATCTGATCGGGAAATGGTGTACGGCGGTAAGTAATGATGATTACAACCACAGTTGCCACTTTAGGAGCAAACGCTCCAAAATGGACCTTTTTTTTCTCATTGGAGCACTGCGAAGCGATTTTCGGGTCAACTAACCATTCTAAAAATTCCCAAATTTTTATGGCAATAGCTGCCATGTCAACACTTCCACAGAATAATTATTCTGATTTTTAAAATGCAATCCGCGACTTACAAAATTCAGCGAAATTTTTAACACCAATTATTTTAGACTTCTAGTTGGGGTACCACTTTTGTGTTTAACATGGTTAATTGTCATATCAAGATACAATTTGAGGAATTTTTGCAGAATTTTTGGAGGTGTAAAAGGTGGTCAAAAATAATAAAAACAATTATATGTATTTACTAGCATATAACCCGGCGCGCTTCGCTTCGACTCCATCAGTATTGCCGACAAAAACGCTTGTGTTTGAATTAATAACGAGAAGGCAAAGCTAACTTCGACTGTGCCGAAGTTTTAATACACATGAAAAACTTTACTCCTACTGATTTAACCGGTAAAATATATATAGAATAGAGATATCAGATATTTAAAATTTTTAAATCATTGATAATAAAAATTTGATACCATAAAAAAAACATTTCTTAGTAAAACACATTTTCCGACCGATCGGTCCTATGGCAGCTATATGCTATAGTCATCCGATTTTGATAAATTTTTTCAAAATTATGTGAAAGCATATAAAACTAATATATACTAAGATTGGGGACGCTACCATAGAAAACAAAAAAGTTTTTCTCACTAGAAGTAGTTTTTTGACCGACTGTTTATATGGCAGCTATATGCTATAGTCATCCGATTTTGATAAATTTAATATAAAACAAATATATACTGCGATTGGAGACGCTACGATGGAAATCAAAAAAGTTTTTCTCACATAGACTTATTTTTCGACCGATCGGTCCTATGGCAGCTATATGCTATAGTGATCCGATTTTGATACATTTTTCTAGAATCATGTAGAAGCATATAAAACTACCACATACCAAGATTTGTGACGCTACGATGGAAAACAAAAAAGTTTTTCTCACCAGAAGTAGTTCTTAGACCGATCGTTCCTATGGCAGCTATATGATATAGTCATCCGATCCGGCCGGTTCCGACATATTAGTTGCGTGCAGTAAAAAGAAGACTCTGTGCAAAATTTCAGCTCGATAGCTTTAAAACTGAGAGACTAGTTCGCGTAGAAACAGACAGACAGACGGACAGACGGACAGACGGACAGACAGACAGACAGACAGACAGACAGACAGACAGACAGACAGACGGACAGACGGACGGACGGACAAGCGGAAATGAACTCAGCTCGTCGTCCTGATCAAGAATATATATAGTTTATGGGGTCGGAAATGAATATTTCTATGCGTTACAAACTTCTGGGCAAAATTAATATACACTTTTCAAGTGTATAAAAATCGTTAATAACAAGTAAGAAAGTCGGTCAAGCCCGACTGTAATATACTCTGTACCTGTTTGTACGAAACTAATAACTTTAAAGTGTGAGGTTTTTTCAAAATCTGAGGGTGGCAACTCTTTCAACCATCGTTCATCTGGTTGAAAAACGAAGTATGGGGGCTAGTACCTAGTACAAACCCGTAAAATTATAAAATTTGTATATAACATTAACAAAAACGTATCTATATTAGTCACGCGGGAATCACGCGTGATTTCTGACCGCAGGCCATCTCAATTATATCGCTCCACTCATAGCAAGGTCCAATTGGGAAATTACCAGTTAGCTATTGCCTTCTCGCTCTCTCTTTCTCGTAAGTTCTACCAATGGCAACGGTGTTGTTGTTGGCGTTGTTTTTTATTTTCTTTTACATATAGCTCTAATATCGTTCATCTGATCGAAAAATGATGTATGGCGGGTCGATTCAAAATAAGTAGTAGAATATATGTCTAGAATGTTCGAACTATCTATCTTGAAAATTGTGGGAGTTATTTCGTTTTTTTAAATTTGCGGGGGAGGCAGGGGGCGTGGCAAAAATCAAAACTAAACTTGATCTGCCTGCAAGTATAAGAAATATATGTTCCATACACTTCAAACCTCTATCTCTTACCATCTCTGAGATCTCTTCGTTCATACGGACAGACGGACAGACAGACGGACATGGCTATATCGACTCGGCTGTTGATGCTGATCAAGAATATATATACTTTATGGGATCGGAGATGCTTCCTTCTGGCTGTTACATACATTTGCACAAACCCAATATACTCTGTGTACCTTCGGTACAGAGTATAAAAATTCAGGAATGGTACTAGAAGTTTACAAAAAATCGATAAATTACTTTCAGTTGATGTACTTTAAAACTGCATACTTGAAATTTGAATAAGATTTGGGGCCGCTACGCCTAGTAAGCCCGGCTATGCCCTTTGTAGTTTTAGGGAAAAACTTGTATCTGACACTTAGTTCTGATTATTTTTAGGGTTTAATTTTAAGCAATATTTACTTATCTGACTGTTCTATTCGATTATTTTTAGTGCTGGTTAAGCGCTAGATTGAAAATTTTGAACTTATGAAAAAATGTTTCGCCTTGCTCAAAAAGCTCAATTTTGCAGAAAAAGGCTCCAATCAATAACATAATTTATTTCTGTTAGTAGGTGTTATAGCTCGTGATAAAACGAAGAGATTAAAAACAAAAGAAATTTACATTTTTGTAAGCAAAATAATACCCATGTGTTTTATGTACAAATCGCTTTCGACCCAATTCCCATACTATTTGGACCGTTTTTGGATTGAAAGCGATTTGCAAAACACATGGGATAAATGTGAATATAAATAGCAATACAAATATCCAGAAGTTACCTTGTGAAAAAAAATGCTTCGTTTAATCTTTAGCATATCCTATATTAAAGGAGGGATCAAATTTTAAGAAAAATCGGTTGACATGTTATTATGAAAACGTGTCCAATGTTCTCAAAACGCGTTTTTTGAGAAAAGCCCGACCTGTCCCTTATGGGGCACTTTAAAAAAAACGAGAGCGTAAGTTGAAGTCGGCCCTGCTCGATGTCGATATACCCGTTACTCAGGTTAAGGTTTATTTAAGAATATTTTATTATATCACAACATGCCCAAATTGTGGGAGATATGAGGTTTTTCCAAATTGCGGGGGTGGCAACTCTACTGTAGCTCATCTGATCGGGAAACGATCCATAAGTAATGATGATTTAAATATATGTCTAGAAGGTTCGAACAATCTATTTTCAAAATTGTGGGAGATATGAGGTATTTTCCAAATTGCGTGGGTGGCAACTCTTTTATCGTTCATCTGATCAGAAAATTATGTATGGCGGATCGATAGGTAATGCCGATTTAAATATATGGTTTGAATTTAGAAGGTTTGAACAATCTATTTTAAAAAATTGTGGGAGATATGAGGTATTTTTCATATTGCGGGGGCGGGAGGGGGCGTGGCAAAAATATAAAACAAACTTGGTCTGCGTGCAGAAGATACAAGTCTACACTGAAAGTGGTAGCTCGAGCTCTTATAGTCCCTGAGATCTAGGTGTTCATACAGACGGACATGTCTATATCGACTCGGCTATTGATGCTGATCAAGAATATATATACTTTATGGGGTTACAATTGCACGAACTTAGTATACCCTTTTTACTCTACGAGTAACGTCAAGCTATAGTAGAGTTGCCACACCCGCAATTTGGAAAAAACCTCATATCTCCCACAATTTAGGCATGTTAATACCCTGAGTAACGGGAATATGGAAGTTGAGCATGGCCGACTTAAACTTACACTCTCGTTTCATTAACAATTTTGTAGGTTACTGAAAAATAAGTTAAAATACTGAAAATGTTTGTTGATTTCGAGAACGACTTTCCTTTAGTGAAACAACGGAACGACACTTTTAACAACCATTATTTCTTTGCTAAACCATGCTGAAATACGAAATACACACTAGAAAACCACCATGGCAATGCCCAAGACCTCTGCATTTCACATAGAGCCATCCGCTTTCAATTTTATAAGTATTTGGTTTACAATCTCATTGGCCCGCTTCTTTTTAAATAAACCACAGCGGACATATTTTAAGTCCGTCCGTCCGATTTTCCAGATTGACGACTAGATCTCAAAATCTATAAGAGCCAGAGCTTAAAATTTTTAAAAGTAAAATCGTTTTGTTAATAATTTTGATTAAAAAATTTTAATTGTATTGAGAGATGCAAATCAAGTAGGTGACGAACAAGTTTAATATTTTAATGGATTTCAGTAGGCCTGGAAACCATAACCGATCCAAATGTGAGCAATTTTGTTCAGTTTGGGTTGACTCGCCTTCGAGACAACATTACTTACAATTTTTCTTTCTTTTATTTTCTGGCCTGAGCACTATTACTGGAGCTGCGTCTTTTTTTTATACTCTTCCTTTTGATTATCACTGTACTGGCCTCTGAAGTTAAGTCAATTATTGCGATTTGGAAATTTTCTGTAACGCCTTTTGCTTGGCTTTTCGGGTCGGCTGTACTCTTTTTCTTTTTTTTTTTCTTCTTTTTCTTTTTGGATTTACTCATATCCCTATTATAGTCACTGACTCTGACAAATTATTCCACAGTTGTGGTGCCCGATCTACTCCTTCTTCTATGCAGCAGTTGTCGATCATGCAATAATCATGTAGAAAATTGAAGAACTGATTCTCAATTGAACTTTTGGGTGTAAAACGCTTTAGTTCTTAAAGTAAAGTGTTTCTTAACTTCGGTGTCTGAATGGACACGATTGTACGGCGAGGTTTTAGAAACCAAAGCAGATTATTCATTTAGCGGATGAGATGCCAAATTTGGTGTATTTTTTATTTTTTTTGTGAAATGTCTATTTTGTACGTATAATATGTGTGTGTGAAATGTCTATGATGTGGAATGTTATTAATTATACTCTGTACCGAAGGTACACAGAGTATATTGGGTTTGTGCAAATGTATGTAACAGCCAGAAGGAGGCATCTCCGACCCTATAAAGTATATATATTCTTGATCAGCATCAACAGCCGAGTCGATATAGCCATGTCCGTCTGTCCGTCTGTCCGTCTGTCTGTCCGTCTGTCCGTATGAACGAAGAGATCTCAGAGATGGTAAGAGATAGAGGTTTGAGGTGTATGGAACATATATTTCTTATACTTGCAGGCAGATCAAGTTTAGTTTTAATTTTTGCCACGCCCCCTGCCTCCCCCGCAAATTGAAAAAAAACGAAATAACTTCCACAATTTTCAAGATAGATAGTTCGAACATTCTAGACATGTATTCTACTACTTATTTTGAATCGACCCGCCATACATCGTTTTTCGATCAGATGAACGATATTAGAGCTATACGTAAAAGAAAATAAAAACCAACGACAACAACAACACCACCACACAACTTACGAGAAAGAGAGAGCGAGAAGGCAATAGCTAACTGGTAATTTCCCAATTGGACCTTGCTATGAGTGGAGCGATATAATTGAGATGGCCTGCGGTCAGAAATCACGCGTGATTCCCGCGTGACTAATATAGATACGTTTTTGTTAATAGGAAATTATATACAAATTTTATAATTTTACGAGTTATGTACTAGAGTAATTCTACTCATCATTACTTATAGAGCCCCCATACATCGTTTTTCAACCAGATGAACGATAGTCGAAAGAGTTGCCACCCCCAGATTTTAAAAAAACCTCACACTATAAAGTTATCAGTTACATACAAAAAGGTACAGAGTATATTACAGTCGGGCTTGACCGACTTTCTTACTTGTTTAATTTTGCAAGAGCGCTAGTGTATTTTTCAAATCGAAATTTACTCTATATTTGTGGCCGATGAATCAGGTTTAGATGATACCATGTTTACTCAGGGTATTAAGCTTTCCTATAAAAAATCAGATGTATAAAATATTAAAATTATTATTTTTCGGCATTTTTAGGTTCAATTTGCAGCTAAATCAATAAAGATATAGGATCTCAGAAACCAGACTCGGGTTCAGCGTCTAGAATCAATAACTCATTTAGCATTTTAGCTCCTGTTTCGAATCAATTTTCAAATCTTATCAAAATAATTATGCCAAACCAAATTTTACATTTTTATTTTAATTCTCTTATGCATGCATCCGATTGTGAACTTCATTTGATTTATTGAAAGCTCTCGTTTGTACTACACCCAGAGAAATCTTGCACGATTACACAGAGAAAAAAAAATCGTTCTAAAATCAAGACTAAAAATCTCTATATCAAGAAGCTTGCAATCTAGAAAAATCAAGATTAAAAAATCTTGATGTGAGAACAATAAGTTTAAAAATAAGATTTTTGTTCTTCCTTTTTTTTAATCTGGTATCTGTGTTAAAATAAAAAAATCGTTTTTACATGTTTATGATAAAAAGATGGAATAATATTTATTAAGTGACAAAGTATCTCAATGTCTAGATTTAGAAAACAAGAATTTTTTAATTAATAATCCAATCAAGTAATATTTTTTTTTTCATATTCTCTTAATTCTAAAATATATTTTCCCATTGTTTATAGGGTATAAGTGTAAGGGAAAACTAATGAAATCATCAATATTTTTTACTTCATTTGTATTTGTAATTGAGCCAACTTCAAACGACTGAAAATGTTGATCAAATCCCACAATGTTTACTAATTTGCATACAACATACAAATCGTCATTCTGCAATAAAATGTGCATTATTTTATATAGTTCGATAGGGTTCTCTGTATGAACTAAATAATATTGACTTTTATAAACGGTATTCTTATAAGTAATATTATTGACCATTTTTACACTTTCCAAGTCTATAAAAGATGGATATGTTAGTTCATTGAAACATTCTGCAGAGTCCAAATATGGGGATTCTAATTTATATATTGGTGTCATTGAGTCTTCATGATTAATTAGAAATTCGGAAAACTTAATTGCAGATTTGATTGTCAAAGTATGCGGTGGATTCAGTCTTGAAGTAATAGAATTAAAATAAATTTTTGCTTCCTTATGTTTGGCCTCAAAACGCATGCACCATAGATATTTTAAAGGGCCACACATTTGTATTGCCTTGGGATAATGAACCATTAAATGGTGCTTTGGCTTTAAATTTCCATAAAGTTTTATGTAACTTGAATGATGTTTTTTAATAAGCATTTTTAATCTTATTAAGTCCTCAACTTTATAATCAGATTTCCAAAGCAAATCAATTATTTGCAATAGCGTTATTAAAAGATTCCAACAAACATTTCCAATGGGAATTAAGTCTCCTATCATCAAAGGTAAGAAATGCACAAAACACATTATTTCTCTTGCTGTCATTTTGAGGTTATTTGATTTTAGTCTGCTATAACTTAAGTCCTTTGAAACATTTCCAACTTCAGTTTCACCAAATTGGAAGAGTCGTTTGCGAGCATTGATCTCTTCTAATGTAACAATTTTATCTTTAATAAGCGAAACTATTATTTGGCACAGATCATAATTGCAAACTCCCTCAAAAATGTCATGCATAATGTCAAAACAGAAGTTTTCTGTAACATTAAAACTGAGTAAATTTTCAAAAATGCAGAGATTTTTAATGCCCGTTTCTTTAAAATCGTTGGTAATAAGCGATTGACGATAGTTAATGTCATTTCTTAGGAATTTAGCTTTTTGGTCGCAGTCAGTATGGGTTTGATGTTTAGTCCTTGTGCATGCTCTGCAAAATCTTTTAGCATTGAATGACTGAACAAACCCCAAAATACTATTAACAGCCAAATTGTCTCCTACAATAAGGCCGAGAATAAAATGAACTTTATGAATTTTTCCTTCACTAACAATATCAATTCCGTCTTCTAACAACTTAAGTTCTTGGACAAGATGATAGAAGGAGTTTTCATTTCCATTTTCTTTTAAATTGTCTGTGGATATAAAAGCTGCGTGAAAAATATATTTCAATTTAGACAAGAGATGCTGCGGCATTGTTGGAAAATTAAAATAGCAGCCACATATAGAAAATGTGTGTGGTCCAAGGGGATTATTGATTTGGAAATCATCAAAATAAAGGACATATGGAATAACTAAACTGTTTTCATAGTTAAGTAGTTTGGACTTGAAGATTTCTCCACTTGCAAAGTTACACAGAGTATTATCTGTTAAATATTTGGCAGTATTTGCTAACGTAATATTCAAAAGGTTTGGAATTGCAAAGACTGACCTAAGCATAAATTGCAATGGCATGATACAAATATCTGCAGTCTTAGCATTTAAAGTAGGATTGCCATTACAAACTTTTTCTTGAATTGTTTGATTTATAATATACATTTTTGGATCTTCGTACAAGTTTCTTTCTTTTAAGATTTTGAAAAGTCTGTGTTCTGTTTTTATATCTTCAAAAGGCTCTTTACAAAACTTCAATATGCACTCTAAATCTTTATGTACTTCCTCAGTTCCGAATAAGTTTCGAATTGATGCAGATATAACAGAACATAAATTTGTAATCATATTTTGAATCACAATAACATTTTTTCTAGGCATTTGGTTTTGCGACAGTAAATTTAAGGACAGCGTTAATGCCTGTTTTTTTAAGTTATTAATAATATCTTCAGGGTTATGATTGTTTCGAGAAGTAGGAGGTTCATTCTGGCCCATCTTAGAATTACATTGATTATTTTCAGGGGATAATAATTTAAGAGCTTCAATTTCGACAAAACTACTGTTTTCATCTGCAAGTATTGAGGGACTACAAATATTTTCATGATTGCAGTTTATGTGCTGTTTGTGCTGATTATCTAAATGCTTTTGAAAAGATGTAAACTCTGAGTGCAACTGATTGCAGTTTTCTTGCATACATTGAATTTTTAAATTACTTCTTGTCAGTAAGTGGTCATACTTAAAATGACGAATTAATATATTCGTTTTTGGAAATTTGCGAAGACATTTGAAACAAACATACATTGTGCTGCTTTCCTTATTAGACTTCAATTATATAGATGAAAATGACTTCGTCTTAATAAAAGCCAAAATTGATAAATTAAATATGCCGAGGTGGTGAGTGCTGTAATTAAAAATCTAAGTTAATATAAGCAAATTCATATTGCTAGTTTTTTAAGTTACCCGTGTGAAGACAAGCAGTTACTGACTTGAAAGTATTGCCTTCTCGCGATGTAAGTTGCTTTTATTAAAAGCATATGAACCTTTTAAAAGTGCGAATTAATATAACAATCATAAACATAAGTTGAATTCATGAAAGATCTTTGCCAAGTTCAAATGGTTGCATTGCTGTTCTTCTTAACCTCTCGAGTGTAACTTTTGCAACTGTAAATAAGTAGAATTAATTTTTTTTGATTATTTAACAAAAACAATAGGCAATCAATAATCACGGCTGGTCATACTGTTGCAATAGGTAATTATTATAAATGTATATTCATAAGAATGTTTTTTTAAATTAAACACATATATGTACATTGTACATAAGTTCACACAAATGTGCCAAATAATCTATAGTAAAGCTTACCTTCCAAATATTTAAATATATTTATATTAAACGGAATGCTTTAATTTTGTACATTTGGCTGCTGGCTCGGATTTTCTCTCAGCAGTGTCCAATTTTGATAAAAACAACTTTTCTGTTTCTCCTCTAATGACGGTAAGTATTTATTACTTTGAATCGTTCCTTTAAGTTTGCTAATACTTTGTTTTCCACGAGATTATGGCAAATGGGTAACGATATCACTCGAAATTAAAGAGAGTCGTTCTTTTTGACTCGCAAGTGCATCAACAGTGATACCAATAACTTTAGCTTTTTTCTCGTAAATCTGGCAATTTTTATTGATTTTGGTTAGTTTTAGCTTGTCTTCCATATGATAATTAAAATAGCTGTCATAGAGGGAATAAAGCTTAAATGAATAGCATCACTGAGTGAACAGAACACGAACGCTCAAGCCAAAGAATCTGTTACAGTCATTTCGCGAGTTTTGTTTGAAGCGGCCGCATGGTAAACGTTAAATGCGTGTTTAAGAGTTAGAATTTCAGTACCAATCAAGCAAAAAATAACAATGCAGAGTCGAAATGCAAAAAAGTTAAAAAAAAATAAAAATTGTTCAACAAAGTGTACCAGAAGGCGCCATGTGCAGCATACCAATACCACCAGACGCTGCTGAGGAAAGTGCAGATGATAAAGCCCAATTGGTGAAATTAATGAAAGAATTTAAATTGGAGCATATAATTGAGTATTTGGAAGGTAAGATTCGCTTGTTTATGTGTATGTAACTCCATGCTAAAGTAATAGCCAACTTTTTCTAAGAAATTTGTCGCTTACATACATATACCTGTACAACAGTGTGACCAGTCCTTGCAAATTACCTAATGCAACAGAGTGACCAGCCGTGTTAAATACTTTTAATTGAAATTGCATTGCAAATTGTTTTTGTTCAAATTAAAAAAAATGTTGTACTTATTTATAGCTGCAAAAGTAACATTCGAGAGCTTAAAATTTTTGAATAAAGAAGATATAAAGGAAGCAGTCCCACCGCTTGGTCTTCGCGTAATCTTCAGGGAAAAGTTATTTCAATGGCGAAAGTCTGAGGCAAGTATAAAAATCAATTAAAAAAACATATATTTATTATAATTTTTTTTCCTCAAAAATAGCATGGAATTGATGACGAGACCATATATATTCCAAGTAAAGTAGGGGATTGCCTTGACATTAGCTCGGGTTCACCGCCAACAATACAGTCACCTAAGTTGAGTGTAAAATCGTTGCTTAACAAGGTAAACATCATAATTTTTTCAAGTGACGACACTAAATATACTATTTTTGATAGGATTTGAGAGTTTTACTTAACGAAACACCACGCGGCAAGCATATTTTAAGCTCTTACGAGATATCAAATTCTCTTAATGGGATTCAACGAGATGCTCTTATCAATATAATTCTGGAAGAGGTTCTACTTAAGGATATACATCTCAAAACACAGGATTTTCCCCAAATCCTGAAGGAAATTCTTTATTTGTTTCCCAGCGAGGAAGACGTTCAGGTAGCAAAATCATTACTTGTGTGACAATCGTGCGTCTTCTAAACTTTGATTTTGTCTCATTTTTTCTTTTAAGGAATACTATTACATTCCAAGAAAGGGGAAAAATAATCCATCAGGAAAGTTGTTCTCCAAATATAAGAATAGGCATACCAAGCGAACAAAATTTATGGAATGTGGTGGTAAAGAAGATTCAAAGACATCATTGCCGCAACAGTGGGAACCCTACGAAATTGAAGAATCCGTTGCAAAAGCTTTAAAACTCTCATTAAGTCGAGATTGCTCCATCTGGGAGGATGTTTGCGATAAGTGGCACAAGACTTTCAGCATCCGTCAGAACGATTTACATGAAATGGAGAATGCTGAATTTCTGAAATCGTGGTCGAAGTTGTCTCACGCTGGAGCTCCGGAATTGGTAAGACTCAATACTTTTAAGTTAGGCAAATCATTATTTACTATTAAAAATATTTTTTTTTCCTAATTTTATTAAATCACTATCGTATTTCTAAACACAGATAAGAAAAATCATTGAACCCCAAAATGAACGTATTTCTTGTTCTTTCAGATTAAAATTGATTTTGACCTAATGTATCCAAATAAAGGACATCTGTTACTGGCCAAATGGAACAAATTTAAGACTAAAATGGTCGCTGTCTATGAAAAAGGAATTAATAACTCCAATTTAAAACAAATGTTTTTAAATGGAAAATTATCTAAAAACCCAGGTATGCTCAACTTATCATATAAGTAACGAAAACATTAATTAATAATTCTACCTTTTATCAGATGCCCAGGACTATATTTACGCTAGTCTTTTGAACGCTTTGTTGCCCTCATCTGCTCGCTTCCCGGGCACAAGTGGAAAACTCTACAAGAAAACGACGATCATGGACTCTCAAGAGAGTTTTATCTTGCGAGTAATCTCTAGCAACAATATTGAACGCCAAGTTAATACAATTATTAACAAGTACTATTCCGCAGGGTTGACGGTTCAACCATTTTTAATTGTTGAGGGGTTTTCCGATGACGAAATCGAAAACTTTTATGTGTATTTTGACAAGACTCTGTTCAAATTTGATTCATTTTTAGACAGTCTAGATACATGTTTTAAAATTTTTCAAGTTTTATCTTTAAAATACCCAGATGCTTGCCAGTTACCTTGGGTTTTTATTCAAAAATACTTTTTTGAAATTTCAACAATATATGATGTTAAGTCTGCAAGCATTGCATCGCTTATGCATGAACTACGCAATTATTAATAATGTTTATTAAACTATAAGAAGCTATTCATTTCTTTTTTATAACTCTATTTTCATTTAAACATTTATGTTTTGAATGTATGCATGTATTTAACATTATTTTTTTTTTTTTGGCATGCATTTTAATAAGCCGAAAGTCTCTATTTAGTTTTACGTCGACAAACCATTTGAATTGAATCAAATATTATAGATTTTATTTAGTATAAGTTTCACAAAATACTATGTATCCACAAATAAACATTAGAGTTTAAAGATATTTTCAGTTCATTGCAGTTATGAATAAAATAAAAATGAAATATAAAATTGTTGGTTTTTAATCATGTTTTGGGAAATCTAAACTGAAGAAAACATTCTTAAATCAAGATCGATTTTATATTAAATCAAGATCAATTTAATCTAAAATCTAGATTTAATTGAGGTTGAATATTCTCGGAAATAGATTTTTACAATCTTAAAACAATATTATTGAATCATGATTTCAGATTGTGTAATCTAAAGTTCAAATGAAGTCAATCTTAATCTATAATGGTGCAATCTTAAAAAAGAGATGGTTTCGTCTTAAAGTCGAGAACGAACCATCTCTATTTAAGATTGACCAATCTAGAATAAAAATAAGATTTAAAATCTTGTTTTTAGATTTTTCGTTCTCTGTCGAGTTTTGAAACGGTTTGGTCACAGATTCAAGAACGAAATCTTGATTTTTTTTCTCTGTGTAGGCAAGACTGAAATCGACTTCAATTTAGTTTTTTTTCGTCTTGAATTTTCAAGAAGAAATCTGCTTGAAATCGAGAAGACTTGTGCGCTCGATTTCAAGTTTGGCGGCAAGGGAGGTGAGGCGTTCGCATTGCGGAGAGCGAACGAAAAATCGAGCTTGAAAATTCATGCTTGATTTCAGTATTTTCTTCTTGAATCCAATAAAATTCTGTCTTGCCGAACTTCTGACACGAAATCTGCTTGATATCAAGCACGATCTGCTCGATTTTTTCTCTGAGTGTAGTACATATGTCATAAAAATGTCAAAATTTTCAGATTTTTTGTTTCAAAGATATTATGAAAAATTTCTTGTCAAATTAATTGTGCCGACTAGTGTAAGAGTAACGGGTATAAAACGAGAAGGCAAAGCTAACTTCGACTGTGCCGAAGTTTTAATACACTTGAAAAACTTTACTCCAACTGATTTAACTGCAAAACTATATATAGGATATAGATATCAGATATTTAAAATTTTTAAATCATTAATATTAAAAATTTGATATCTTTCGTCATCCGATTTTGATAATTTTTTTCAAAATTATGTGAAAGCATATAAAACTAATATATACCAAGATTGGGGATGCTACGATAAAAAACAAAAAAGTTTTTCTCACTAGAAGTAGTTTTTTGACCGTCCGTTTATATGGCAGCTATATGCTATAGTCATCCGATTTTGATATATTTTTTCAGAATTGTGTGGAAACATATAAAACAAATATATACTACGATTGGAGACGCTACGATGGAAATCAAAAAAGTTTTTCTCACAAAGACTTATTTTTCGACCGATCGTTCCTATGGCAGCTATATGCTATAGCTATCCGATTTTGATACATTTTTCCAGAATTATGTGAAAGCATATAAAACTAACATATACCAAGATTAGTGACGCTACGATGGAAAACAAAAAAGTTTTTCAAACTAGAACTTGTTCTTAGACCGATCGTTCCTATGGCAGCTATATGATATAGTTATCCGATCCGGCCGGTTCCGACATATTAGTTGCGTGCAGTAAAAAGAAGACTCTGTGCAAAATTTCAGCTCGATAGCTTTAAAACTGAGGGACTAGTTCGCGTAGAAACAGACAGACGGACAGACAGACGGACGGACGGACAAGCGGAAATGAACTCAGCTCGTCGTCCTGATCAAGAATATATATAGTTTATGGGGTCGGAAATGAATATTTCTATGCGTTACAAACTTCTGGGCAAAATTAATATACACTTTTCAAGTGTATAAATATGCCCCGACGTGACGTCACTTAAAACGGAAGTGGGTTTTGACTCGGAATACAAAATTGCAAGACTCTTTTTGTATGAAACTTTTTTCAGTAGAGAATAGTATACGTTTATTTTCCAATTTGCCAAATATAAAAATCCTTTCTCTCTAGCTTTTCTTATTAGCTTTTTGATATCTGATGTGACGTTACGTTACTTAAATTTCATTTTTTAGTGAAGATAATTTTTGTTAAATTATTCAACACAACAAAAAAATCAATTTTAATTGTATCTAAAGATTTGCGAAAAGAGTGAAATAGCACAATGACTCTGAGAGCTGTAAATCGAAAAGAGAAAATGCACTGAAAAACTGGCCAAAACGTAAATTTGTACTTTCTAGCCCGATATATCGCCATCTGTACTAAGAAAAGCTTTAAACTCTTTAATTAAAATTATTTTGCATGTTTACTTTTTCTAAATCAAGTAAGATACAACTTTTAATGAACTTTTAATTTTTCTGTCATGGTAGACTTTTCTGCGGAAATGCCCATAGTGGTCTACATAAACTGGCATAACAGCTGAACCAATGAACGGATTTAAAGCTCGCTCCAACTGTCGGATATTTAGAAATTCAATTTATTTACAAATCGATTTGTTGACTTCAAAATTTGATCACGCTACCATCAGAAACAAACTATTTAGTTCTCTCGGTTTTATGGCAGCTAAAGGATATAGTCTTCCGATTTATTTTATCAGGGACCATAACACTAGTTTACAAAAATAAAAATAAAAAATACCCATTGAACCTGTAATTTTTTCTTATTTACTTTGGAATGCTGAACTCAAAAATTAAACTCAAACTTATTTTTATGGATACGTTTTTGAGTTATAATTTTTTTTAGTTTTTTCGGTAGGAACCCTTACATTTACAAGCAAAAATATTTCGAAAAAATCGAATTTTTTTCTCAAAAACGAGGGAAAATTTTTTTCCTAAATTGTTTTTTTCTTTTGATCTTACGAATAGCACTTCTCCGAAGAAAATAAGGTATTGATAAAGAATATCTATGCATAAATAAAGGAGTTGTGGGCAATTAAGTACAAGTACTAACAGTCAAATTTCAGTGTTATATGGTTTTATTAAATTTTTTTTAATTTTTCCTAAGTTTTTGACTTTGCTCTTAATTATACTCTGTACCGAAGGTACAAAGAGTATATTGGGTTTGTGCAAATGTATGTAACAGCCAGAAAGAAGCATCTCCGACCCTATAAAGTATAAATATTCTTGATCAGCATCAACAGCCGAGTCGATATAGACATGTCCGTCTGTCCGTATGAACGCTGAGATCTCAGAGATGGTAAGAGATAGAGATTTGAGGTGTATAAAACATATATTTCTTATACTTGCAGGCAGATCAAGTTTAGTTTTTTTTTTTAGCCACGCACCCTGCCTTCCCCCGCAAATTGAAAAAACTCAATATCTTCCACAATTTTTGAGTTAGGTAGTTTGAACCTTCTCGACATATATTCTACTCATCATTACCTATGGAGCACCAATACATCGTTTTCCGATCAGATGAACTATAGTAGAGTTGCCACCCCGCAATTTAAAAAACACCTCAAATATCCCGCAATTTTGGAGTTAGGTTGATCGAACCTTCTAGACATATATTCTAATCGTTATTACTTATCGAGTCCCCATACATTGTTTTCCGATCAGATGAACGATGGCAGAGTAGCCACCCCCACAATTTGAACAAAATAGAATATCTTTCACAATTTTAAAGACAGATTCTTTGAACCTTTTAGGCATATATTTTAATCATCATTACTTATCGATCCACCATACACCGTTTCCAGATCAGATGAACGATATTCGAATTATAAGCAAATCAAATAATTGCGCTGTGCAGCACTGCCCGTAATCGTGATGGGCAGCACTTGCACAGTTTGTGTGACCCCACACTTTAAAGTTATCAGTTATATACAAACAGGTACAGAGTATATTACAGTCGGGCTTGACCGACTTTCTTACTTGTTTTAATTTAAAAATTTAATGAACAAAAAAGTTTAATAATAAAAAAACGAGAAGGCAAAGCCAACTTCGACTGTGCCGAAGTTTTAATACACTTGAAAAATTTTACTCCAACTGACTTAACCGGTAAAATATATATAGGATATAGATATGAGCACGGTTGCCACTTGAAAAATTAAAATGCTCCAAAAAATGTTAAAAAGGCTCCATATAAAAATTCCAAACTGCATTATGCCAAAAAAGTAGATGGAATTATTGTTTTATATTTCTTTATTTATAATTCTTTGAAACTAAACATAACAAAATCCAATTTTTAAGATTTTTAAACTATCCGTATTTTATTTAGGCCATTTATTTGTCAGTGGTTTTATATATTTGGACATAGCTTTCGAAACCCTACTCCGATTTGAAAATGCTGTAAAAAAAAGTTTCTGCCAATAAATCAGATTAAAAATAAGTCAGACAATTTATATTTTAAGGAAATAGTTTGTTGAGTAAATTAGCTCAAAGCATCGTTTTTTTTTTTTAATTTTTTAAACAAATAAAATAGTGATTTTTCATTAGAAGAATTTTATCAGCATGATTTCTTTACAAAAGCCGCTTAGCATAACACGGTATTCATTTTTTTATTCGATATAAAAATTGGAACACTGGAGAAAATTAAGCGAAAAATCGAAAAAAAAATGGTCATAGATTCGATTTTTTCGACAAATTTACCTAGAAGTCCCATAAATATCCAATTCTGGAACTTGGCGTGTTCTTAAAACTTTTAGCCTGAAATATTTAAAGAAACTTTGCCAAAGGAAGTTTTCCAAAAAAATAAAAACCAAAGAAGTTAAACATATTTATAAAAAATGGTATTTTCCATAAAATGGCAAACTTGACAAAAAATTTTAAAAAAATTTCGTATGAAATCATCATTACAACTCTAAAAAGTAATGATGCAGTTCGATTCCTGGGATTCCCGGTTCGAAATAGGGGAAAACCGTCGAGTTTGATAATGTCTTTTTTATACTCTGTACCGAAGGTACACAGAGTATATTGGGTTTGTGCAAATGTATGTAACAGCCAGAATGAAGCATCTCCGACCCCATAAAGTATATATATTTTTGATCAGCATCAACAGCCGAGTCGATATAGCCATGTCCGTCTGTCCGTATGAACGAAGAGATCTCAGAGATGGTAAGAGATAGAGGTTTGAAGTGTATGGAACATATATTTCTTCTACTTGCAAGCAGATCAAGTTTAGTTTTGATTTTTGCCACGCCCCCTGCCTCCCCCGCAAATTAAAAAAAACTGAATATCTTCCACAATTTTGGAGTTAGGTTGTTCGAACCTTTTAGACATATATTCTACTCATCATTTCTTATCAAGCCCCCATACATCGTTTTCCGATCAGATGAACAATAGTGGCGCTATGTGTAAAAGAAAATTTAATGCAACGACAACAACAACACCCGCAGCCACTTACGAGAAAGAGAGAGCGAGAGGGCAATAGCTTACTGGACTGCGCCGCTTTCAGTTGCCCCCTCCCTTCTTTCCAATAGATATTTGTGTAAGTAGGCAAAGACCGAGTATGGGAGGAGCGATGCAATTGAGATGGCCTGCGGTCAGAAATCACGCGAGATTCCCGCGTGACTAATATAGATATGTTTATGTTAATAGGAAATTATATACAAATTTTATAATTTTACGAGTTAAGTACTAGGGTAATTCTACCCATCATTACTTATCGAGCCCGTACATTGTTTTTCAACCAGATGAACGATAGTCGAAAGAGTTGCCACCCCCAGATTTTGAAAAAACCTCACACTTTAAAGTTATTAGTTACGTACAAACAGGTACAGAGTATATTACAGTCGGGCTTGACCGACTTTCTTACTTGTTTTGACTTGCACAGTGTTATAAATATGGGTTACCAATAGACGGAAGAATTTTCTGCTGTGAATATTATTTTGAAATAAATTGCAAATTTTCCGTTTTTTATTTAGACAATTTTTTGCCAGTGGTTTTACATATTTCGGCATAGCTTGACAGAGAACTGTTGTAGTGTTCTGTATGGAACCCTGCCTGAAGGCTGGCTTGGTCAAATGGGTATATCTCGTCCTTGAAAAACTTTACTCCAACTGATTTAACCTGTAAAATATATATAGGATATAGATATCACATATTAAAAAATTTTAAAACGTTGATAATAACAAGTAAGAAAGTCGGTCAAGCCCGACTGTAATATACTCTGTACCTGTTTGTACGTAACTAATAACTTTAAAGTGTGAGGTTTTTTCAAAATCTGGGGGTGGCAACTCTTTCGACTATCGTTCATCTGGTTGAAAAACAATGTACGGGCTCGATAAGTAATGATGGGTAGAATTACCCTAGTACTTAACTCGTAAAATTATAAAATTTGTATATAATTTCCTATTAACATAAACATATCTATATTAGTCACGCGGGAATCTCGCGTGATTTCTGACCGCAGGCCATCTCAATTGCATCGCTCCTCCCATACTCGGTCTTTGCCTACTTACACAAATATCTATTGGAAAGAAGGGAGGGGGCAACTGAAAGCGGCGCAGTCCAGTAAGCTATTGCCCTCTCGCTCTCTCTTTCTCGTAAGTGGCTGCGGGTGTTGTTGTTGTCGTTGCATTAAATTTTCTTTTACACATAGCGCCACTATTGTTCATCTGATCGGAAAACGATGTATGGGGGCTTGATAAGAAATGATGAGTAGAATATATGTCTAAAAGGTTCGAACAACCTAACTCCAAAATTGTGGAAGATATTCAGTTTTTTTTAATTTGCGGGGGAGGCAGGGGGCGTGGCAAAAATCAAAACTAAACTTGATCTGCTTGCAAGTAGAAGAAATATATGTTCCATACACTTCAAACCTCTATCTCTTACCATCTCTGAGATCTCTTCGTTCATACGGACAGACGGACATGGCTATATCGACTCGGCTGTTGATGCTGATCAAAAATATATATACTTTATGGGGTCGGAGATGCTTCATTCTGGCTGTTACATACATTTGCACAAACCCAATATACTCTGTGTACCTTCGGTACAGAGTATAAAAATAGCTGCCATAGGAACGATCGGTCCAAAAACTAGTTCTAGTGAGAAAAACTTTTTTGTTTTCTATCGAAGCATCACCAATCGTTCTATTTATTAGTTTTATATACTTTCACATAAGTCTGAAAAAATTTATCAAGATCGGATGACTGTAGCATATTGCTGCCACATAAATGGTCGGTAAAAAAACTAGTTCTAGTGGGAAAAACTTCTTTGTTTCCATTGTAGCATCACTAATCGTGGTATTTATTAGTTTAATATACTTTCACACAATTCTGGAAAAATTTATCAAATTCGGATGACTATAGCATATAGCTGACATATAAACGGTCGGTCTAAAAACTACTTCTAGTGAGAAAAAACTTTTTTGTTTTCTATCGTCGCGTCCCCAATCTTGGTAGATATTAGTTTTATATGCTTTTACAAATTTTTGAAAAAACTGATCAAAATCGGATGACTATAGCATATAGCTGCCATAGGACCGATCGGTCGGAAAATGTGATTTACTAAGAAATGTTTTTTTTATGGTATCAAATTTTTATTATCAATGATTTAAAAATTTTAAATATCTGATATCTATATACTATATATATTTTACTGGTTAAATCAGTTGGAGTAAAGTTTTTTAAGTGTATTAAAACTTCGGCACAGTCGAAGTTAGCTTTGCCTTCTCGTTATACTCTGTACCGAAGGTACACAGAGTATATTGGGTTTGTGCTAATATATGTAACAGCCGTTCCATAAACTTCAAACCTCTGGCTCTTACCATCTCTGAGATCTCTTCGTTCATACGGACAGACAGACGGACATGGCTATATCGACTCGGCTGTTGATGCTGATTAAGAATATACATAGTTTATAGGGTCGAAGATGGTTTCTTCAGGCTGTTACATACATTTGCACAAACCCAATATACTGTGTGCACCTTCGGTACAGAGTATAAAAAGACATGGCAAAATGAGGGCCTCTTCAACATATTGGCCCCATCTTCCGATCCACTTTTTCATCTCTGCGGCATGTGAAGTATCGAAAAGAGTAAGAATCAAAAATGATTAATCTATTAGAGATACTTGTCTTATAGCCTATTTCCACTGGCACATATATGTACATTTGAAAATATTAGAAATCCAAAGCAAATATACATTCTAAGCCGATAAGTGAAAGTTGACCAATCTTTGGGTAAGTTTAGCAACTATGTTTGTATTGACGTCGCACTTGTTGAAAAAAACGCGAATTTAATGGTTAAAAATAAAAAAATGTAAAAATTTCGAATGTACATATATGTGCCAGTGGAAATAGGCTATTATGAATAATAAAAAATTTTTTGGAAAATCTTATAAAAACTTTAAAAAAAATTCGAAAAAAATGTATTTATTTCTTTTAAAAATTTTTTTGGTAGTAATTTTAAATCATAGAAACATTAAAAAACGAGAAGGCAAAGCTAACTTCGACTGTGCCGAAGTTTAAATACACTTGAAAAACTTTACTCCAACTGATTTAATCTGTAAAATATATATAGGATATAGATATCAGATATTAAAAAATTTTAAAACAGTGATAATAAAAATTTGATACCATAAAAAAACACTTTTCTTAGTAAATCACATTTTCCGACCGATCGGTCCTATGGCAGCTATATACTATAGTCATCCGATTTTGATAAATTTTTTCAAAATTATGAGAAAGCATATAAAATTAATATCTACCAAAAATTGGTGCCGATACGATGGAAAACAATAAAGTTTTCCTCACTAGAACTTGTTTTTTGACCTACCGTTCGTATGACAGCTATATGCTATAGTCATCCGATTTTGATCAATTTTTTCTGAATTGTATGGAAGCATATAAAACTAATATATACCACGATTAGTGACGCTACGAGGAAAAACAAAAAAGTTTTTCTCACTAGAGCTAGTTTTTTGATCAATCGTTCCTATGGCAGCTATATGATATAGTCATCCGATTTCAATAAATTTGTTCAGTATTATGTGGAAGCATGTAAACCTAATATATACTAAGATTGGTGACGCTACACTGGAAAACAAAAAAGTTTTTCTCACTAAGACTTTTTTTCCGACCGATCGTTCCTATGGCAGCTATACGATATAGTCATCCAATCCGCCCGGTTCCGACATATTAGTTGCGTGCAGCAAAAAGAAGACTCTGTGCAAAATTTCAGCTCGATAGCTTCAAAACTGAGGGACTAGTTTGTAGCATATCACCTATGCGTATGTAGAGCGGATGGACATTTGTTCAAATCGGATGCACGCGCTTGTACCGGCTCCGTCTCGTCGGCAAGAAATGGGGGAGTTCTTTTTTTTTTCTCGATTAAACAGGTGCTCTTTTCGTTAGATATATACTTATTAATATCACGTGCAAATAAAAAAATCGAGCTATCACATCGGGGCATAGAAGGCAGAAAGAGTTAGAGAGAGAAAGAAAATTAGGTTTGCATGCACACACAGAGATTCATGTTGCGCTGATGTTATAGCAACAATACTCGCCCACCCTACCAAGACCACTTTTGACCGACGGTAAATCCATTCTTTTAGTGATCCCTGAAAGGAAAGTTAACCTTTCCTACTTTACCCTACTTGTTCGATGCATGGCTCCGGAAAAAATAACGACTTCTAGCACATATTCATTTTATGACATAAGTTTATTAAAACTAACAATTTCAAAATTTTCAAACACCTTCGAGAGCATTGTAAATGTAACAGACTTAAAGGAATAAATGATATCAAAAAAAATAAAGTTATTTCTTAACCTAGAGTACTAAAAAATATTTTATGGCAGGGCATGACAAAATTAAAGTTTTAATTTCATTTTTTCCTTGTTTTGGTTTGATATGGGAATAAAAATATTAAGCGGATTTTAATTAGAATGTGCTTCTCTTTCCTATCTTTCGGATAATAAATTAGCAAGTCTCTCTTCACTTTCTCCTCATTTATCTTTCTTTAGTTTTTTTTATTTTTTGTTATTTCTTTTATGATAAAACAATGTATCTGTAGATCACTTACTCAGTTATCCGTCCAACGAGGAAAGCGCTTTCTTAGTTGCGGCGGCAGCTGTAAAGGTTACACAACAACCAAAATTCAAAAAAAAAAGATACTCGATAGAAATCCACAAAAAAAATTTAAAAAAAACTTAAGAGAACCAAGTTTGGCCACTCTCTCGCGCTCTCTGCAATAGTCTCCACTTTTGTATTTATGCTATGCACATATCGTTTTTTTTTCTTTTATAATTCTGGTGAGACTATTCCATGAGACGAGAAGAACAACGGTGAATGCAAAAACTAGCGAACGAGGTCCACTTCTTTTCACTTTTTCACAGTTGTGCCCCTGCCATTTTTATGCAAAAAAAATATTTCTCTCTATTATGCTAAATTATACTATTATTAAATGTAGGCAAGTAATTTACATTTCTTTTCCTTTGCTTATTTTCTTGGTGTCGGTTTTTTTTCCCGCGGTTTGGTTGGGACTTTGCCTAAGATTTAACGGCACTCGCTCACGATTATAAGGGTTTTCCACGATGGTTCTTCTTTACGTGATTTTCAGGTCTTAGCCCCACAATTAACAATAACTAAATTTTTCCAATTTTTTTGACACCCGCCGCGTTAATAGAGCCTCCTTGTTCGACCGCTCGTAAGGCCAGCTCACATACACTGACGCTCTCAATGCAAATTTTTCTTGGCCGGCCGATCCGTTTTCGCTTCTCTCACTCCGGCAGCTGGGTGAAGCACAGGAGCCGATTAGCAAGACAAAAAGAAATTGAAGATAGAACGGAACGTGCGCTTAGAAGTTATCTCTTCTCTCCAACGACGATGACAATTTAGCACAACGACTCTCTTAAGCCAGAATACTGACCTAGCCCCACAAATAAATTCAATAATAGTGGCCTAGGTGCCAAACCTGAAATGAGGTTTGCAAAAAAAAACAACGCTAGTTATTTTAACTCCTATTAAAAATTATCCCTATCAAAAATAAAAATCTTCACCAAAAATGACAACGTACCCTCTTGACGTTTGGCCAGATAAATATTTAATGAATTTTCCTTTTTCCTTTGGGTGCTGCTGATGCTGCTTACACGGATTTAGCCACTTCGCGACTTTGAAAATTTGTTGGACGTCACTTATAAAAATACTTTTTTTTTTCTTGGGTAATCAAATGCACGTCTGTCGAGATCACTGCCCAAAAAGGGAAAGACAGTTGGTCTGGCTGGCCAAACGCAAGAAACATAATTACAGCGATTGTGGGGAAATTGACATTTTCGATGGGGGTGGCCGCAGCCTGTTAACTTTCGAACTTTCTCTCCCATGATCAGCTGGCGTTGACGAGAAAAAAAATGCTGCACTCTTTTCGGCTGAACTTAAACTTCAGAAATTGGAAGCGACAAGATACATTACAAGTTCGCGTAGAAACAGACAGACAGACAGACGGACAGACGGACAGACGGACGGATGGACGGACGGACGGACGGAATTGAATTCAGCTCGTCGTCCTGATCAAGAATATATATAGTTTATGGGGTCGGAAATGAATATTTCTATGCGTTACAAACTTCTGGGCAAAATTAATATACACTTTTCAAGTGTATAAAAAGGAATGCGAAAGCGAGACAGAGAGTAAGCATGACATTTACTAGTTGTGTGTTATTATTTTCTTGAGTGAAGCAAAAGTTGACAACTTCACTTTCCTTTTGTACGCCAAAGTGAACAGACGTGTGCGCGAGTAATTAAAAGGAACAAAAAATTATTCTTCAAAGCAGGTAAGTAATTAATATTAAAAATGAAAAATAGAAGGCTAAAATCGGCTACGCCGATGTTTAAATACCCTTGCAGTTTTTGAAAGGCGCTACCATTGATAACAAAAAAGTTTTTCTCATTAGAATTAGTTTTTAGACCGATCGATCCTATGGCAGCTATATGCTATAGTCATCCGATTTTGATAAATTTTTTCAGAATTGTGTAAAAGCATATAAAACTGATATATACCACGATTGGTGACGCTTAGATGGAAAACAAAAAAGTTTTTCTCACTAGAACTTGTTTTTGGACCGATCGTTCCTATAGCAGCTATATGCTATAGTCATCCGATTCGGATAATTTTTTCCAGAATTGTGTGGAAGTATATAAATCTAATATATACCACGATTGGTGATGCTACGATGGAAAACAAAAAAGTTTTTCTCACTAGAACTAGTTTTTGGACCGATCGTTCCTATGGCAGCTATATGATATAGTCATCCGATCCGGCCGATTCCGACAAATGTGCAGCGTATTTGTATTTAAAGACTTTTTGCAAAGTTTGGTCAAGATAGCTTCAAAACTGAGGGAGGAGATAGCATAGAAACAGACGGACAGACGGACGGACGGACAGACGGAAATGAACTCAGCTCGTCATGCTGATCAAGAATATATATACTTTATGTGGTCGGAAATGCTTCCTTCACTGCGTTACAAACATCGTGACAATTTTAATATACCCTCTGCAAGGGTATAAAAAGGCTTACAAAAGAAAAAGCCGACAATATATTTGCGAGGCTCGCCATGTAAAACGTGCTGAAGGAAAAATTGAAAACAAGGTGGATAATGCGACTTGAATGCATATTTAATAGACTTATTATATATATTTGCAGATATATTGAACATTCTAAAGAAAGTTGTGGAAAACCAGCGGGCAACAACTGATAAAATGGATCAGTTAATATCTAAAATTGATCGTCAAGGAGCGAAATAATATCCTTAAGGAGTGAAATTTCATCAATTAACGCTCGAGTTTGCGGAGAGGCACATAAACCATATTTGATAGTGCCACTGTCAACTCTGTCTACATTTGAAGAGTTTGAGGTAACTCTAAAAGAAGAGAATTCCTTTAAGACTTTGGTAAGGAATTTGTTAATTCAAACTATAACTTTCCGGACTATATATTTTTATTACAAATCCCATATTTTTCTCAAGGTCATGGAATTGGTAAACGGTTCGGAGAAGTCATTTGATAATTTTATCAGAAGCTCATGGCGCCTGATAATAACAGATAACGTCGCGAACCAATGCTCCTGGCGTGGAACGGATGATAAAAAGTGTGTTAGAGGCCTTCGTACCACTTTAGAAGTAAGTTTTACTATTATAACTTATTTGATTCAAATGTTGATTGTTTTTCTATATAATCTACAGATGCATTCAAGCAAAAGTTCGCGCTTGAAGACGGCAACTTTGACCGCACCACCCAGAAATTTTTCCTATACGCTCGAGAAAGAGTGGCGAGGTTGGAACAATCTGACGCAAAAAAACCTAAACTTAAATTTTTTTAAATTAGTTAGTTTAAGATGTATTTGTAAGTTTTTAAATGGCCAAAGAAGAGTCTTCAATAGTATTAATATTGCCAAGCACATTTTAGTTGCCAAAGAGAGCACATATGTATGTTAATTTAAAGTTTATTGCCAAAGAAGAGCATTACAATTTTCGGTTATATAAAAAAAATGTTTTTTTACTGTGGAACAAAATGGGAATGAAACAAAAAAAGTATCGCAAACCCTATTTCTTGCGTGTCATGTGCGTTATCATTTGCGAGCCTTTTTTATATTTCAAAGGGCTCAAAAAAATAATTTTTTTTATTCTTTTTTAAATCCAAAACGTATTACTGCAAATATTTTATACGACTCGCTAGAAATATCAAAAAATTGTCACAAAAGATATCGCAAAAGGCTCGCTAGTAATATTTCTTGCGACTATCGTTTAAGAAACTTTCACTGTCACAAACTGAACGACATATGAATCAAATTGCTATCTTTTTCGGATCCGTTTGCGAGAGTTTTGTTCGGTAAAAGCTCGCATTTCTATCATATGCGATATAATTTGCGAGCGTTTGGTCTGCTGGGTGCTCATATCTATATCCTATATATATTTTACCGGTTAAGTCAGTTGGAGTAAAGTTTTTCAAGTGTATTAAGACTTCGGCACAGTCGAAGTTAGCTTTGCCTTCTCGTTTTTTTATTATTAAACTTTTTTGTTCATTAAATTTTTAAATAAAAATTAATAACATTCCACATCATAGACATTTCACACACACATATTATACGTACAAAATAGACATTTCACAAAAAAAATAAAAAATAAACCAAATTTGGCATCTCATCCGCTAAATGAATAATCTGCTTTGGTTTCTAAAACCTCGCAGTACAATCGTGTCCATTCAGACACCGAAGTTAAGAAACACTTTACTTCAAGAACTAAAGCGTTTTACACCCAAAAGTTCAATTGAGAATCAGTTTTTAAATTTTCTACATGATTATTGCATGATCGACAACTGCTGCATAGAAGAAGGAGTAGATCGGGCACCACAACTGTGGAATAATTTGTCAGAGTCCCAACAGCTAATATTTGACTATAATAGGGATATGAGTAAAACCAAAAAGAAAAAGAAAAAAGAGTACAGCCGACCCGAAAAGCCAAGCAAAAGGCGTTACAGAAAATTTCCAAATCGCAATAATTGATTTAACTTCAGAGGCCAGTACAGTGATAATCAATAAGAAGAGTATAAAAAAAAGACGCAGCTCCAGTAATAGTGCTCAGGCCAGAAAATGCAAGAAAGAAAAATTGGAAGTAATGTTGTCTCGAAGGCGAGTCAACCCAAACTGAACAAAATTGCTCACATTTGGATCAGGTATGGTTTCCAGGCCTACTGAAATCTATTAAAATATTAAACTTGTTCGTCGCCTACTTGATTTGCATCTCTCAATACAATTAAAAGTTTTAAATCAAAATTAATTAACAAAACGATTTTACATTTAAAAATGTTAAGCTCTGGCTCTTATAGTTTTTGAGATCTAGTCGTCAATTTGGAAAATCGGACGGACGGACTTAAAATATGTCAGCTGTGGTTTATTAAAAAAAAAAGCGGGCAAATGAGATTGTAAAGCAAATATTTTTAAAATAGAAAACGGATGGCTCTATGTGAAATACAGAGGTCTTGGGCATTGCCATGGTCGTTTTCTAGTGTGTATTTCGCAAATTACTCAAAGAGAATGGAGTGACGTCAGAGCGGCAAATTGTTGGCCAAACCCCTTTAAATAGGTTTCATCTTGACCGCTTTAAGCACCGTAACTTGTTCACGTTCCGCAATGTGCTCCAAATTGTTTTTGTTTTGCCTTTTGGTATTTTTTATCCATTTTCAAGGGTGTAGCCAGCTTTCCATCGAGGGGGGCGCCCAAAATTCTAAAATTTTTTATGTGGGAATATCCTGCCGCATACGTAATATTACATTCTTTTACTTATGTAACTTAGTTGGTGTTTAGCGCTTGGTGATTTCTTTCATATCAGTGAAAATCGTTTTGGTTAGCATGGTTTAGCAAAGAAATAATGGTTGTTAAAAGTGTCGTTCCTAAAGGAAAGTCACTAAAGGAAAGTCGTTCTCGAAATCAACAAACATTTTCAGTAATTTTTATACACTTGAAAAGTGTATATTAATTTTGCCCAGAAGTTTGTAACGCATAGAAATATTCATTTCCGACCCCATAAACTATATATATTCTTGATCAGGACGACGAGCCGAGTTCATTTCCGCTTGTCCGTCCGTCCGTCTGTCCGTCTGTCTGTCTGTCTGTCTGTCTGTCTGTCTGTTTCTACGCGAACTAGTCTCTCAGTTTTAAAGCTATCGAGCTGAAATTTTGCACAGAGTCTTCTTTTTGCTGCACGCAACTAATATGTCGGAACCGGCCGGATCGGATGATTATATCTTATAGCTGCCATAGGAACGATCGGTCGGAAAATAAGTCTTAGTGAGAAAAACTTTTTATTTTCTATTGTAGCGTCACCAATCTTGGTATATATTAGTTTTAGATGATTTTACATATTTGTGGAAAAATTTATTAAAATCGGATGAATATAGCATATAGCTGCCATATAAACGGTCGGTCAAAAAACTAGTTCTAGTGGGAAACTTTTTTATTTTTTATCGTAGCGTCACCAATCTTGGTATTTATTAGTTTTATATGCGTTAACACAATTCTAGAAGATTTTATCAAAATCGGAGGACTATAGCATATAGCTGCCATAGGACCGATCGGTCGAAAAATGTGCTTTACTAAGAAAAGTTTTGTTTTATGGTATCAAATTTTTGTTATCAATGATTTAAAAATTTAAAATATCTGATATCTATATCCTCTATATATTTTACCGGTTAAATCAGCTGGAGTAAAGTTTTTCAAGTGTATTAAAACTTCGGCACAGTCGAAGTTAGCTTTGCCTTCTCGTTTTTTTTTCAGTAACCTACAACATTGTTAATGAAACGAGAGCGTAAGTTTAAGTCGGCCATGCTCGACTTCGATATTCCCGTTACTCAGGGTATCAACATGCCCAAATTGTGGGAGATATGAGGTTTTTTTCCAAATTGCGGGGGTGGCAACTCTACTATAGCTTGACGTTACTCGTAGAGTAAAAAGGTATACTAAGTTCGTGCAAATGTATGTAACAGGCAGAAGGAAGCATTTCCGACCCCATAAAGTATATATATTCTTGATCAGCATCAATAGTCGAGTCGATATAGACATGGCTGTCTGTCTGTCTGTCCGTCTGTATCTCTGTCTGTCCGTCTGAATGAACACTTAGATCTCAGGGACTATAAGAGCTAGAGCTATCATTTTTTCAGTGTAGACTTGTGTCTTCTGCACGCAGATCAAGTTTGTTTTAAATTTTTGCCACGCCCCCTCCCGCCCCCGCAATATAAAAAAACTCATATATTGCAATTTTGAAAATTGATTGTTCAAACCTTCTAGACATATATTTTAATCGGCATTACTTATCGATCCGCCATACATCATTTTCTGATCAGATGAACGATAAAAGAGTTGCCACCCACGCAATTTGGAAAATACCTCATATCTCCCACAATTTTAAAAATAGATTGTTCGAACCTTCTAAACATATATTTAAATCATGATTACTTATGGATCCGCCATACATCATTTCCCGATCAGATGAGCTACAGTAGAGTTGCCACCCCCGCAATTTGGAAAAAACCTCATATCTCCCACAATTTGTGCATGTTGTGATCTAATAAAATATTCTTAAATAAACCTTACCCTGAGTAACGGGTATATCGAAGTCGAGCAGGGCCGAATTCAACTTACGCTCTCGTTTTTTTTTAAAGTGGCCCATAAGGGACAGGTCGGGCTTTTCTCAAAAAACGAGTTTTGAGAACTTTGGACACGTTTTCGAAATAACATGTCAACCGATTTTTCTTAAAATTTGATCCCTCCTTCAATATAGGATATGCTAATGATTAAACGAAGCATTCTTTTTCACAAGGTAACTTCTGGTAATTTGTATTCCTATTTATATTCACATTTATCCCATGTGTACTGCAAATCGTTTTCAATCCAAAAACGGCCCAAATAGTATGGGAATTGGGTCGAAAGCGATTTGTACATAAAACACATGGGTATTATATTGCTTAAAAAAATTTAAATTTATTTAGTTTTTAATCTCTTCGTTTTATCACGAGCTATACTCACCTACTAACAGATATAAATTGTGTTATTGATTTCAGTTTAATCTATTAACAGTTATCGTGTCCACCGCGTGGAGACTTTTTAGGTGTCTTCGGAAAATTTTCGTCCAATCATTTTTCACAACTTTCGACGTGGATTATCACGACAAGAGTGCAACGAAGAACCTAAATCTTTGTATGGCGATGAAGCACCATCCTATAGCACTGTGAAAAATTGGTTTAATGAATTCAATCGCGGGCGACGCTCGCTCGAAGACGAAGGTCGTCCATAAACAGTCGTTGTGCCAGAAAACATTGATGCCGTGCGTGAACTGATAATGCAAGATCGTCATGTGACATACCGTGAGATAGAGGCATCCTTGGGCATTTCTTCCACCAGCATACATTCGATATTGCATGAACACCTGGGCGTAAAAAAGGTTTGTTCTCGTTGGATCCCGCACAATTTGACAATCGCTCAAAAAAAGCCTCGTGTGGATTGGTGCAAAAAAATTATGAAAAAATATAATTGCGGTGTTTTTATGCTTCTATGGATCTATGCTTATGAGCCCAAAACAAAACAGCAATCGACCGCGTGGGTCTTCGAAGACGAGCCAAATCCAACGAAAGTCGTTCGTGGAAGAAGCAAATGGTCGCCTGTTTCTTCGGTAAAACTGGTCATGTGGCGAATGTTCCGCTTGAGCAACGTAGGACGGTCAATTCTGAGTGATACACTACAATTTTCGGCCATTTTGCTTATGGTCGGATTTTCTGAAATCGGGAAAACACGTGTCCAATTATTTCGAGTTCTTTACTTACAAACCAAATAAGAAGTCAATCGGATGAAAAACAAAATTTTTCCCATATAAACTTTTCCGGGAGCTTTCCATTCCTTGGTGGTGGAATTTTCCAAAACCCCACCTTAGTTACCACTTTCACCTCATGAGAAAACTTCTGTGAAAGTTTCAGCCTTCTATCTCTTACCGTTCAGGCTCAACGTAGATGGCGAATCAGTAAATCAGTCAGGACCAACTCTTTTATATATAGAGAGAAGAGATAATCGCGCGTGTTCACACTGACTCACTGACTCATGGATTACCATACATACATTTGTTTGCTTTGTTGTTGTTGAAAAATAGGGCAATTTAAAAATAGTCTCTTGGTGGACTTTTTTCGGCGTTGCACATAGACGTATGATCCCTTTAATCATTCGTATACAAGCATTTGGACCCACAGATTTAAGATACATCAATAATTTTGCCCTTCGGTGTTTGAAAAGAAGTTAAGCTGCAAGTCATTTTTATAAAAAATTGTATAATAAAAATTTTTCATAACAATTAAAAAGTAATTTTACAAAATAAAAATTAATTTAAATTTTTATAATAAAAATTATTTTTAACTGTTATTCAAAAATTTTATATAAAAATTACCATTTAACTGTTAGAACAAAATTTTTATTTAAAAATCATGGAATAACGATTACACTAGTTTACAGCGAAAAAGACCCATTGAAGCCATTATTTTTTAATGATGTATTTTGGAATGCTGAACTCAAAAATAAATTTAAAAAAAATTTGTATGGATACGTTTTTGAGTTAGAATTTTTGTTTAGTTTTTCGGTAGGTACCCATACCTTTTAAGCCATATCTCGTGTTACAAACTTTAGATGAAGTCAAGCAAGGGATTAATCAAAAGGTTATGCAATTCCCAATAATCTAGTCACAGAAAATTTTCCCATCGGCTTAGTAGTTTAAAAGAAAGAATTAAAAATATTTCGAAAAAAATGATTTTTTTCTCAAAAACGTGAAAAATTTGATTTTCTAAAATCTGTAAATGGTTGAAAATAAAAATCAAAAAATTTTTTTTCTTTTATTCTTACAAATTATTTTTTAAGAAGAAAATAAGGCGTTGATGGCGAAAATCTGTGGATAAATAGCGAAGTTGTAAGCAATTGTGTGAAACAACTAGGGGTCAAATTTGACTATTTTACGTGTTCATTAAAAAAAATTATTTTACTTTGCTTTTTGCTCAATGTAAAAGTTTCATTGGCATAGAAGTCAAATCAGAAAAAAATTAAGAGCAAGGCCAAAAACGAAGAAAAAATTAAAATATTTTCTAATAAATACATAAAACATGGAAATTTGACTGTTAGTACTTGTACTTAATTGCTCACAGCTCCTTTATTTATCCATAGATATTCTTAACCAATGCCTTATTTTCTTCGTAGAAGTGATATTCGTAAGAACAAAAGAAAAAACAATTTATTTTTATCAGTTTCAACCTTTTACAGATTTTAGGAAAACAAAATTTGCACGTTTTTGAGAAAAAAATCGATTTTTCGAAATATTTTTGCTTGTAGCATTCAAACTACTAAACCGATTGGAAAATGATCTTTAACTAGATTATTGAAAATTGCATATCCTTTAGATTAATACCTAGCTTGACGACATCTGCAGTTTCTATCTCGAGATATGGCTTAAATGGTATGGGTACCTACCGAAAAAACTGAACAAAATTCTAACTCAAAAACGAATCCATACAAAAATTTTTGAATTTATTTTTTGAGATCAGCATTCCAAAGTTCATCATACAAAAATAACAGCTTCAATGGGTCTTTATTATACACTTGAAAAGTGTATATTAATTTTGCCCAGAAGTTTGTAACGCATAGAAATATTCATTTCCGACCCCATAAACTATATATATTCTTGATCAGGACGACGAGCTGAGTTCATTTCCGCTTGTCCGTCCGTCCGTCTGTCCGTCTGTCCGTCTGTCCGTCTGTCCGTCTGTCTGTCTGTCTGTTTCTACGCAAACTAGTCCCTCAGTTTTAAAGCTATCGAGCTGAAATTTTGCACAGAGTCTTCTTTTTACTGCACGCAACTAATATGTCGGAACCGGCCGGATCGGATGACTATATCTTATAGCTGCCATAGGAACGATCGGTCGAAAAATAAGTCTTAGTGAGTTAAACTTTTTTATTTTCCATCGTAGCGTCACCAATCGTAGTATATATTAGTTTTATATGTTTCCACACAATTCCGAAAAAATTTATCAAAATCGGATGACTATAGCATATAGCTGCCATATAAACGGTCGGACAAAAAACTACTTCTAGTGAGAAAAACTTTTTTGTTTTCCATCGTAGCGTCTCCAATCTTGGTATATATTAGTTTTATATGCTTTCACATAATTTTGAAAAAATTTATCAAAATCGGGTGACTATAGCATATAGCTGCCATATAAACGGTCGGTCAAAAAACTACTTCTAGTGAGAAAAACTTTTTTGTTTTCCATCGTAGCGTCTCCTATCTTGGTATATATCAGTTTTATATTTTTTTACATAAGTTCGAAAAAATGTATCAAAATCGGATGACTATATCATATAGCTGCCATTAAACGGATCGGTCGGAAAATGTGTTTTACTAAGAAAAGTTTTTTTTATGGTATCAAATTTTTTTTATTATTAAATATTAAAAAGTTTAAAATATTTGATATCTATATTCTATATATTTTTTACCGGTTAAATCAGTTGGAGTAAACTTTTTCAAGTGTATTTAAACTTCGGCACAGTTAGCTTTGCCTTCTCGTTTTTTTTTTTTTTGTAAACTAGTGTTATTATACCCTTGCAGAGGGTATATTAAAATTGTCACGATGTTTGTAACGCATAGAAGGAAGCATTTCCGACCACATAAAGTATATATATTCATGATAAGCATGACGAGCTGAGTTCACTTCCGCCTGTCCGTCCGTCCGTCTGACCGTCTGTTTCTATGCTATCTCCTCCCTCAGTTTTGAAACTATCTTGACCAAACTTTGCAAAAAGTCTTTAAATACAAATACGCTGCACATTTGTCGGAATCGGCCGGATCGGACTATATCATATAGCTGCCATAGGAACGATCGGTGCAAAAACAAGTTCTAGTGAGAAAAACTTTTTTGTTTTTTATCGCAGCGACACCAATCGTGATATATATGTGTTTTATATGATTCCACACAATTCCGGAAAAATTTATCAAAATAGGATGACTATAGCATATAGCTGCCATATAAATGGTAGGTCCAAAAACTAGTTCTAGTGGGAAAAACTTTTTTGTTTTCTATCGCAGCGACACCAATCGTGGTATATATTAAATTTATATGCTTCCACACAATTCTGGAAAAATTTATAAAAATCGGATGACTATAGCATATAGCTGCCATATAAACGGTCGGTCGAAAAACTAGTTCTAGCGGGAAAAACTTTTTTGTTTTCCATCGTAGCATCACCAATCGCGGTATATATTAGTTTCTGGAAAAATTTATCGAAATCGGATGACTATAGCATATAGCTGCTATGGGAACGATCAGTCTAAAAACTAATTATAGTGAGATGGTAGAGCCTTTCAAAAACTGCAAGGGTATTTAAAACATCGGCGTAGCCGATGTTAGCCTTCTATTTTTTTTAAATTTTTATTTAAAAATTAGAAAATAACTGTTATTTCAAAATTTGTATCCTAAAAGTTATAACAGTTACGGTCCCTCGCATATTTTCAATCATGTTGGACATGTCATCTAAGATTTTTTTTTATCCGAGTTTGACTGTCGGATCGTGGGAATCTCACGTTTGAAACGTCCAACCAATCATTAGTCTAAAAATATAATATATAATTAAGTAATTATGTTTAATAATATATTATAAAACGTGAAGGCAAAGCTAACTTCGACTGTGCCGAAGTTTTAATACACTTGAAAAACTTTACTCCAACTGATTTAACCTGTAAAATATATATAGGATATAGATATCAGATATTTAAAAATTTTAAATCATTGAAAATACCATAAAAAAAACTTTTCTCAGTAAAACACATTTTTCGACCGATCAGTCCTATGGCAGCTATATGCTATAGTCATCCGATTTTGATAAAATCTTCCAGAATTGTGTTGACGCATTTAAAACTAATCTATACCAAGATTGGTGACGCTACGATGGAAAATAAAAAAAGTTTTTCGCACTAGAACTAGTTTTTCCCGCCCGAGCTAGATACATCGATTTTGATAAATTTTTCCACAAATATGTCAAATCATCTCAAACTAGTATATATCAAATTGTGCACAATGGAAAACAAAAAGTTTTTCTCACTAAGACTTATTTTCCACGATCGTTCTATGCGCTATGATATACACCGACCGGCCGACATAAGGCCAGCAAGACCTGCTCAGCTCGTAGCTTAAACTGAGGACTAGTTCGCGTGAACAGACAGACGACGGCGACGACGGACGGCAACGGCGACAGACGGACGGACGGACAACGGAGAACCGCTCGTCGTCCGATCAAGAATATATATAGTTTATGGGGTCGGAAATGAATATTTCTATGCGTTACAAACTTCTGGGCAAAATTAATATATACTTTTCAAGTGTATAAAAAAGAAACACCTACAGTTTTTAATAATTTGTGGCACTCATTCCAATTTTTATACACTTGAAAAGTGTATATTAATTTTGCCCAGAAGTTTGTAACGCATAGAAATATTCATTTCCGACCCCATAAACTATATATATCGATCGACGACGGCCGAGCTCACGCTGTCCGTCCGTCCGTCTGTCTGTCCGTCTGTCTGTCCGTCTGTCTGTCTGTCCGTCTGTCTGTCTGTCTGTTTCTACGCGAACTAGTCTCTCAGTTTTAAGGCTATCGAGCTGAAATTTTGTACAGAGTCTTCTTTTTGCTGCACGCAACTAATATGTCGAAACTGGCCGGATCGGATGACTATATCTTATAGCTGCCATAGGAACGATCGGTCTAAGAACTAGTTCTAGTTAGAAAAACTTTTTTGTTTTTCATCGTAGCGTCTCCAATCGTAGTATATATTTGTTTTATATGTTTCCACACAGTTCTGAAAAAATTTATCAAAATCGGATGACTATAGCATGTAGCTGCCATATAAACGGTCTGTCAAAAAACTACTTCTAGTGAGAAAAACTTTTTTGTTTTTCATCGTAGCGTCGCAAATCTTGGTATATATTAGTTTTATATGCGTTAACACAATTCTGGAAGATTTTATCAAAATCGGAGAACTATAGCATATAGCTGCCATAGGACCGATCGGTCGAAAAATGTGTTTTACTAAGAAAAGTTTTGTTTTATGGTATCAAATTTTTGTTATCAATGATTTAAGAATTTAAAATATCTGATAACTATATCCTCTATATATTTTACCGGTTAAATCAGCTGGAGTAAAGATTTTCAAGTGTATTAAAACTTCGGCACAGTCGAAGTTAGCTTTGCCTTCTCGTTACTCTCAAGATAGCCCAAGCTTGCTGCTCTAGTTACGGCTTGGGCTACAGTATGGGAGAAAAGCTTTGCGGCAAATTTAACTTTTTGTCGTTCACATCCTTTGAGTTGAATATAGTGCAAGCTAATTTTATTTGTGACAGATAGTTGCCCTTCTGTGCACTCCAATAACTCTATAATCTACGAAATAAAATAGTATATTAGATCAATATAATGAACACAATATTTCTTTTCCGAAGGTGGTTTTATTAAATAGTATTTTTAAATGTTAAAATATATTCGACACATAGCAATGGTGTCTTAATTGTGTGGCTGGTCAAATGGAACTGATTTGTTCCCTTTCAAATATGTTGACTGAAGCCAGCTTGAGTATGTGGCGAATAAATGTATATATATATATATGTCTGCGTTATGTACTCTAAAGTGTATGCAAAGAATCGTACAAACAGCTTACGCTGCAATTTAGTTGAGCGCAAGCAATGGTATCATGTTACGCATGAGCATTGCGATTATGTGCGCTTGAGTTTAAGTGAGTTTTGTTTGAATAATTAAATGCAACATAGTGTCACATTAATGTGCTTATATATGTTTGCATAACTACATACATGTACTCGCTACACCTCCCCTTTTAGAAATAATAACGTAATATACTTATATGAAGTTATTCTATTATTATTTTATGGTAAATATAAAAAATATAAATTTATGAAAGAAAATTAAGAAAATGTATTAAAGGTATACAAATTTTGAGTTTTAATATTATATTTTTTTAAGATTTATTTTTAAAGATTTAAAGATTAAAGATTTATTTGATTCATAAGAGATCAATAAAAAAAATATATTTGAGCCGAGGCAACGAGCTCGATAAGATCTAAAAAAAAATAAAATTAAAATAAATAAATATGACAACGACAAAAATAACTAGAAAAACATACGAACAAGACCCACATTTTAGTAGTAGAACAAGACAGGTTTTACTAGATTTTGACAGACCCACATCAGTTTTTGAAATTGAAATGGCTTATATGAGCAAGATTAGTTCAGAATTTTCTCCACTATTTCATTGCAGTAAAACACAAAAGGGAAAAGTATTAACTACAATCCCGGGAGTTCAAGTATACTCCATTATAAACGAAAATGAAATTTTAGAAAGAACATTGATTTTTGAAGTTTGTCTTACATAATTAAATCTACATTTTAACATTCATGGAATGGTCAGAAATAGTAGATGAAGTCAACAAATATAGAGATATATTTGCAAAGGCTTACAAATGTCTTAATAAAAGTGTACCAATGCAAAGAGCAACTGTAATTAAACATACAGTGGTATAACTACACAATTACAATGCAATAACAAAAATATTTACCGCCAACTTAGTATGGTTAACAAATACTTAATTATTACATGTAAGAACAATTGTAGATGCAGTGCGTGCGAGATTAATCAAAATCTCTGAACTCCACAAATCATACTTATACAGTCCTACATCTATAGAAGTACCTGCTAGCTTTGAACCACCAAATACTAAAACAGAAGAAAACACAATAGTAGAAGAATCAATCACCATGCCGCAAACTATGGTAGAATTCCTAAAAACAGCATCGTCTCTACTTCCAGAGTTCGATGGCAAAACAGAAAATTTGCAGAGTTTTTTGGATGCTTTAACTCTTGTGAACTCCATTAAAGAGACACATGAGCAAACAGCAGTATCCGTAATAAAAATCAAAATTAAAAGGATACGCAAGAAACTTAATACGCACAGAAAGTGCTATTAACCAAATAAAACATAAACTACAAACATCAGTGAAAGGAGAATCGCTGATGAACCTTCAACAGAAAAATAAAACAGCCAACCTCTATACAAAAGAAGTTGAGCAATTGGCTAGAGCTCTCAAAGGAGCATATATTAGCAACGGACTAACATCCGAACTAGCAGCCAAATACAGTGTCCAACATGCTATCAAAGCAATGACGCAAAACTGCAGCATTGATAAAGTAAAACTTATCATGCAGGCTGGCACATTTCACAATATGAATGATGCCGTATCTAAATTTGTGAATAGTTGCACTGAAGCAACGGGTAAAACTGACTCAGTCTTATACTATTCAAATAGTGGAAATCGTGGAAATAATAGACGAGGAAATTACGGACGCGGTCAGTACCAAAACAACGGAAATAAAGGGTAGAGGTTACCAAGGTAACCAAGGAAATAGAAATCAGGGAAATTACAACAACAATAATGGTTACAACAACCGTGGTCGTGTTTCCAATAATGATAATTGCAGGGGCCAACACAATCAAAACGGAAATAATAATAATTAAAACCGAATCAACAATCAACAAGTACGAATTGCAAATTCGGAAAACCAGCAACACCCCTTGAACAATCAAAACGCAAACAAACAGTAAAGGTCTACAATTTCAATCTAAACCTAAATAATTTAATAACTGTTCAAAATGAGGATACAAAAAATACAATCACACTTTTAGTAGACACTGGTGCAGGCATTTCTCTAATCAAAAATAACACAAATCTATTCAATAATATAGACACTTCGGTAGAATCCAAAATATCTGACATTGGAGAAGGAATTATACAATCCCTTGGTTCTACAAACATCCCACTATGAACAGGCAAATATGTCGTACCATACAATTTTCATGTGGTACCAAATAATTTTCAAATTCCATGTGACGGAATTCTTGGCCTAGACTTCATAACAAAATTCAACTGTCTTTTGGACTATGACGAGAACCAATATCAACTGATTCGACGTCCTAAAAATTTCCATACAAATATTAGTATTCCAATTAATCAATGCACAAATAATAATCAATTATTATTACCCGCTAGATCGGAAGTCATACGACAAGTACGATTGATGACTAGTGAAAAAACGGTATTAATACCTGTTCAGGAAATATAACCGGGAATAATAATAGCAAGTGCAATTGTTACAAGTGATAATGCATATATTCGCATTTTAAATACCACTCATAACAACACAGAAATTGACAGTCACAAGATCAAATTCGAATCTATTGATGATTACGAAATAATAAAACCTACTCAAGGAAGTTCTCATAGAACAAATGAAGTCCTATCAAAGCTTAATTTCCCGCATCAATTCAAAAATAAATGAACTACACTTTGTAGAGAATTCAGTGATATCTTCGGTCTGGAAACAGAACCAATATCGTCAAATAACTTTTATAAGCAAAAACTTCGATTAGATGATAAAACACCAGTCTACATCAAAAATTATAGAAACGCAGAGGCAGAAAAACCTGAAATAAAAAACAGGTCGAAAAACTCATTAAAGATTTCATAGTTGAACCATCTACGTTTGAATACAACAGCCCACTTCTCTTGGTACCCAAGAAATCATTTCCAAATTTAACGGAGAAGAGATGGCGCTTAGTAGTAGACTACCGCCAAATAAATAAAAAGCTTCTATCCGATAAATTCCCACTCCCAAGAATAGAAGATATTCTTGATCAACTAGGTCAAGCTAAATACTTTTCATGTCTTGACCTAATGTCTGGATTTCACCAGATTGAATTGAAAGAAAAGTCCAGAAATTTTATATCATTTTCAACGAACACTGGTTCTTATCGTTACACCATATGGACTCAAAGTTGCCCCAAATTCATTTATGCACATGATGACACTTGCTTTTTCTGTTCTAGAATCATCGCAAGCATTTCTCTATATGGATGACCTAGTAGTCATCGGATGCTTCGAACAACATATGTTTAAAAACTTGACAAACGTCCTCGAACTTTGTCGTAAATTCAATCTAAAATTGCACCCTGAGAAATGTTCCTTTTTCATGCACGAAGTAACCTATCTCGGACATAAATGTACTGATAAAGGCATTCTTCCAGATGACAAAAAATACGACGTCATCAAAAATTATCCAATTCCAACGGATGCAGATAGTGCACGGAGATTCGTTGCCTTCTGTAATTATTATAGGAGATTTATTCGTAATTTCGCAGAACATTCTCGTCCCTTAACGAGACTTTGTAAAAAGAATGTTCAATACCAATGGACTCCTGAATGCAATAACGCATTCGAATATTTAAAAATGGCACTAATGGAGCCTACATTATTGCAATACCCAGATTTTGCAAAAGAATTTTGCATCATTACAGATGCCAGTAAGCACGCTTGTGGAGCAGTACTTACTCAAGAACGCAATGGTAAACAACTACCATATGCTTCCAGAACTTTCAAACAAGGAGAAAGTAATAAATCTACAACAGAGCAGGAATTAGCTGCTATTCACTGGGCAATAAAACACTTCAGATCTTACGTTTATGAAAGACATTTCCTTGTAAAAACAGATCATAGACCACTAACTTATTTATTTTCAATGAAAAATCCAAGCTCTAAGCTAACACGAATGCGGTTAGACTTAGAAGAATATGATTTTGAGGTACAATACCTCAAGGGGAAAGATAACCACGTTGCAGATGCTCTTTCCAGAATAACAATTGGAGAGCTAATAAACATGAACAGACAAATATTGAGGGTCTCAACTGATGATCTTGACAAAACAGAAAAATGTCAGGCCTGACACAACAAATAAATTGCTTGAGCATAAAGAAAAAGAAACAATTAAGCCCAAAGTCTATGACACTATTAACAACAATGATGTCAAAAAGTACGCGAAACTAAAACTCGACAAATGTTAATGTTTGTTCAAAATGGGAAAACGAGTTGTTTAACGATGTGCAGTAGATGACTTGTTCTCTAATGGAAAATTCGTCTTAGGTCAATTCTTCCAAAGGCTTGATTCAGAAGCCGGAATTCAAGGCATTATACAATTCCAAATGTCACCAAGTGAGCAAATTTTCGAATCTGTCTTACAAAAATTATTTAAAGAAACCGGCAATATTACTCTCAAGAAGGTACAAATAAGCAGGCTACAAAAGGTGATTATTATAGACAAAAATAATGAAGCTCAAATTAAAGCAATCCTGTTTAGATATCATGACGACCCCATCGAGGGAGGCCACTCAGGGATTGCGCGAACCCTGTTAAAAATAAAAATATACTATTATTAGCCGCAAATGACAAAAACTATAAGACAGTATGTAAAAACATGTCAAAAATGCCAAAAAACAAAAACGACAACACATACTAAAACACCATTGACGATAACACCTACGCCAGCAACAGCGTTTGACACAGTACTAATTGATACCATTGGTCCATTTCCAAGAACTGAGAATGGCAATGAGTATGCTGTAACTATTATTTGCGACTTAACGAAATATTTAGTCACAATTCCAGTGCCGAACAAAAGCGCTAAAACAGTTGCTAAGGCAATTTTTGAATCATTTATACTCAAGTACGGTCCAATGAAGACGTTTATTACGGACCTGGGTACTGAATATAAAAACTCATTAATATCTGATTTATGTAAATATATGAAAATAAATAATATACAATCAACCGCTCATCATCACCAAACTCTTGGTACAATAGAGCGAAGTCATTGTACGTTTAACGAATATATCCGTTCCTACATTTCGATCGACAAAGACGATTGGGACATATGGTTGAATTATTTCACCTACTGTTTCAACACAACACCATCAGTAGTACAAGAGTACTGTCCTTTTGAACTTGTTTTTGGCAGAATACCAAAACAATTCAAAGATTTCAATAATATTACTACTATAGACCCTATATATAACATAGACGACTACACTAAGGAAGTTAAATTTAGACTTGAAGTATCATACAAAAGAGCTAGAATTATGCTAGATAAGGCAAAGGAAAAGCGCAAAACGCTTTATGACGAAAATTCAAATAATTTCAACCTATCATTAGGAGATCTAGTTTTACTCAGAAATGAATCAGGTCATAAGCTAGATAATAAATACACCGGACCTCACAAGGTAGAACTTATTGACAACGTTAATATAACTATTAGATTAGGACTAAAGAAATAGCAAATAGTGCATGAAGACAGATTAAAATTATACAAAAATTAAAAAACAAAAAATATATATATTTACATGAATGAATGAATCAACATACGAATAGGTATCTTTTAAATCAAATAAATCTTTAATGCTTTGTTAACAGCTGCCATTATGACAAGAATGAGCAAAAGTATATATATCGAGTCTAAGTGTGGGGTATGATCCACAATTTCAATTTCATTTACCACATTGGCAGTATTGCCAGTGGCTTTTGATTGGGTTTTTCCCATTGTAAATGTATTTTTTTTTCTCAAAATTTTTATATCTTTAAAATTGAATTTGATGAGGTGTGAATGATGTTTTGCACCTAATACGGTTTACATATGCAAGATTACAAAGTTCAAGTTAAATACCGTATCATGTGTGTTAGTTAATGGTGTTTTGTGATAAGAGAAAGGTATGATAGTATTAGTATTTATCTAACGTACCCGCGTAATCGCGTTTAGGTACTTAAAAAAAATTGCGAATTGCCAATTACTTGGATCGCTTTTTGTTGGTGCGCAGTATTTTGTTGATTCTTCTTAGGTCTTCTTATGCCACTTCTTTACGGCTCGGGGTTGCAGTGTGGTCTTTCAGAAGACCGATGCACACTGTTCGTTGGGCCAGCAGGGCCTTTTTTCTGCCTTCTCTCTGCCTTTTGGGTGGCAGTGTTTCCGGAATTTTTGGTCAATTTATCGTCCCGGGCCTGGGCTCGTTGTTTTTCCCTCGCAGCTTGCCGAGCCTGGTACTCAGCAATGGTAATGGGTCTTGGTCCCGCGGTGGGACATTCCTCAAGGACGGTGCTTCTCTTAAGGACGGCTTGTCCGTCTGCTTCACTGGCGCTATTCGATGGTGCAGGTGGCGGCCTTTATGCCACCTACACGGTTCCCATCTAGCAAAGGTGTTAAACCCCTGCTCCCATTTGGTTATTATTTTCGTCAACCGGTGCCTGGCTTGGCCACCGTATCTTCCTTCTCGCTGTCCACAACCTGGTTGGCGGTTGTGGCGACAAATAATAATTTTTTATTTTTTTGTTTTATTTGAACATCTTGTTCTTCCCGTTAAATTAAGGCTCACTATGTCACGGTCGCTATGAGGTAGGTTCCGTAGACCAATATAATGAACACAATATTTCTTTCCCGAAGGTGGTTTTATTAAATAGTATTTTTAAATGTTAAAATATATTCGCCACATAGCAGAGGTGTCTTAATTGTGTGGCTAGTCAAATGGAACTGATTTGTTCCCTTTCGAATATGTTGACTGAAGCCAGCTTGAGTATTTGGCGAATAAATGTATATATATATATATATGTCTGCGTTATGTACTCTAAAGTGTATGCAAAGAATCGTACAAACAGCTTACGCTGCAATTTAGTTGAGCGCAAGCAATGGTATCATGTTACGCATGAGCATTGCGATTATGTGCGCTTGAGTTTAAGTGAGTTTTGTTTGAATAATTAAATGCAACAAAGTGTCACATTAATGTGCTTATATATGTTTGCATAACTACATACTCGCTACAGTGTTGACGCATATAAAACTAATATATACCAAGATTGTGTAACGTACGTTCACCTTCAAGACCAACTGTCGCAAACTCCAAAAAAATTGTTTCTCAATATGTTAGCCAACAGAAATCGATCATTCCAAATCAAAAGGAACGCACTCCAAAGAGAAAGACTTATAGATTCCTATGACTTTCTACCAATCCCTAACTGCACGGGTGTAAAATATGCACAGGCCAACACAAACATAAGTCTCTTCTTTCTCTTTCGATATGGGTTGTATGTTGTCTATGTGTAAGTCGAGTGGGATTATTAACTACAGCTAGCAAAAGCAGCCAACCAAAAATAATTATAATAAAAAAACTTTTAATTCAAGTTGAACTAATTCTAAACATTTTTTCAATAAAGAAAATAGAATATATATATATATATAGGGTAGGATATTTTAACATAATTGCAATTTCAAATTCTTCAACTTATTTCATTCTTTTGTAAATATATTCCACATAATTATCGTAGGTGTAAGATCATGTTCATTGGTGCAAATTAATAAAAAAAACAAAATTAAATAAATGAACGAAACTACATATTGTGTTTCTTCTTGTTTAAATTATTTGGACTAAATGTCTCATTTCATATATCCAATAAATTTACTTCATTCTCTTGATAATTTTAAAGTCATAAACTTTGACATAAGCAAATAAGAAGATCACAACAAAACTGATTGACTTATCAGTACTGACTCAAAGAGAAGTTAAAGCATGTGCATAAATATAGAAAGATTAGACAAGCATAAGTGAATTTAAGCACAAAAAACACACACAAATTGAATGTTGCTTTGTATATTCTTTATAACTTCATCATGTTTTTTCAGCACATGCTTTCACTTTCTTTAATTTTTTTTTTCTTTTAGTTTTATTTCGGAAAATTGAGCAATGAAATAATTTTTAAATAATTGTTTTAAGTATGACTCAGCCTCTCGAAGATCCGTTGGAGCGCTCCATGATTTCAAGATGTATTTGCCTAAATTTTGTTTTTGGACATAAAATTGTATTTAAATTAGTTCATCACACACATTCCGATTTTATTTGCAAACAACATAAATTATTGAGCCAATTTAATCATTGGTAACACACACAGTTTAAAAAGCACTGCTTTGATTTACGTATTGAGATTTAAGTTGGATGACGTATGAAATGGATTTTGCTTTGCCCAATGATCATTAACTTTAGCACTTTTACTCTTTTGTTTTTTTCTTTTTCTTTCTTTTCGTTTAGCGTTTTAAACTCAGAAGGAACGCATAAATAAAATTAATAATTTGCCTTTGATTTGACTTCTGTTGTTTCTTTGCTTAATGTCACATAAAAAAGAATTTGCTTTTGGCTTCTTTGCCAAGATGATTAGATAGAATTTTTTATACTCTGTACCGAAGGTACACAGAGTATATTGGGTTTGTGCAAATGTATGTAACTGCCAGAAGGAAGCATCTCCGACCCTATAAAGTATATATATTCTTGATCAGCATCAACGGCCGAGTCGATATAGCCATGTCCGTCTGTCCGTCTGTCTGTCTGTCCGTCTGTCCGTCTGTCCGTCTGTCTGTCTGTCTGTCCGTATGAACGAAGAGATCTCAGAGATTGCAAGAGCTAGAGGTTTGATGTGTATGGAACATATAATTCTTATACCTGCAGGCAGATCAAGTTTATTTTTAATTTTTGCCACGCCCCCTGCCTCCCCCGCAAATTAAAAAAACGTAATAACTCCCACAATTTTGAAGATAGATAGTTCGAACATTCTAGACATATATTCTACTACTTATTATGAATCGACCTCCCATGCATCGTTTTTCGATCAGATGAACGATATTAGAGCTATACGTAAAAGAAAATAAAAACCAACGACAACAACATCACCCTAGCGATTGGTAGAACTTACGAGAAAGAGAAAGCGAGAAGGCAATAGCTAACTGGTAATTTCCCAATTGGACCTTGCTATGAGAGGAGCGATGTAATTAAGATGGCCTGCGGTCAGAAATCACGCGTGATTCCCGCGTGACTAATATAGATACGTTTATGTTAATAGGAAATTATATACAAATTTTATAATTTTACGAGCTATGTACTAGGGTAATTATACTCATCATTACTTATCGAGCCCCCATACATCGTTTTTCAACCAGATGAACGATAGTCGAAAGAGTTTCCACCCTCAGATTTTGAAAAAACCTCACACTTTAAAGTTATCAGTTACATACAAACAGGTACAGAGTATATTACAGTCGGGCTTGACCGACTTTCTTACTTGGTTTGGTTTGCTTTTTAGCGCTTTAAGCCTGGCTTCTTGAAGACGTTGGTAATGAAAATCAGGGGCTTTTTAAACACAATTTGCACTTTTTGGTCGGTTGTTTTTCTTTTTTTTTTGACACTATTTCGCACTTGGGCCAGGGATTTTTTCAGGTCGCTTGATCCATGTTTTCTGCTGCAATTGCGAACTTCTACTGGAGGTGAGGTTGTGGAGATGGCGGGAACAAAGCTTCTGCGAGATAATGATTATAAAAAGCTCTCTCTCCTCTACTCTTGCTGCAAGATTGGTTTCTGGTTTTGATACTGATGTAAGGTGTCTGCCAAAATAAGATCATGGGCTGTAAGGGGGTGGTACTTAATAAAATTTCCATTAAGTGTAAAATCATATTTACCTTCAACTTGAAAAGACTCTTGACAATATTAGCTTGAAGCTAAGTGCCATAGAAGTCGTCTCAGAGCTGCCCAAAAGCCTTTATGTAAAATGAAAAGATTTCATAAAGCGTGCAGCATAAATTGAATCTTAATCAAACTTACATAAGCTTTCGGCTTTTGTATACTTGGTTTATAGCCACTTTATTAAAAGCACCTTTTCCTGGATTTTTTTTTAATAAAGTTTTGCCTAAGGGATGGCTTATGAAATTTGGATTGGTTTTTTCTTCTCCGAATTAAAATATTTAACTTAAACGATTGCACACGTCTAGATGGCTTGACTGCTAAAATCGGAGAGACTGAGCTACGGAAAAGGAAGTTGGTAGAAACTTTTGACCAGTGGCTTCGAGAGAGACTTGACAGCTGTCAAACAAACGTCATGCTCTCTTATGTTGCTTAACAGAAGCTTGGTTGCCTTTTCCTTTATCGATACACGGGTTCATATCCTTGCTAAAATAAAATACACCAAAATTTTAAAACCTACACCCCCCCAAACGAACATGTAACTAACAATAATTGATCCAAGAAAATATAAGATTTTATTCACCCAGTAACTGTCCATTACAATTGGTGACGCTACGATGGCAAATAAAAAAGTTTTTCCCACTAGAACTAGTTTTTTGACCGACCGTGTATATGGCAGCTATATGCTATATTTATCCGATTTTGATAAATGTTTCCACAAATATGTAAAATCATCTAAAACTAATATATACCAAGATTGGTGACGCTACAATGGAAAATAAAAAAGTTTTTTTCACTAAGACTTATTTTTCGACCGATCGTTCCTATGGCAGCTATAAGATATAGTCATCCGATCCGGCCGGCTTCGACATATTAGTTGCGTGCAGTAAAAAGAAGACTCTGTGCAATTTCAGCCTGATAGCTTTAAAACTGAGAGACTAGTTCGCGTAGAAACAGACAGAAGGACAGACAGATGGACGGACGGACAGGCGGAAATGATCAAGAATATATGTATATCGTTTATGGGGTCGGAAATAAATATTTTTTAAACGTTACAAACTTCTGGGCAAAATTAATATACACTTTTCAAGTGTATAAAAAATTTTAAAAATAATTTTTGTTATTACCAAAGAATTGATTTTCCCACAAATGTTGACTTTGATAACCCATAGGTAAGCATCAAGAAGGCGTAGCAGTCCTTTCAAACATAGGGTTCACATGTTGAACAATTATCTATCATTTGCAATTTAAATTATTCAATTATCTCATTTGGTTCAAAAGTTATGATTTTTGTAAGGCTAAGGCTGATGTAAAATTGTGAGTAGAAGTGAACAACGTTGGACCTCCAGTTGCAAAAACTTGCATGCTGCTGCAGCTTTGAAACATGCCTTCCAACCATCCAAAGATAATGATGTGCATTCGAGTCACCAGCAATCAGGAAATTGGGGCCAAGCTAAGCTGAAGCGAGTGTAGAAATGTTGACTTGTTCAGAGTAAATTTGGGGGACAGTACATAGCTGCAACAATTACTGCGCCATGATCGCTGGCCAGCTTCACTGCAACGCACATAACGCTAGCCCTAGGTAGGATAGGCAAGTTTTAATAAGCACAGCTGCCCCACCACGCCGGATGATTTGCAGTATGGAACCTGGAATTTGGAAGAACGACCTTGAGCAATCGTGAGTTTTGGACAACTTCACTGTGTCAAGCTGGTGCCACTGGATAAACAGCTGTATCTTCAGAGCTTTGGCAAATGCCATATTCGCGTTTTAACTTCAAATTTAGAAAATTGTTTCTTTTTGAATTTTTTGTTTGTTTATTATATAATAATAACGTACGATAACATCATAATTGTATGTAAAAAAAAGACATAGGTAGCTAGTTTAAATACTTTCATTTCTAATCTCACGACGTTGCTGTTTGTGTCGGAGTATCCTTTTTAAAAGCCAGCCACATCGCCACGTTTGCGATAATCGGCATTTGCATAGATGGCCGTTGCATTGCGTGCTATTGCGCAAACCACTGAACCTAAAGATTTGTCCAACGCCTTAACGTTATGTCCCCGTTTCGTCAGCAATTCCAGCACAGCTTCCGAAAAACGACCCTCCTCATACTCCAGCTGATCGGGAATAAGTTGATTGTAGAAACGTGGTGCGTCAATTGCAGACTTTAGATCCTCATCGAACCAAAGGACGCGAGCGGCCACCTGAACAATGGCACCCAAAATGCGAGAACCACCAGCTGCACCAATAGCCAGACGTATGTCACCCTCCTTATCGGCCAGTAGCATGGGTGCCTGCGAGGACATAGGTCGTTTGTAGGGTCCCACAATGTTTGCCTGCGACTGGGGCAAACCAAAGAAATTGTTCTTCACCGAAAAGTCATTCATCACACTGTTGAAAATAATGCCAGTGCGTGAGCCCACCAATCCTGAGCCAAAGCTGAAAGAGAAACGAGCAAAATATGTTATAAAACGAGAAGGCAAAGCTAACTTCGACTGTGTCGAAATTTTGATACATTTGCAAAAGCTCACTCCAACTGATATAACCGATAGAATATATATAGGATATAGATGTCATATATTTATAAATTCAAAATCATTAAGAATCTGATTGTTGTCTTCAAAATTTGATCACGCTACCATCAAAAAATCAAGTTTTCTTAGTAAGACATATTTTCCGACCGATCGGTCCTTTGACAGCTATAGAATATAGTCATCCGTTCTTGACCATATTTTGTAGAACTGCTTAAAAGAATTTTATATTTATAATTAATAATATAACGATATTATAACTAATTTATATTGTTATGGAAAACAAAACAGTTTTCATTTTTGGACCGGTCTGGCAAATATGTGCTACAGTCATTCGATTTTGATAAAACTTTAAAGAATTTAAATTAATTTAAAGCGAATATCATTTTTATTCCATATAGAGGAAGGAAAATGATTTTGAATCCGATCGAATAGAAAACAGAAACTGATTTTGAATTTTCGCGAAGTTTGGTATGCAGTCACTGAATCAAACCGAATCGAATTTCGGTTCCGGTTCCAGTTCTGGTACGCAACAAAACTAATGTTTCGGTAAAAGGTTTTGTTTAGGTTCTAGTTTGTTTCGGTATTCGGTTTCGTACCGATACCTTGGTTTTATTTCGGTATACCGGTACGTACCGGTATGTACAGGTATAATTTAAAAATACTTTAAGCCGAAGATATGATAGAACGGGTAGCAACCTTCACAACAGAATGTGGTTATAAAAAAGAAAAATTAAACATAATGAACTTTACCCCGCAAAACAAATGTCCTAACTGGAAGAGCAAGAAGAACTTTTAATATCTGATGGAATGTTAATTACACTGGCAGTGTTCAGCGGAAGAACTTGCTCTCTGATCAATGATATACTTTATTATAATTTACATTGTCTAATTTTCCTCTTGTTGTTAATATGATATTTACATTAATCGTTTCCAAACGTCAATTGAACGAGAAGGCAAAGGTAACTTCGACTGTGCCGAAGTTTTAATACACTTGAAAAAGTTTACTCCAACTGATTTAATCGGTAAAGTATATATAAGATATAGATATCAGATACTAAAAAATTTTAAATCATTGATAATTAAAATTTGATACCATAAAAAAAACCTTTCTTAGTAAATCACATTTTCCGATCGATCGGTCCTATGGCAGCTATATGCTATAGTCATCCGATTTTGATAAAACCTTCCAAAATTATGTGGAAGAACACAAATCTAATATATACCAAATTGGTGCCGCTACGATAGAAAACAATAAAGTTTTTCTCACTAGAACTAGTTTTTTGACCTACCGATTATATGGCAACTATATGCTATACACTCAGAGAAAAAATCGAGCAGATCGTGCTTGATATCAAGCAGATTTCGTGTCAGAAGTTCGGCAAGACAGAATTTTCTTGGATTCAAGAAGAAAATACTGAAATCAAGCATGAATTTTCAAGCTCTATTTTTTTGTCTCACCTCCCTTGCCACCAAACACACAAAGTTTTCTCGATTTCAAGCACATTTCTTTAATTAATTTAGTTTTTTTTCGTCTTGAATTTTCAAGAAGAAATCTGCTTGAAGTCGAGAAAACTTTGTGTGTTTGGTGGCAAGGGAGGTGAGACAAAAAATAGATCTTGAAAATTCATGCTTGATTTCAGTATTTTCTTCTTGAATCCAAGAAAATTCTGTCTTGCCGAACTTCTGACACGAAATCTGCTTGATATCAAGCACGATCTGCTTGATTTTTTCTCTGAGTGTATATATATAGCTATTTTTATACCTTTGTTAATTCGAAACGTAAGTCTTCTCGTTTCCCACCTTCACTTTCTCTAAATAATCAAACTGCTGATAATGATGTGGACATTGCCAACTTGTTCGCAACATTTTTTCAGCGTTGTTATTCCGCTTCTTCTCCTAATTTGGGGGCCTCGTCCCCTTATCCGATTGCACACTCCTCCTGCATTTATTCACCTGTCTTGGATTCGGAGAGTCTACTGTCTGGGCTTAGATCGGTTGAGTCATCCTTCAGTCCGGGGCCCGACAATATTCCAAGTTGTGTACTTAAATATTGCGCTGACTCTCTGTGTTTGCCCCTGCTAAAACTCTTTAACCTGTCTCTTGAACTTGGCGACTTTCCTAGCTATTGGAAGGAGTCTTACATTATTCCTATCCACAAAAAGGGACCCAAGTCAGTAGTATCAAATTACAGGGGCATCTCCAAGCTTTCTGCAATTCCAAAACTGTTTGAGTCGATCATAACTACTCAATTGCAGCATTTCTGTCGCTCAGTAATTTCCCCGGCTCAACACGGATTTATGAACGAGAAGGCAAAGCTAACTTCGACTGTGCCGAAGTTTTAATACACTTGAAAAACTTTACTCCAACTGATTTAACTGGAAAAATATATATAGGATATAGATATAAGATATTTAAAATTTTTAAATCATTGATAATTAAAATTTGATACCATAAAAAAAAACTTTTCTTAGTAAAACACATTTTCCGACCGATCGTTCCTATGGCAGCTATATGCTATAGTCATCCGATTTTGATAATTTTTTTCGAAATTATGTGAAAGCATATAAAACTAATATATACCAAGATTGGGGACGCTACGATAAGAAACAAAAAAGTTTTTCTCACTAGAAGTAGTTTTTTGACCGTCCGTTTATATGGCAGCTATATGCTATAGTCATCCGATTTTGATAAATTTTTTCAAAATTATGTGGAAACATATAAAACAAATGTATACTACGATTGGAGACGCTGCGATGGAAATCCAAAAAGTTTTTCTCACAAAGACTTATTTTTCGACCGATCGTTCCTATGGCAGCTATATGCTATAGTGATCCGATTTTGATACATTTTTCCAGAATTATGTGAAAGCATATAAAACTAACATATACCAAGATTAGTGACGCTACGATGGAAAACAAAAAAGTTTTTCTAACTAGAACTTGTTCTTAGACCGATCGTTCCTATGGCAGCTATATGATATAGTTATCCGATCCGGCCGGTTCCGACATATTAGTTGCGTGCAGCAAAAAGAAGACTCTGTGCAAATTTCAGCTCGATAGCTTTAAAACTGAGAGACTAGTTTGCGTAGAAACAGACGGACAGACGGACAGACGGACAGACAGACGGACGGACGGACAAGCGGAAATGAACTCAGCTCGTCGTCCTGATCAAGAATATATATAGTTTATGGGGTCGGAAATGAATATTTCTATGCGTTACAAACTTCTGGGCAAAATTAATATACACTTTTCAAGTGTATAAAAAGCGTTCTGTTAATACAAACTTGCTAGAGCTTACAACCCTTGTCAATATGAGTTTTGTAAATAAGCAGCAAACGGATGTTATATATATAGACTTTCGCAAGGCCTTTGATTCCGTTAATCATGAGCTTCTTACACACAAACTTTATCTGCTTTATCCCTCCTAAGCTACTCAATTGGATCAAGGCTTATTTGTGTGATCGGTCCCAGAGAGTAAGCTTTAATTCGATGTTTTCAAAACCCATTCACGTATTCTCTGGTGTACCCCAAGGCAGTCATCTGGGTCCCTTGCTTTTCAATTTATTTGTAAATGATATTCCGAATGCGTTATCTTACTCTCATGTGTTAATGTATGCTGACGATCTTAAACTTTGCCTATCTTATAATGATCCAGTGTCACCTCTTCTCTTGCAACGGGACTTAAACTCTCTGAATGAGTGGTTCATGATCAACAGACTCCCACTCAACAATGAGAAGTGCAAATACTTAACGTTTCATCGTAATACGCCCTATCTTTACGATTATGTGATTGATGATAACTCTCTGGAACGCATCTATGAAGTTGACGACCTAGGAATTCATTTTGTGCCTAAGCTTTGCTTCAATAGTCATATAGCTGTTATTGCAAACAAAGCTAAGGGAGTTCTAGGCTATATAAAGAGATGGTACAAGGAATTTAATGATTCCTATATCAGAAAACAACTGTATGTCTCTCTGGTCAGGCCTATTCTTGAGTATGGATCATGTGTCTGGACCCCACATTACCAAATATATCAGAACCAACTCCAATCTGTTCAAAAACAGTTTCTAATTATCGCCCTTCGTGGCTTAAACTGGTATCTCAATAGGAATCTACCTTTAAATGAGCATAGACTGCGCTTATTGGATCTACCATCCCTTTATAACCGTAGGATTTATTTTAGTGTGATTTTCCTTGATAAGCTACTGTCAAGTGAAGTTGACTCAAGCACTCTGCTTAGCCTAATAAGTCTTGCGGTTCCGGCACGTGTAACGAGAAATTATGTCCCGATTTATTTACATCCTTGTCTTACAAACTATGCTCATCATGAACCCTTTCGTAACCTCTGTCTTAGTTACAATAAATACTACCATCTTTTCTCATTAAACTCTTCTTTGTTAGATGTAAGGAATAATCTAATGTATAATCTTATTTCTTAAATATTCACTGTAAAGTTTGACTGACCCTAGTTGAACTATAAATAAATAAATAAATATATATTTTGATAAATTTTTTCGGAACTGTGTGGAAACATTTAAAACTAATATAAACTACGATTGGTGACGCTACGATGGATATCAAAAAAGTTTTTCTCACTAGGACTTGTTTTTCGGCCGATCGTTCCTTAGCAGCTATATGATATAGTCATCCGATCCGACCGATTCCAAAACTCTGTGCAAAATTTCAGCTCGATAGCTTTAAAACTGAGGGACTTGTTCGCGTAGAAACAGACGGACAGACAGACGGACAGACAGACGGACAGACAGACGGACAGACAGACGGACTGACAGACGGACAGACAGACGGACAGACAGACGGACAGACAGACGGACAGACAGACGGACGGATAGACGGAATTGAACTCAGCTCGTCGTCCTCATCAAGAATATATATAGTTTATGGGGTCGGATATTAATATTTCTATGCGTTACAAACTTCTGGGAAAAATTAATATACACTTTCCAAGTTTATAAAAAGACCTTCCAAAAGTATGCAAAATAATAAGATTCGTTTTATACAGCTGATCAACAGAAGGGTTAATTGCATTTTCTTATTTTTGTAAGCGTTTTAGCCTGAGTACATCCCTGATTGAAGCAATAAAACTGAAATAACAAAAAAGAGAAGGCAAAGCTAACTTTGACTGTGCCGAAGTTTTAATACACTTGCAAAAGTTCACTCCAACTAATTATATATTATATATAGGATATAGATATCAGATATTTTCGATTCAAAATCCTTGAGAATCAAAATTTGATCACGCTACAAAAAATTTTCTTAGCTAAACACATTCTCCGACCGATCGGTCCTATGGCAGCTATATGCTATAGTCATCCGATTTTGATAAAACCTTTCAAAATTGTGTGGAAGCTTATAAGGGGCATTCTTTTTCAAATGTCCCAGTCAAAAAATGAAAATTTTTTTGATTTGCTTCATACTTTGGTGAATTGTTATCCTATATAAAGGTAATAAATTCCCAAAATATTAACTCATTTAAAAAAATTGTAGAAACTAGGGGGTGGAAGTTTTGACATTTTAAGTGACATTGGTATTTTTAAAATTGTATAACTATGACAAAACTTTATCGATTTAAAATTGTGAATATGTCATTTTAAAGCATTTTTCATGTACTTTTTGAAAAAAATAACAAAAATAAACAGAAGGCTTTAGAAAGTCAATTATATTTCCTCTTTTTAAAAAGGGAGATCAATCACTTGCGTGCAACTATAGAGGAATCTCTTTTTTGAATTCGATTGCAAAAATCTTCGCTTCATTGCTTTTAAAGCGTCTAACTACATGGGTGATCGAAAACGAAATTTTAAGTGAATACCAGTTCGGATTTAGATCAGGATATTCAACAGTAGATAGCATATTCGTGCTTACTGCAATGGCGCAAAAATATCTCGACACAAAACGAAAGCTCTACCTGTGTTTTGTGGACTTTAATGCGGCGTTCGACACTGTCAGCAGGAAATGCCTATTAGAAAAGCTGATCCACCACAAACTATCCACAAAAATGATCAATGTTCTTCAAAGCCTCTACTCAGAAAATACAGCAGCAGTGTGGGACGGCTCACAGTTATCGGATTGGTTCTCCACTAACACAGGTGTCAAACAAGGATGTCTGCTCAGTCCCCTACTGTTCTCGATATTTATCGATGATGTCAGACTCTCGCTATCTGGAGGAGTCTCATTTGCAGGACAGAAAATTTCGACATTGATGTACGCGGACGACATGGTCGTAATGTCGGATTCGCCTTCTGGGCTACAGCGCATGATAAACCAGCTAACGGTCTACTGTCATCGATGGAGTTTACAAATAAATGTGGAAAAGACCAAAGTCTTGGTGGTTCGAGACCAGTGATGTCATTTTTTTCTGAGCAAAAAAAGCTGGATTTACAAAAAAAAAACAGCTAAAAAAAGCGGAAACTTTACTCCAACTGATTTAACCGGTAATATATATATAGGATATAGATATCAGATATTTAAAATTTGTAAATCATTGATAATAAAAATTATATACCATAAAAAAAACTTTTCTTAGTAAAACACATTTTCCGACCGATCGGTCCTATGGCAGCTATATGCTATAGTCATCCGATTTTGATAAATTTTTTGCAAAATTATGTGAAAGCACATAAAACTAATATATACCAAGATTGGGGACGCTACGATAGTAAACAAAAAAGTTTTTCTAACTAGAAGTAGTTTTTTGACCGACCTTTTCTATGGGAGCTATATAATAAAGTCATCTACATACATACACCAAGATTAGTGACTCTACGATGGAAAACAAAAAAGTTTTTCTCATTAGAACTAGTTTTTGGAACGACCGTTTATATGGCAGCTATATGATATTGTAATCCGATTTTGATATATTTTTCCATAAATGTGTGGAAGCATATAAAACCAACATATACAAAGATTAGTGACGCTACGATGGAAAACAAAAAAGTTTTTCTCACTAGAACTAGTTTTTTGACCGACTGATTCTATGGCAGCTATATGATATTGTCATCCGATCCGGCCGGTTCCGACATATTAGTTGCGTGCAGTAAAAATAAGACTCTGTGCAAAATTTCAGCTCGTAAGCTTTAAAACTGAGGGACTAGTTCGCGTAGAAACAGACAGACGGACGGAGCTCGTCGTCCTGATCAAGAATATATATAGTTTATGTGGTCGGAAATGAATATTTCTATGCGTTACAAACTTCTGGGCAAAATTAATATTCACTTTTCAAGTGTATAAAAAGTCTGCTTAATTTTTCAAAAAAAAAGCTGGAATTCCCGCTGCCCGCTGTTTTAAAATTTTTCCCGCAATCACACTTCAAAAAAAGCTAAATTTGACGGGAAAAAAGCGTAAATGACATCACTGTTCGAGACGGCCGTGGACGAGTAGCACGAAACGAAGCATGGCATTTAAATGGAATAGTCCTTGAAAGAGTCAGCAGCTACAAATACCTCGGAGTTACCCTTTCGCAAAATCTTCACTATAACAATCACCTTCAGGCAAAACTTGGTGAAGCAAAGATGGCCGTAAACTCTGTATGGAAATCTCTACTAGGAGGGAAAACATCTTGCCTAGCGTAAAGTTTAAATTTTATGAGGCCACTGCGAAAACGGTACTGTTGTACGCCTCGCAGGTGTGGGGAGTAAGACCATACGACGAAGTGGAAATGCTTCTTCGTTTTTTCCCCAAAAAGCTATTTAGATTACCGTGGAACACGCCAAACTATGTACTGTACCTTGAAACGGGCATCTCTCCGATGTACGTGGAATCGCTGTGTATGCACTTTAATTATATAACAAAAGTCATGACCCTGCCGACCCACTATCATATTTACACATTTTATAGGAAATAACATTAGCTTTTCAAAAAAAAATTAAACATTTTTTTTTTAAATACCCATTTGGGACAAAATTGAAAAATAACGCTAAATTTTGGAAAATAGGGGGTGAATTTTAATTTTTTTTTAAATTTTATTATTTTCAAAAAGTACATGAAAAATGCTTCAAAATGACATATTCACAATTTTAAATCGATAAAGTTTTGTCATAGTTATACGATTTTAAAAATACCAATGTCACTTAAAATGTCAAAACTTCCACCCCCCCTAATTTCTACAATTTTTTATACACTTGAAAAGTGTATATTAATTTTGGCCAGAAGTTTGTAACGCATAGAAATATTCATTTCCGACCCCATAAACTATATATATTCTTGATCAGGACGACGAGCTGAGTTCAATTCCGTCTGTCCGTCCGTCCGTCTGTCCGTCTGTCCGTCTGTCTGTCTGTCCGTCTGTCTGTCTGTTTCTACGCGAACTAGTCCGTCAGTTGTAAAGCTATCGAGCTGAAATTTTGCTCAGAGTCTTCTTTTTGCTGCACGCAACTAATATGTTGGAACCGGCCGGATCGGATAACTATATCCTATAGCTGCCATAGGAACGATCGGTCGGAAAATAAGTCTTAGTGAGAAAAACTTTTTTGTTTTCCATCTCAGCGTCACCAATCTTAGTATATATTAATTTTACGTGCTTTCACATAATACTGTACAAATTCATCAAAATCGGATGACTATATCATATAGCTGTCATAGAAACGGTCGGTCAAAAAACAAGTTCAAGTTAGGAAAACTTTTTTGTTTTCCATCGTATCGTCACCAATCTTGGTATATATCAGTTTTATATGCTTTCACATAATGTTGAAAAATTTTATCAAAATCGGATGACTATATCATATAGCTGCCATAGGACCGATCGGTCGGAAAATGTGTTTTACTAAGAAAAGTTTTTTTTATGGTATCATATTTTTGTTATCAATGATTTAAAAATTTTAAATATCTAATATATATATCCTATATACATTTTACCGGTTAAATCAGTTGGAGTAAAGTTTTTCAAGTGTATTAAAACTTCGGCACAGTCGAAGTTAGCTTTGCCTTCTCGTTTTTAAATGAGTTAATATTTTGGGAATTTATTACCTTTATATAGGATAACAATTCACCAAAGTATGAAGCAAATCCAAAAATTTTAATTTTTTGACTGGAACGTTTGAGAAGGAATGCCCCATAAGTGTTTCTCACTAGAACTAGTGTTTGTACCGATCGTTCCTATGGCAGCTATATGATAGAGTCATCCGATCCGGCCGATTCCGACAAATGTGAAGCCTATGTGTATTTAAAGACTTTTTGCAAAGTTTGGTCAAGATTGCTTTAAAACTGAGCATAGAAACAGACGGACAGACGGACGGACTGACAGACGGAAATGAACTCAGCTCGTCATGCTGATCAAGAATATATATACTTTAAGTGGTCGGAAATGCTTCCTTCACTGCGTTACAAACATCGTGACAATTTTAAAATACCCTCTGCAAGGGTATAAAAAGTGCCTAACCCAGATGTAAAATGTCCGTAGGATCCACCATTATCTAACACAAGCATTATATACTCACTAGTAGTTAACGGAGCTGGTCACGGAGACGGCATCGCCATTTGGTGCCAAAACCACGAGATGAGATGTGCCTTTGCTATCCTCTTGACTGCTGAATTGTGCTCCATATTCCTGTGGCCCATCCAGTACATAACTGTCATTGATCTTCGCCCGATTTTGTTTTCCAAATTCGATATTATTTAGCTCGCTTATCAATTCTCTCACATCATTGAACCGCAAGTCCCCCAATTCGGGTCGACGGGCAAACCCAAATTTCATGGCCTCCACAAAACGATGAATGGTCAAAGCCTGGGCGGCTTCATCCGCGAGATCCGCTTTGGTAAAATTGTAACCATGGAGAATACTCATAATGTGTGAGACCACTGAACCGCTGCTCACCGGTGGCAATGCATATAAAGTATCCTCGCCCAGTTCCAATGTGCTTGAGTTGACCACATCGGCCGTATAGGCACCCAGGTCGTCACTGTTAATAATACTGCCCAGCTCTTTCAGATCCTCCACTATCAACGAGGATAGCTTGCCATTGTAGAAGTCGAGGGGTCCGTTGTCCGAGAGCATTTGATATGTCTGGCACAATTGCTTGCAAGGCTTTAACAAAGTACCGGCTACATGGGGCTCGCCCGTATGCTGGTTTATCAAATTCCTGGTAAAATATTTGGGGAAATTGGGAAAATATTGAGTTTACTTGGTCAATTCCACTCACTGAAAATGTGGATTATCCTTGATGGCCGACAATCGAAGGCGCACCGAAGACTCCTGATGTTTACTCATGTAATAGCCCGTTTCGCAGAGTTTCAATGAGGGCTTCACCAGTTCGCTCCATTTCAGATGACCGAAATTCTTGTGTGCCTCATGGTAGCCCATTACCTCACCGGGCACACCAATACTCTGAAGTCCAATCATAGAGGATTCTGGATCTGCTTCAAACATATTCTCTACGGCGGCATATGGTGCCACCTCGTGGGCATCGATTGAGTAAGCATGACGATCGTGTCGAATATACACATTCATCATATGGCCACCGCCAATGCCCATGCTTTGGCCAGTGAGCAGACCATTGCACAGGAGGGCAGCTATGGTGGCGTCTACGGCGCTGCCATTGCGTTGCAGAATGTCGCTGCAAAGGGACAAGAGGGAAGTGATAAATCAAAAAGTAAAAAATAAAAATATATTTACTTCTATTTTAAAATCTCTAAAAGATCGGACAAAAAACACAGAAGTTATGCACAAAATTAGCTTTGCCTTTCCTCTTCCCCGATTACTACTCCTATGTTTCCAGGTCTTCCTCTGATACCAGATCGTTCGTCAAAGAAGTTTCAATATGCGCAGGTGTCTATTTTAGCTAAATAAATTCATCCTTTACCAATAGCCTATATATATGTGCTTTTAAAATTAACCTAATACCAGCTTACTTCATTCAGGACCTCAAGACATTCCTCTCTGCTAAGGGTGTTTTCTATCCTCAGAGAGATATTACGATCGGGCATTTCGCAATAAAGTAATATGTGTCCTCCCTTTCGCTCATATTGCAAAATGTCCCATCTTTCTTGCGATCGCTTCTGTGGGGGGCGTATTCTAAGTTTAGGAGCACTATTCTTATCTTGAAAATTGCCACTATTCCATTTATGCCAATAGCATCCTTCAAATAATTTTTAACTCCAAGATCACAGTCCAGTGCGCTTCCAGGTTTATGATCCTCCTGTAGGGTGTAGGGTGTTGGCATAAATTGGCGAAATATCAGTTTCGAGTAAGATTGCATGATTTGGCATGTTCATAGGAAGTCTAAACATTCGTTATATAAATCCCATAAGCAATTTATCCACTTGTTTATATTGCGTGTGTCCCTAAACTTAGGCTGCCGCCCAAAGACTTTAAACTTTGGAACTTCGGAACCGCCCGGATCGTATGAATATATCTTATAGCTACCATAGGAAAATTTGTCTTCGTGAAAAAAACTTGTTTGTTTTCAATGATCTAGTACATCATAATTTTAAGTTTCAAATTTCAGTTTCTAATCTTTTATTAAGTTTCATATTGATTTCAGTTTCTAGTTTTACAGTTGAAGAGAATCAAGCAATTTTCATACCAAATTCAAATGGCTTCCTATTGGGCTGTTGGCATTGCAGCCTTTATTCATGTGATTCTGGGCCTGTCCTTTTACCTGACGCAACCGCAAGACCAATGCTCCCCGGCTCCCTACCTGGCCAGTTTGATTTTTATCAGTGCCGTCCTGATGCTAGCGTCGGATATCAAAATGTATCCCACACGTTATATGCACTTTCCGTATGCCGTTGAGTTTGTGGTGGAGACAATTTGTACGCTGGCCTTGCTGGAGTTCTCCACGCTGGTGTTGTGGTGCAGGCTGGAGCGTTTGATTCATTATTCATTGCGATTCTTTCTTCTGGCACTGGGAATGTCAACTGAAACGTATTTTGCGAATGAGTATTTTATACTATTAGTATCGACGTCATTCGTGGCCATTATATTCTTCAGTATCATAAAGATGGCCATTTTGCCACGACTTGGCATGGAGAGCATCTTTCCAGAACCAAGGAAAATGGTGCACTTAAATCGGGATATGTATGCGGAAATGGTGCGCGTAAATGAGGAACATATTAGAAAATGGCAACGTATTCTTGGCGCTGGAAGAGGATAAATTGCAGTGGGTGAAAAAAAAACATTTGTTTCAACTTGTGCTTAAATTAAAAACCTGAGCATTCTCACTTTCGGAATATCTAATAAAATACTGCTTTATCTTTTAAGCAGTCGCCACCGGCACCAGTTACTCGTGCTCTCTTTCCACTACTTAAATAATTCTAATTGTCGGCATTTGGCTTTCTTTTTGCAGTAAATGAGTATAAATTAGTAATTCAATCCAGATTCGACTTTAATTAACATTATTCAATAATTGAGTTTTATAGAAATTTTCTTACCATTTCTTACTCGAGTATTCTTAAACATGTGCCAAAAAAATTGACGTAGCAGGAACACCCAAACACCTGCGACACTAGCGAATTGAACCCAATTTGATGGTGAACTATACAAATTTATTTACATATACAAAAATTGTTTCCGCAATTATTATTATTTATAAACATCAAAGCAACAAACCGGTCCGAAACCGAACCCCTAAAAATCGGACCACTTTTTCAAAAAATACGGTTCCGTTCACAATATTAAGTAATTTTACAAATGAGGTTATTTCAAATTAAATCTTAAAGAGTCACTATGTCTGATTGATAAGAAGGAAATTCCTTCGAAAATTGTCCAAGAGAGCATACATTGATATAAATTTAAAACTTTTGGAAAGGATCTTAAAACGAAGTCGTAAAAAATATTGCGCTTCTCTAGGAAGATATAGTGCTTACACAGAAGAAAAAACCAGAGATATATGGACTAAAATCAATCCCAATCGATGTCAAGTTCAAGAGGATTAACTTGTGTATTAATTTTCCAATTCTGAAATTCTTGCCTCGATCCCGTCTTTGACTCGGGTATGTTTGTTTTCAATTCGATAAAGGATTTTTTTAACAATTCAAGGAATTGATTTTAGTTTGTTAATAAATGTAAAGAGAGTTGCCGAAAAAAAATGTTGAACTTTCAGTTACTTTTCTTTCATTCGCTGACATTGCAATTCCAAACTTGTTTTAAAGTATAAGCAAGACTATTTGATTTTCAGGTAGGATCCGTATTTGAAATGAAACCTTTCAGTTTGATACAAGAATTTTAGGATTGTTTTAATCCTTCGTACTTGATTTAAGTAAAATCAAGTTCGACTCGTACTTAAAATTTTAATTTAACACATCAGTTTCATCTTACTAAATGACTTATGTCGGCTAAATAATATGTTTATATCAATTTAATATTCTTTTAACCAATTGAAACGTATAAATATATCGAAAAACGAGAAGGCAAAGCTAACTTCGACTATGCCGAAGTTTTAATACACTTGAAAAACTTTACTCCAACAGATTTAACCGGTGAAATATATATAGGATATAGATATCAGATATTTAAAATTTTTCAATCATTGATAATAAAAATTTGATACTATAAAAAAAACTTTTCTTCGTAAAACACATTGCGAAATTTTGCCCAGAAGTTTGTAACGCATAGAAATATTCATTTCCGACCCCATAAACTATATATATTCTTGATCAGGACGACGAGCTGAGTTCAATTATCTTAAAGAAGCGTATCTTCGATTTTTTTTAAACTTTCAGGTAATTAGCGTTAGGCTTGGAGGTAATTGGTGTAAAAGTTTTAAGGTGGCGCTATAACGGGAACTACCAAAACCGACCAATTTTATTTTTCTTTTGTTGATACCCAAAAAATTTTTCAGTGTGCGTCGCCACTTTTTAACATTTTCAAAAACTTTGATTAATTATCTGTCAATGGCTTTTTATTTTAAGTCTCTAGATGCTCTGGTGCCCAAGCTATAGCAATTTAAAAAAATGCTTATCAAAAACGTATTTTTAGCGATATTTCTTGGACATTGCATTAAAGTAACCCAAACTGAGGACCAAAAATTTTTATACACTTGAAAAGTGTATATTAATTTTGCCCAGAAGTTTGTAACGCATAGAAATGTTAATTTTCTACCAAATAAACTATATATATTCTTGATCAGGACGACGAGCCGAGTTCAATTCCGTATGTCTGTCCGTCTGTCTGTCTGTTTCTACCTAGGTACATACCTAGATACAAATTTGGTGTACCTTTTACCTTACCTAGGTATTTAAAAATTCGATTACCTTTTACCTTACCTAATTCCAAATTTTCATTTACCTTGTCAAAAGGTACGGGACTAGGTACTTTAATTTTGTAAGTGCTTTTATACCCTTGCAGAGGGTATATTAAAATTGACACGATGTTTGTAACGCAGTGAAAGAAGCATTTCCGACCACATAAAGTATAAATATTCTTGATCAGCATGACGAGCTGAGTTCATTTCCGTCTGTCCGTCCGTCCGTCCGTCTGTTTCTATGCTATCTCCTCCCTCAGTTTTGAAGCTATCTTGACCAAACTTTGCAAAAAGTCTTTAAATACAAATACGCTGCACATTTGTCGGAATCGGCCGGATCGGATGACCATATCTTATAGCTGCCATAGGAACGATCGGTCTGAAAATAAGTCTTAGTGGGAAAAACTTTTTATTTTCCATCGTAGCGTCATTAATCTTGGTATATATTAGTTTTATATGCGTTAACACAATTCTGGAAGATTTCATCAAAATCGGAGGACTATAGCATATAGCTGCCATAGGACCGATCGGTCGAAAAATGTGTTTTACTAAGAAAAGTTTTTTTTTATGGTATCAATTTTTTATTATCAATGATTTAAAATTTTAAAATATCTGATATCTATATCCTATATATATTTTACCGGTTAAATCAGCTGGAGTTTTTCAAGTGTATTTTAACTTCGGCACAGTCGAAGTTAGCTTTGCCTTCTCGTTTTTTCAACAACTCTATTGAATTAAACAGGAAATTTCAAAATCCCCGTCGGTAGGCCGCCCCCCTTCTCTTATACGTCGTAACCCTTTATGCTTTTCATTTTATCAATTTTTTTTCGTTAGCTATGGAATATTTATTACATTAAAAAAGAGTTTTTATATATGTTTCCCATATAAGGATTTTGATAAATAATATGATAATAAGTATGTCTAGAATATTTTTTGAGAGTTTAAAGTCAATCGGGACTATAAGGACGTTAGGAACTACACCGACAGGGCGTTTCTTTGATCGCGTTTTTCTTAAATCATTGTTTTCGAAGTTTTTGGACAAGATTTCTCAAAAACAAGTGAAACGATTTCCTGAAATATTAAACAAATTTCGTAGGTAGGATAAGCTAGTGATAGTCGTAGTAGTAAAGGTAGCATTCGTTATTATTTGTATTGATTTAACTACACATTTATACGTCCTTTTACTACATTATAAGTTGCTCAAAAGTAATAGTAACATATAAAACATATAGTATGAGGTTAACTAAATTTAATCAATGAATTTAATAAAATATAATATTAAAAAAAATATATATAAAATTAAAAAAGTGACAATAAATTCCCGAGTTGATTTAAAAACGAGAGCGTAAGTTGAAGTCGGCCCTGCTCGACTTCGATATACCCGTTACTCAGGGTAAGGTTTTTTCTAAGAATATTTTATTAGATCACAACATGCCCAAATTGTGGGAGATATGAGGTTTTTTTCAAATTGCGGTGGTGGCAACTCTACTATAGCTCATTTGACCGGGAAATGATGTATGGCGGATCCATGATGATGATTAAATTATATGTCTAGAAGGTTCGACCAATTTTTTTTCGAAATTGTGGGAGATGTGAGGTATTTTTATACCCGTTACTCGTAGAGTAAAAAGGGTATACTAAGTTCGTGCAAATGTATGTAACAGGCAGAAGGAAGCATCTCCGACCCCATAAAGTATATATATTCTTGATCAGCATCAATAGCTTAAAAATTTAAGGGTGCTCAAACAACTATTAGCAAGAAATTATAATTTAATTTCAATAAGATTCCATTGTTACTTGCGTATCTCAAATACAGCATTTGATATCCCAACTTCAGCGTAATCGAATGTAAGAAATGGAAAATTGAAATGTACATTTTAAACACATTGTAACTGTCCCAATGTCCTTAAATGTTTAAACTAGCAAGTTTTTAGCAGTTATGGCATTTCTGTCATTAGAAGGCAGTTGCTTGTCTGCAGTTCGTTAAGCAGCGACCACTGATGAAGAAGGTGGGAACCTTTCGAAATAGCTAACCATACAGCTGTTTCTATAGTTATGCATAAGCATAACTTATATGATTTCGAGCCTGCTAAAACATGCTAGTTTGTAATTTTTAAATTTAAAAAAAAAATATTAAAAACCGAAGAAAATTAACTAAAACGAAATATTGTTTTTACATCTACAACCTTTTGCAAATCCAAATTTTGATCTTTTAATTTTAGCGTTTTGTAGATAAAACTATTCTGTGTCCAGTTCAGTCATTCAGTTACTATTTAAAGACTTTCCGTCTATGTGCACTCAGCATACACAATCCTTAGTATAACAAATCAAGTATTATGTCGGTAATTTTCGTTCAAAACTATTATATTTACCATTTAGACAAGTTGTAGGGGGGCAGCATTGATAACAAAAAGGGTTTTCTCACTAGATCTAGTTTTTTGACCAATCGTTCCTATTACAGCTATATGATATGATCATCCGATCCGGTCGGTTCCGACAAATGTGCAGCCTATGTGTATTTTAAGACGTTGTGCAAAGTTTGGTCAAGATAACTTTAAAACTGAGGAAGAAGATAGCATAGAAACAGACGGACTGACGGAAGGACAGACGTGCAAGGCGAGATCGACTCGGCTATTAAGGATGATCAAGAATATATACACTTTATGGGGTCGGAGATGCATCCTTCTATGCGTTCGAAACATTAGCACAATTTGAATTATACCCTTACCGAAAAGTAGTTGCAAGGTGGAAAACCCCCTTAAGCTATAAACTTTAAATTTGAAGTGCATCTGCGTTATATGGGGATTAGATGTTTCGGTATTCAAAAATAGTTCCGATCCGCTTTAAACTTAATCAGAACTGATTATAAGTTAGTTATACTAATATTTATATATTTTGTGATCAATAAATATGAATTTATTTGGTGTGCTCACTTACCTACCAATTTTACTGCAATCAAACATGTCCGAGCAGACCGCTGCCTTCTCATACACACCCAATTTGGACTCAAATATTTCGCCGGCTTTAATCTTAGCCTGCTTGGTTAGTGTGGGTGGCGGTGTTGTGGCTGAAGTGGATGCAGCCACATTGAGCATTAAAATACCCGATGGAGTTGCTCCATTAATGCTCAGGTTATCCATATGTCTCGATGCATCCTGTTCCGGCGATAATGTACATGTGTTAAGTGTGTGGCGAAGATTGCTGGTGGGTGTTGTTGTTCTTTTAACAGCTGGATGGGGTGGGGAAAAGAAAGGGAAAGGTAAAGGGTTAAAGTTAAAGGAGATGTTGAGACCAGGAAGGTAGCAACCTCGATTAGGGGTGGGTGCAGATATATATGGGTGTGAGGACTGTGGAGATTAGGGGATAGCTGAAAATTTGCTTTTTGACATGCTGGCTAGTTCCGCATTTAGGTAACTCGTCTACCACCAGGGTTCGCATACAAAACAAAAGTACCGAACACAGCAAGTACCGTACATTGGCAAGTACTGTACATTTTTTTTTACGTACTGTACGTAAAACACAAGTTCGGTACCTTCGTCGTAACGGACCGTCCGAAAAAAATAAGTACTAAACTATTTTGTGTTTAGTACGCTTGCGAGCAAAATATTTTTTAGTTAAGGAGGCGAAGTACAAAATGATTTTAGTTTCGGACCGCTCGGATTTGTCAGTTACAGTCCGTTTGCTTGTAGATATTTTAAATCACTCTACTGTGACGGACGAATCATAATATCGCTCAAAAAAAAAAAAGAAACTGTGGATGTATTATTGCAATAATGCAAACAAATTTTATTGCCAATTTGAATTTCATTCTAAATCCAATGCACAAGAGCAAATCTCAGCTGAGGGTTCTCCATGGTTATAAAAACTTTAAATACTTAAGAACTACTTTTCAAGTACACAAATGTTCGAACATAGTTGCTTTACAATGTACTGAACCGCGATAAATACCATGGATGACCAATGGCGATAAGTATTGAAAAGCGGATAAAGAATGCTTTTAACCACTTTAATGTGACTGACGAATCAATAAATCGTGATAAATGCCATAAAACAAACCTATTAAAAATGCAAAGAAACTGAAACCAAATCCACTATTTTGTAACTCCCTTTAACGATACTGTGCACGCCCTTGCAGGAGCCTGACAGTATAAGCATCTTTCGTAATAATTCCATTTGAGGTTTGTAATAAGTGTTTATTCAAAAATTATATCTTTTAGGAATTTAGAGTAAAGTTTAACAATTAAAATGTTCTCTAACACATCTGCACTAAGCCTGTTTCGCAGTTTTGTAAAAATATGTGGTAAGGCACTAAATGCTCGTTCGACAGACACCTAAGTGGCAGGGACAGCTAAAGCTACTTCAGCTACTTTCGCTAACTGAGGCTCTTTGTGTTAAAGATACTTCCAGTACTTTAATACATCTTCCTCGAAGCCCCTGCATTCGCCGTATTGAAGGTCTTCCAGTTTTTTTTCAGTTAAAGAGCTATTGAAACTTGCATTATGGGAAATTTGAGAAATAATGAAATATTTGCTTTCCGCAGCCGCTGAGGTGCACGGTTTTTCATCATCCGATGCTTCATAGTCTATATTCTTTGAAATCCAGTTGTAATGTCGCTTAATGTTTGAAGCGAGATTTACCAGACTTTTCTTGCAAATAACGCAAGATACACTTTTTGTATCTTCTGCCTCAATCACCAGCCCATTAAAATCGTATTTTGACGGTCGTCCAATATATTTGTTCAACTTGAATAAATATCTTTACAGTATTTTGATTTACTTATTTGATTTATCAGCTATCGGCATGCTAAGTACGGAATTTTGTACGGAATTTTGTTTGAGTCCGAAACTAAAATCGTTTTGTACTTCGCCTCCTTAAACACAAAATAGTTCAGTACATTTTTTTTTCGGACGGTCCGTTACGATGAAGGTACCGTACTTCATTTTTGAGTACAGTACGTTACAAAGCATTTACCGTACTTGCATGTGTACGGTACTTGCCTGTGTTCAGTACTTTTGGTGTGCCGAACGTAAGTACGGAACTTAGTTCGGTACTTTGAGAACCCTGTCTACCACGTCAGGACTGATTTTTAAATTTTTAAGTATCTGAAATTGCTTAAATATTTCTTAAAAAATTTATTATATGGGATTATTCTGCCGTATTAGTAATATTACATTGCTGGCGACACAAGTGATTTGGGTTTTACTTATGTAATTTAAGTAGAGTTTAGCGCTTGGAACTTTCTTTCAAATCAGTGAAAATCATTTTGGTCAGCAGGCTTTAGCAAAGAAATAATGGCTGTTTAAAGTACAGTTCCTTTGTTTTACAAAGAAAAGGTCGTTTTTGAAATCAACATACATTTTCAATATTTTCAACAATTTTTTTAAGTAACATACAAAATTTTAAATGCTAAATGAATAGAATAGAGGAAGATTATTCAACGATTGAAATGTTTGATTACATTGTTTTCCACCTAATAGCGCATAAAAAGTTAGTTTCAATAAAATCTTTTTATTTTTCCGATAAAGTAAATAAAAATTATGTTTCCTTACTTATGGCACGTAAGTTACTTTTCAAAAAAGTTTTTAAACATGTTTTAACATTTTGTCACAATTATTCATATTAATAGAACCACTTTTAAACAGCTCATGAGTATCAAAGCAATGCCAAGGTGTTTCTATTTGTACTAGGATAAAGGGGTTACATGGGTTTTGAAATATAATAGAAAACATATGCCTACACAGAGGGAAAAAACCGAGAACATTGGACTCAAGATGAGCACAATCGTTACCAAAAACAGTGTAAGAACGGGAAATCTCATATGTAGTAGAATGTTCTCACTTCAAGAACATTTTTTTGAGAACGCAAAAACTTGAATTGAGTTGTTTTTGTTCCGTTTTCAAGAACACTTTTTACTTTATATGAGAACAAACAATACTCATTTTAAGTAATTTCGTTCTCAGACAGAAAAAAGAAACTGTGCCATTCGGGCTCAACTCAACGCCAAACGGGCTCAATAATGTCGGGATAGTCACCCGATAAAAGTTCATAAAATTTAGAAACGCCCGAGAGATTTTTTTTTTCTTATAAATTTGCATATATATTATTAATAATTGTATATTTGGATTCACTTAAGACTTCTTTAATACTTACTTTAACTCGCCTTGTCTGGGAATCGAACTCGGGACCTCGGGTCTGCGTCTCAGCGCACTCGACCGCGCCGCGCTTGCCAGACTAGGCACCCAATGACATACAAGAGCGTTTCCTCCTGACGACAAAAGAGAGAAGCCAAGAGAGCGAATTTGCTGTTGCTCTCAGCTTGTTCGCTCTCTCTGTTTTTCAACCCCCGTATAGTTGCGAAACACCATAACCAAAGCCAATGTGGCACGCGCTCACGGAATTGAAAGTCAAAAAGGCAATTATACTCCGATTGAGTTGAATTTTGCTCATTTCAAGAACATTCTGAACATTTGTTCTCAAAAATTTTGAGAAAAATCTGTTATTGTTTTGAGTTGCCGGCAACTTATATTCTGAACAGGTTTTTTCCCTCTGTGTAGAATATTGTCCAAAAGTTTTAAGTCATTTGAAAAAACACACTGGAAGATAGAGGTTTTTTAAATTCGGCGTATCAGGGCCGGGCGTTGCTTTGATCGGGCGTTTCTCAAAACATGGGATTTGAGGTCTTTGGAACCTATTTTTCAAAAACAAGAAAACCGATCAATCAAAATCATTAAGAATCAAATTTGATCACGCTACCATTAAAAAAACGAGAGCGTAAGTTGAAGTCGGCCCTGCTCGACTTCGATATACCCGTTACTCAGGGTAAGGGTGCCCAAATTGTGGGAGATATGAGGAATTTTTCATATTGCGGGGGCGGTAACTCTTCAATCGTTCATCTGATCGAAAAATGATGTACGGCGAATCGATAGGTAATGATGATTAAAATATATGTCTAGAAGGTTCGAACAATCAATTTTCAAAATTGTCGGAGATATGAGTTTTTTTCAAATTGCGGGGGCGGGAGGGGGCGTGGCAAAAATTTGAAACAAACTTGATCTGCGTGCAGAAGATACAAGTCTACACTGAAAAAATTGTTGCTCTAGCTCTTATAGTTCCTGAGATCTAGGTGTTCATACAGACAGACAGACAGACGGACAGACGGACAGACAGACAGACGGACATGTCTATATCGACTCGGCTATTGATGCTGATCAAGAATATATATACTTTATGGGGTCGGAGATGCTTCCTTCTGCCTGTTACATACATTTGCACGAACTTAGTATACCCTTTTTACTCTACGAGTAACGGGTATAAAAACGTTCCTTCTTAAAACACACTTTCCGGACCGATCGGTTCTATGGCAGCTATATGCTTTACTCATCCAAGTTTAATAAAACCTTCCGGAATTGTGGGGATCGTGATCAAATTTTGATTCTCATTGATTTTGAATTTATAAATAAATGATATATATATATATTCTACCGGTTAAATCAGTTGAAGTAAACTTTTGCAAGTGGGTTAAAGCTTCGGCACAGTTACTTGATTACCTACCATAACTTTGCATCACCAGAAAATCAAAAGCCATTTGGTCAAAATTTTAGGCATTAATTTTCACTATCCACCGTGGCGGAGCAAAATATATAGCTAACCGAAAGGTAAGTGCCTGTACAAATTTTGTTAAGATTGAAATTTAACAGAAGAACTGCCATCATTTAGACGGCTTCCTCGACCCAAACCCAACACAAACATCAACATCTACATGATAATGGCAATCATGATGGTCTAACAAATTTGCTGAGGTGGGCACGGATTGGAATGTTCGGGCGGCTTTTCTTTGAGGGTGAAAGTACGGTAGATCGCTTGCGAATGAAGAGAATAATCATTTCCAGCAGAATCCATTTATGAACGCGTAAATGGTCCGCGTAAATGAGGAAAATATTAGAAAATGGTAACGTATTCTTGGCGCTGGAAGAGGATAAATTGCAGTGTGTGAAAAAACAACATTTGTTTCAAATTGTGCTTAAATTGAAAAGCTGAGAAAACTGTATTACAAAGCATAGATTCCATTCACACTTTCGGAATATCTAATATAAAACTGTTTTATCTTTTAAGCAGTCGTCACCTGCACCAGCTACTGGTGCTCTCTTTTTTCACTACTTAAATAATTCTAATTGTCGGCATTTGGGTTTATTTTTGCAAGCGGTAAATGAGTATAAATTAGTCATTCGATTCAGCTTCGATTTTAATTAACATAATTCAATATTTGAGTTTTGTAGAAAATTTCTTATCGTTTTTTACTGGAGTATTCCTACAAATGTGCCAAAAAACCCCAATTTGATGGTGAACTATACAAATTTATTTACATGCACAAATATCATGCTTTTTGCCCTTCAAAGTATGCTATGTTTACGAATTTAAATAATTAAAGAAAATATTTATTTTTTAGTAGCCTCAACACTTATTATTTTTGTATACCTTTGACTGGTCCGACAATCTGAGTGAATGCCCAATGTGGATTATGTAAGATGCTGCCATAACTGACTTTAAATTATCTCGTTCAAAAAAAAAAAGAAAATAAAGTTTGCATACTTTGAGGGTCAAAAAGCATGACTTTTTATAAGCATATACGTAGTAATAGAAGCTCTAATATGCACATAGTACTTAGTCCTAACGCTAGGTACAATAAGCATCTTCACTGACAACCAATCTGTCATTTTGGTCCTTGGCTGAATCTCAACCAACTTGGTATTGGTTAATGACTGTCACAAATCTCTCCAAGAGATTGCAGACCAGTCTGACATGAACCTCAATTAGGTTTCTGGGCATAGGAATATAGAGGGCAATTGTAAAGCGGACGAACTCGCGAGGAACTACCACCCACCACCTTCCCGATAAGGAAACTGTTGGTATGCCCATGACCAAGTGCAGGCTCAAGAGATTTATACATATGCACGCTCAGTAGAGCAGTTCTCTAACAATAGTTCTAAAAAAGCGGTCAGGTCACTGGCTGCTTGTAACACATGCCGCCAGACTAGGAGCATCCTTTAACGATTTCTGCAAAAGCTGCAGACATGAGGAAGAAGGATTCATAACGACATCAGGATGGACCCACCCTCTAAATGTTTCTTTCCCGAGGGACTCATGAAATCAAACGTAGTCACATAACTAGGAGGAATAGCCAGGAGAAAAATCGGTAAGCGGCATCCCAATGGGCCAACTATTGGCCTAAGTGTGCTGAAGGGATTCCCTTCTTCAACAACCGCCCTAACCAAACCTAACCTGACAGGTCTGACAGGTTGCGATCCATCTTATGGTGAGGTTTGGAAGGTCAGTTAGGACTAAATTTTGCAGGAGGTTGAAGTGACTGATCATGTGAAAAGCCTTAGTCAGATCGAGAGCGACCATGGAGGACTACTCGTGCGGTCTAGTGCTATTTAGTCCGGATGTAATAGCGGTCGTAAGTTCGCAAAGTGCCGATGTGAACGAAAGGAGATGATGTATTAAAGTTGGCGGGATCAGTGCTTCTAGGATTTGTATCACGGGTGTGGTTTCTGTAGTTGCTGCTGTTGGTGATGTGCTACTTGCAATTGCGACTGCTGTTGCTGTTGCCGAGCCAATTGTTGTTGCTGCTGCTGTCGCTATGCCAGTTGCTGGTGTGCTTGTGGTGCTTGTGCTGTTACCGTTTTTATATGGTGTTGACTTTGGCCAGTCTGCGTTGTGGTTGTTGTTGTTTAGTGAGTTAGGGTTGGTTTCGGGATCAAGGTATTACTTTTGTTGGTGGCCCAATAGAAAAAAACATTTTTGGATTTGTTCTCTGCATTAAATGCCGATGCTTAAGTACAAATGATACAAGGAAATTATACCAAAAAGGGAAACACCATGCACGAAAAGCTGTCTTCTCTGTGTGTGTATGTGTGTGTATTCATTAGTTGCCTTTGTGGTGAGTGACAACGTATTACTGCCTCCATATATTTCATGTACTTACCGTTAAAGCAGAGACTGATCATTACATAACTGATCAGAGCAATGCCAATGAAACAGATAATCACAATTGTCAACTTCTTCGTCCAGGCCAACATGTTAGCGTAAAAACGTCCGACTGAGCACAAGTAACTAGTGGAAATATTTTTTTAAATGTTTCAGAGCGTTTTTTAAAATGTGCCAAAAATCTTTGCAGCGAGGGGGGTTCAACAAGTTCTACGTAGAGACAGCCGGTAATGAGCAATCAATACTGACATCTACATGATGTGATGCTTGTAATGCATACAAGGAAGCATCTACGACCCCATAAAGTATCTATATATTCTTAATCAGCATCATGTAAGGTTTCTAAATATAGAGCTGATATACTCCTTTGAGTGATACGCCAGATTTTAGGACCGATCACTTAAATATGAAATATTTGTCTGCTTTTAAGAAAGATTTTATATAATTATAAGATGGATAAACTTTGATTTACTGTTATTTGCAAGTTTATGGTCCTATGCGAGCTTGTCTGGGCGACAAAAGAATTCAATAATTCTTATTTATTTTTAGCTACAATTATTCAAGAACATCTCCTCCGAATTTCAGCTCTCTAGCTTGAGTAGTGTACAAAAAATTATTTTTAGCCTCTTTCTACGTCATTTTCGCAATATGAGGAAGTCGGGGAACTTGATTTGATTTTCGGTGAAAGAGCACCATAGAAAATCACAGTCAACAGTAATTCTCAAAATTGAATTGTGGACGCTTTTCGCTCATCAACAAAATTCTTTTTGGGCGTCCAATCTATTTTTTGTTCTTTATGCTTTACGTAGGTTGCTATTTATATTTCTGGCCTAATAATGAAAACGCGAATATTTAAGATCAAAAATGGTTTTATTGTATTTCAAAGTATTCTCCAGCAAGACTTATACACTTTTGCATGCGCTCAAACCAATTGTCGAAGAACTTTTTCCACTCCGATTGAGACACCTCCAAAACATGGTTTTTGAACTCTTCAACAGCATCTTCTGGCGACGAAAATCGTCGTCCACGCATTTTTCCTTTGATGTGCGGGAATAAAAAGAAGTCATTGGGTCCAAGTGAGGGCTGTACGGCGGATGACCCATCAATTCGACGTTTTGGGCGGTCAAAAAGGCGCTGTTGTGAGCTGATGTGTGAGAGCTCCCATTGTCATGGTGCACAATGATCTATCTTCTCTTGTTCGTTTTTCGAATTTCTCCGAAGACTTCAGACAAACAAATTGTGGTGTACCACTCAGAATTGACCGTCCTACGTTGCTCAAGCGGAACAGTCGCCACATGACCAGTTTTACCGAAGAAACAGGCGACCATTTGCTTCGAAGTGCTTCTTCCACGAACGACTTTCGTTGGATTTGGCTCGTCTTCGAAGACCCACACGGTCGATTGCTGTTTTGTTTCGGGCTCATAAGCATAGATCCATGATTCGTCACATGTGACGATCTTATAAACGTCTTTTGAAACACCGCGATTATATTTTTTCAAAATTGCTTTGCACCAATCCACACGAGCCTTTTTTTGAGCGATTGTCAAATTGTGCGGGATCCAACGAGAACAAACCTTTTTTACGCCCAGGTGTTCATGCAATATCAAATGTATGCTGGTGGAAGTAATGCCCAAGGATGCCTCTATCTCACGGTATGTCACATGAGGATCTTGCATTATCAGTTCACGCACGGCATCAATGTTTTCTGGCACAACGACTGTTTTTGGACAACCTTCACGACCTTCGTCTTCGAGCGAGCGTCGCCCGCGATTGAATTCATTAAACCAATTTTTCACAGTGCTATAGGATGGTGCTTCATCGCCAAAGAAAGATTTAAGTTCATCGTTGCACTCTTGTCGTGATAATCCACGTCGAAAGTTGTGCAAAATGATTGCACGAAAATTTTCACGAGTTAATTCCATTTTTCTGCCGAGGTAAGTTTTTGATTAATCGTTAATCGATATCGAACGTGGTCACACATGAAAGAGTTGTATGGAGCTTTTATTGATAAATGTCCAAACTTTTTTTGGGAAAAGGCCAATTGTTCCTAAAATGGCTAGAAGTGACCTAGGCCAGAAACTTAAATAGCAACCCACGTAAGACGCTAATAGCAAAAAGAAAAAAATTCTTCTACACTTAGAAAAATGTGCTTGAATGTTTATTAGGCAGGAATGACACTTTCAATTTCTAGAAACAATTATTTCCCCAATTTTTCGTTAATGGACTATAGCGTCTAGTTTGTGTAATCTCAGTCTTATCAGAGGCATTGTGCGTCCATTTCTCCATAGAAGACAAATTGTGACTTAAATTGTTCCTACAAATTGTAACTGTCATTTCAGCTTTAGAAAGGAACTTCAATAGTATAAAATTATTAAATTCATTTTCTTAGCGATGAGAATTCCAAGTATTTTGTATCACTCATACACACGGGCAGCAGTTTTGTTTATACATATATTTTGTTTATTTATAAACAGTTGTTTTAGTTTTAAATCAATTAAACATTTTGACTCATCTGACCTATTTTGACATCGATTGATGTACCAATAATTTCGTTGTAAAAATGTTGATCTGGTGTACGCGTGTATGTACACCAGATCAACATTGTGTATGAGTATGATTAATTTTGTACAAAACTTTGGGGGCCCGTTAAAACTTAAAATACAACTTGTTGGTTGTAAAATTATAAATAAACTTAATGGGTGCATCTATTGGGTTACTTTTGTATATAAGGAATGAAGCTTAATCGATTATGCATTAATAATACCGGACATCCCAAACAAACAAATTTGAATGGCGGGTTTTGCTGGTGGACCCGCACTTTAACCATGCAAGCCGACGCAGTAAGATGACGGATCGAGGGGTTACGACCAAGGCTGCAAACCAGTCCGGAATCGAACCCTTCAGAACCGGTTTGGTTCCATTGAAAATAATCGAATAACCGAACCCCATTGAAAATAATCACGAGAACCCGAACCTAATCCTGTTTTCTTATTGATAACATTTCAAGCACATTTAATTTAATTTTTTACACTGATTTTCGCTGTGACTGCCAGTTGGCAGTTTATTTATGTGCTTGACTTCCAAGGCATTTGTAAGACACCAGGTATCTTCTCTTCAAATTCTACTAAATTATTAATTATGTACATAAATATCTTAAATGCAATCTGGAACCCGAACACGAACCGGACCCCGGTTCTCAATTTAAAGGGAACCGAACCCCTAGCTTAGGGTAAGGGTGCGAACCCGAAATGGTGTTGTCAATTCTTTGGTATTAGTCTCGTGTGTGTCTAGAAGTGCGCAAATGCGCGGTTTCTTATTATTTATTTAATTAATTTATGATTATTTCAAATAAATAGTTCAACTGGTAAAATAGCAATATATATACTCAGAAAAAGAAATTCACCCTTAAAAAAAAAACAGAATCTCTTCTTAAGAAATAGAAATAAAAATTGATAAAAAGCGAAAAAAAAACTTTTCTTTGGTATATATAATCCCTCTTTTGATTTCCAACTCTTAAAAAAAAATCCTTCCTTAAATATAGAAATTTTACAAAAATGATCAAATAAATTTAAGAATATAAGTTTTTAGACTTTACTCACTTTACTTGAAAGGAAAAGCTAGGGTAGATTTTATGTTTCCAGCTGAAATACCCCTTTGAGTATTTTACCAGCGTATTATGAGCTATATTGGATTTTAGTCTTATAATATGGGTTCAAATCAATACAAATCGCTAAAGATCTCTAGTTTTGGCGGAGATACAGATAATTTTAGAGCGGATTATTTCAAACCATTATTTAGTAATATTTGTCAGCTTTTTTGAAAGATATTATATAAGCTTAGACAGATAAACCTACGATTTGCTCTGTTATTTGTAAGTTTACGTGACAGATAGTTTTATGTTTTTTTCTGAGTGGAAGCGTTTAGCAAAATTGTTCATCCAAAAATAAGAAAGGCTAGAATCTGTATATTTAAATAAAACTTTTTTATGTGGTATCTTCTTCGAACAAAATTTTTGTAGTTCTATTACATTCAATAATTTTTTGGATATCTCGAAACAATTTGAATTTTTGCATATAAATAAAAAATGATACTTGTACCGGTACGCACCGGTATTCCGAAGTAAACATCGAAATGCCATATCGGAACCGAAAACCGAAATAAACTGAAAGCCGAAATATAACCCTTAAGCGATATTCTTATTATGGTACGTACCGGAACCGATATTCGTTTTAGAATCAATCCCTGCAGTATATATAACCTTTAACCGAAAAATCAAACGATAATAGGTACTTAAATCTAACCACACTTTACATTTCTAGCAACCTAAAATCCTTCGAACAGTCCCGCCCATCTGCCCTTTATCTCACTTCAGTGGAAAAAATAGAAGGCTAACATCGGCTACGCCGATGTTTTGAATACCCTTGCAGTTTTTGAAAGGCGCTACCATTGATAACAAAAAGTTTTTCTCACTAAAATTAGTTTTTAGACCGATCGTTCCTATGGCAGCTATATGCTATATTCAACCGATTTTGATCAATTTTTCCAGAATTATGTGGAAGCATATAAAACTAATATATATCACGATTGGTGATGCTGCGATGGAAAACAAAAAAGTTTTTCTCACTAGAGCTAGTTTTTGGACCGACCGTTTATATGGCAGCTATATGCTATAGTCATCCGATTTTGATCAATTTTTCCAGAACTGTGTGGAAGCATATAAAACTTATATATATCACGATTGGTGATGCTACGATGGAAAACAAAAAAGTTTTTCTCACTAGAACTAGTTTTATGACCGACCGTTTATATGGCAGCTATATGCTATAGTCATCCGATTTTGATAAATTTTTTCAGAATTATGTGAAAGCATATAAAACTAATATATTCCACGATTGGTGACGCTACGATGGAAAACAAAAAAGTTTTTCTCACTAGAACTAGTTTTATGACCGAGCTTTTATATGGCAGCTATATGCTATAGTCATCCGATTTCGATAAATTTTTCAGAACTGTGTAGAAGCATATAAAACTAATATATCCCACGATTGGTAACGCTACGATGGGAAACAAAAAAGTTTTTCTCACTAGAACTAGTTTTATGACCGACCGTTTATATGGCAGCTATATGCTATAGTCATCCGATTTCGATAAATTTTTCCACAATTATGTAAAAGCATATAAAACTAATATATTCCACGATTGGTGACGCTACGATGGAAAACAAAAAAGTTTTTCTCACTAGAACAAGTTTTCGGACCGATCGTTCCTATGGCAGCTATATGATATAGTCATCCGATCCGGCCGATTCCGACAAATGTGCAGCCTATGTGTATTTAAAGACTTTTTGCAAAGTTTGGTCAAGATAGCTTTAAAACTGAGGGAGGAGATAGCATAGAAACATACGGACGGACAGACGTACAGACGGACATGGCTATATAGACTCAGCTCGTCATGCTGATCAAGAATATATATAGTTTATGGGGTCGGAGATGCTTCCTTCTATGCGTTACAAACATCGTGACAATTTTAATATACCCTCTGCAAGGGTATAAAAAGATGGCATGCCCACTGCTCTATGCATTTTGTTTGTGGAACTGCCATAATCATACGAACTGCCATAATATGCTATAGCATTTGCGTTCAGTTACAAGAAACGTTGCATACTTGTAAAGCTCATTAAAATGTCAAACTGATGCCTACTTTAGAGCTGATACAAAAATTAAAATAAATTAAAATTATAATTATTTGGTTGCCATATTCTTGTGGAAAAAAACTCACTAGTCCAACAGTAGATATTAAAAAATTGTATCTTGCCTTCTTTAAGGCCACTTTAAAAATATGCACCACGAATTTTCTCAAAATCTAGATTTAAAAACATGAGGATGAGAAAACGGACCCAAGAAAATTGTTTCGTTTTCCATTTATTTTTCTTTGTTTATTATATAATTTTAGGTAGTAGAAGGTAGCAATATAAATTTATATAACGTACGATAACATAATAATAGTATGTAAAAAAAAAGACATATGTAGCTAGCTTAAATACTTTCACTTGCACTTGATGCAGCTGCGGCGGCTTTTATTTATAATCTCACTTGACGTTGCTGTGTGTGTGTGTGTATGTGTGTTTGTTTGTATTTCGGAGTATCCTTTCTAAAAGCCAGCCACATCGCCACGTTTGCGATAATCGGCATTTGCATAGATGGCCGTTGCATTTCGTGCTATTGCACAAACAATTGAACTTGTTAAGTCCTTAACCGCCTTAACGCTATGTCCCCGTTTCGTCAGTAATTGCAGCAACGATTCCGAAACACGACCCTCCTCATACTCCAGCTGATCGGGAAAAAGTTGATTGTAGAAACGTGGTGCATCTATTGCAGACTTTAGATCCTCATCGAACCAAAGGACGCGAGCGGCCACCTGAACAATGGCACCCAAAATGCGAGAACCACCAGCTGCACCAATAGCCAGACGTATGTCGCCCTCCTTATCGGCCAGTAGCATGGGTGCCTGCGAGGACATAGGTCGTTTGTAGGGTCCCACAATGTTTGCCTGCGACTGGGGCAAGCCAAAGAAATTGTTCTTCACCGAAAAGTCATTCATTACATTGTTGAAAATAATGCCAGTGCGTGGACCCACTAAGCGGGAGCCAAAGCTGAAAGAGAAGCGAACAAAACATTTAATAAATTCTAACCATTTTTAGTGTTTCCTTGAAAATGTAAAATTTTATATGAATTTTCCCATACAATTCTACGATATTTTAAAATGAAGATATAACATTTTTAAACTCTGTATCGAAGGTACAAAGAATATATGAAGTTTGTGAAAAGCGAAAAGAAAGCACATCCGCCCTATAAAGTATATACATTAGGGCGGGTCGATTTATTTTTTGAATAGGCGTATAGCAGAATCGCAATCTATGGACAATTCTAAGAACATTTGCCCAAGAAACCATAGGTCTAAAATAAAAACTTAGCCGCCGCATTTCAACCTTTAGGTTTATAAATAACACAGGTCAAAAAAATGACCAACATTGTGTTGTCCAGCCTTGCTGGTATATAAATATGATAAAGTTATCTGCCCAGATTCCAAAACTGTCTTCGGTTTAGCTCCATCGGTTGTTGGTCGCAAGATTTGGCGGAACAAAAAATTTAATGCTCTTTTTCTTAATATTGGCCCTACTTGGCATTAATTTCTGAACTTGTGGAGTCTATACGACAGATTACATATCAATGGAAAATAATTATAGCCAAAAGAGTCAGAATTGGACTTTAAAGTCGGACAATTCACGATTTATAGTAATATTTTAAAACAAATAATTTACTTTAGGCCAGTATGGTTGTTTGATTTGTATTTGAACATCCTTAGCATATGGCCGAACTTTTTCTCTAATTATGTAAATTTTTTTGCATTTAAATCAGCTTATTTGGCCAAGTTTTGGCCTGTTTAAGCCCAAAGCAAATATTAAAATTTATGGGAGGATAATAGATTAATACACAAAATTTGTATAGGAACTGTTAAAAGGCTACTTGGTTCAAAATAGATTTAGATAAAACTAACCAGACCTAAATAACTTGATGCCTTTTTATATTTCCTATAAAAAATTTGTGTATAAATCTAGTTGTCCTCCCATAAATTTTAAAAATTTTTATTTAGCTTAAACTGGCCAAAACTTAGCCAAATGAGCTCATATAAATGCAACAAAATTTACATAATTAGATAACAAATTTGGCCATATGGTAAGGATGTTAAAATACAAATCAAACAACCATACTGGCCTAAAGTAAATTATTTGTTTTAAAATATTACTATAAATCACGAATTGTCCGACTTAAGTAAGTTAACTGACTCTTTTGGCTATAATTATTTTCCATTGATATGTAATCTGTCGTTAGACTCCACAAGTTCAGAAATTAATGCCAAGTAGGGCCAATATTAAGAAAAAAGAGCATTAATTTTTTGTTCCGCCAATATATCACTGATGGAGCTAACGGAGTTTTGGAATCTGGGCAGATAACTTTAAATATTTATATACCAGCAATACACAATATTGGATTTATCAAGCATTTTGTTGTATATTGCCCAGCAGAGTCATACAAAGTCCAAAGTTTGGGGGATTCGCTAAGTAGGCCACATTTCGTTCGATTAAGAATACGATACCTTAAACTCTTGTCTCCACAAGTGCTGGATATTCTTGTTTGCTTTTCCCACCCATTAATTCCATGGGACAAAACACACACTTTACACCCCTTCAAGACACAATCACATTGGTTTAATTAAGTTTTCTGAAATACGTTGGTTAGCAATTTTAATGGTTTTTTTTCTTCTTTTCGAGGAGGGCGCACCGATATTTTCATGGAATATTTTTTTTCTGGTTAAGGTCATCCGTATACATATTTTACGAAAATTCTCTCGATGGAACAATCAATTTATGAGCAAGGAAAAATATTTTTCTAAAATAAAATTTTTTTTGAAGTAAATATAATTAATTGATAAAAATGTCTAAAATATTGTCAACCACGGCGGATTTTAAAATGTTGCTTTAAAATTACTTTCTCGATTTTTGATAATTAAAATTAGGTGTCCTAAAAACAATAAAAGAAAATTAAAAAAAGAAAAATATTTTTACTCGCGCATGAATTGATTGTCCCACCGTGAGGTTTATTTTAGAATATGTATAAGGATATATATCAAGTGGCCCTTCTTGAAAAAAGACAAAAAACCATTAAATTTCGCTAAATTCCTACTTAAGTAAAGAACCTTTTTATTTTTATCGGATAAAAGACATGAAAATAAAAATTCCTTGTCGTTTATCTCGCGAGCTGTTAGTGGTGGGGATGTCCAAAAATAGGATTATATTCTCGATGTGTAGAACTTCGAACGCAGATAGTGTTTTTTTTTAATTACATCAGAATTACATCAATTCTGATCATAACCTCATTTACCGTTTTCCATTTTGATAACCTGAAGTCCCGGAATCATGGCCACCACCTCTCCACCTTTTTTTATACACTTGAAAAGTGTATATTAATTTTGCCCAGAAGTTTGTAACGCATAGAAATATTCATTTCCGACCCCATAAACTATATATATTCTTGATCAGGACGACGAGCTGAGTTCAATTCCGCCTGTCCGTCCGTCCGTCTGTCAGTCTGTCCGTCTGTCTGTCTGTTTCTACGCGAACTTGTCCCTCAGTTTTAAAGCTATCTATCTGAAATTTTGCACAGAGTCTTCTTTTTACTGCACGCAACTAATATGTCGGAACCGGCCGGATCGGATGACTATATCATATAGCTGCCATAGGAACGATCGGTCTAAGAACTAGTTCTAGTGAGAAAAACTTTTTTGTTTTCCATCGTAGCGCCACTAATTTTGGTATATGTTAGTTTTATATGTTTTCACATTATTCTAAAAATGTATCAAAATCGGATAACTATAGCATATAGCTGCCATAGAAACGGTCGGTCAAAAAACTAGTTCTAGTGAGAAAAACTTTTTTTTTTTTAAACGTAGCGTCCCCAATCTGGGTATATATTAGTTTTATATGCTTTTACATAATTGTGAGAAAATTTATCAAAATCGGTTGACTATAGCACATAGCTGCCATACGACCGATCGGTCGGAAAATGCGTTTTACTAAGAAAAGTTTTTTTATGGTATACAAATTTTTATTATCAATGATTTAAAAATTTTAAATATATGATATCTATATCCCATATATATGTTTTACCGGTTAAATCAGTTGGAGTAAAGTTTTTCAAGTGTATACAAATTTTTATTATCAATGATTTAAAAATTTTAAATATATGATATCTATATCCCATATATATGTTTTACCGGTTAAATCAGTTGGAGTAAAGTTTTTCAAGTGTATTAAAACTTCGGCTCTGTCGAAGTTAGCTTTGCCTTCTCGTTTTAGACCTTAATTGCCAGGCCGATAACTTTTTGAACAGCCCTCGAATTCCAATCTTTGTTTTTGTATTTTATTATTTAATTAATAAACTACACAAAACAAAAAACTAAATTGAAAAAGCTCTTAAAGTTTTCTCACCAGAATTTTTTTTAAAAAACACTCATAAAACCATCTTCAAAGGTAGAAGACCCCCTTAATAAAGGTTATTGGGGTTACGCGTATAAGAAAAGCAATTTTTTCGGTTACCGTTACGGTGAAAAATTTAAAAGGGTTAATAGCGGTTAACAATAACGATTACGGTTTAAATTTCTGTTTCTGATCGTAATCAATTAGTATTCCGGCATTTTTTGTACCATCGGATTATAAAATCATTACATTCTTTTTAATAAATAATTTAATTGATTACTAATTACCTATCGTAATCTAAATTGAACAGCTATGCACAAAGCCTATGCTCTAACAGATCAATAGATTTTGAAATACACGCAGCCATAGACACACGGACGAGCACACACACAAAGCACCCGGTAATTACCGGTTGTGTTTGTTGTTCTTTGACAAATGATTTTATTCATATGTATTGGCGTCTGCTCTGTCGTAAGCGGGCTGTGGGCATTCCCGTTTTAGACACTTCATTTCAAACGATATCCAAAATACTAATTGATATTGGCAATAATTTCAAGGGCCCGAGCGACGCCAGTATTATAATTGAATTTTAGTTATAGGCAGTCTAGTTGCTCGCGTGCCGAAGAGTGTCAACTATGAATCTGGCAGAGCTGTTCGCTTTTGTATGTTTGTCTATCGCTGTCATATGCTCTGTATTAAAAGGGTGCCCAGCAGTTAATACCATTATCTAACGCATGAATTGCATACTTACTAGCCGTTAATGGAGCTGGTCACGGAAACGGCATCTCCATTTGGTGCCAAAACCACCAGATGGGATGTGCCATCGGTATTGGCTTGATTGGTGAATTGTGCTCCATATTCCTGTGGCCCATCCAGTACATAACTGTCATTGATCTTCGCCCGATTTTGTTCACCAAATTCGGGATTATTTAGCTCGCTTATCAATTCTCTCACATCATTGAACCGCAAGTCCCCCAATTCGGGTCGACGGGCAAACCCAAATTTCATGGCCTCCACAAAACGATGAATGGTCAGAGCCTGGGCGGCTTCATCCGCGAGATCCGCTTTGGTAAAATTGTAACCATGGAGAATACTCATAATGTGTGAGACCACCGAACCGCTGCTCACCGGTGGCAATGCATACAAAGTATCCTCGCCCAGTTCCAATGTGATCGAGTTAACTACATCGGCCGTATAGGCACCCAGGTCGTCACTGTTGATAATACTGCCCAGCTCTTTCAGATCCTCCACTATCAACGCCGCTAGCGTGCCATTGTAGAAGTCGAGGGGTCCGTTGTCCGAGAGCATTTGATATGTCTGGCACAATTGCTTGGAAGGCTTCACCAAAGTACCGGCTACATTGGGCTCGCCCGTATCCTGGTTGATCAAATTTCTGGTAAAATATTTGGGGAAATTGGGAAAATGTTGAGTTTACTTGTTCTATTTCACTCACTGATATTGTGGAATATCCTTGAAGATCGGCAATCGGAGACGCACCGCAAATTCAAGATGTTTAGTCATATAATAGCCCGTTTCGCAGAATTTCAATGAGGGCTTCACCAGTTCGCTCCATGGCATACGACCGAAATTTTTGTGTGCCTCATAGAAGCCCATTACCTCACCGGGCACTCCAATACTCAGAGGTCCATACAGCGAAGATTTTGGATCTTTGTCAAACATATCCTCTACGGCGGCATATGGTGCCACCTCGTGGGCATCGATTGAGTAAGCATGACGATCGTGTCGAATATACACATTCATCATATGGCCACCGCCAATGCCCATGCTTTGGCCAGTGAGCAGACCATTGCACAGGAGAGCAGCTATGGTGGCGTCTACGGCGCTGCCATTGCGTTGCAGAATGTCGCTGCAAAGGGACAAGGGGGAAGTAAGAAATCAAAAATATAAATTCGCAACTGGTGTCAGAGCCTTAAGACTTAAAATATATTCACTACTATTTTGAAAATCCATTTCAGATCGGACAAAAAACATAGAAGTTATGCACGAAACTATTTACCTTGCTTTTCGGCATAGGGGAGAGGAAGAGGGAAGGCAGCGAAAGCTATGCACGTTTGTACTAATTCGTATAAATGCAATTGAATAAATACTCACAAAATGAGAATTTATTGTAGTACGGTCACTTGAAATCTCAGTCGGTATATTTAAAAGCTTACACCTGACCGAATGTAATAGCCTGTTTATACTAGGGGTTGCGTCTTGCGTTTGGCGTCTTGCCCAAGACGCGGCGTCGATCCCATGTAAAAAGTATAGGGCCCTAGTGGTGACAAAAAGTGGCGTCTTGTACGGACGCCGGTTTCGATTGCAGAGTTTATTCGATTTTTTGGGGTATATTCGATAATTTTAGCCAATTTCTGCCTATCATTCGACTATCGTTTTCAACTTCACCACTAGCACAACAAAAAACAGCTGTGAAAGTTTTGCCGGGAATAAATAAAAAAAAAGTTGTCAAGTTAAATTGGAAAAATTTGCAATTATGGCTGAAAAGAAAGGTAAGCAAGTGTTTTATTCTCTTCTCAAATTAACTTTGAACACATTGTAGGCACGGAAAAGAGATTTCAGTGGACACCCGACGTCGTCGTGGCTTCCTTTGCAGAAAATCAAATGTTGCTGCAGACATCCCCGCCAAATCCATAAATTGCATCATCATAGCATCATTTTTCTAAATTGCAGATAATAAATAAAGTTCACTTAAAGCTTGGTATTGAGTAACTGCGAAATACTCGCGAAATCAAAAACACCATATAAAAAAAACGATTTCGCTCGATTTTCGCTGGTAGCCGTTCCGCGAGTTGGTACACAGAAATGTTGCGAAAAGTCATATCGATGTTGCAGCGTTGCCACCCGATGCATACCGTGTCACGCAATAGTTAATCGATAGGTCATTATTTCGATAGTGCGAAATATATCAAAACCATATTTTTCGCAATCAGCTCGGTTGAAATATACAAGTGTGTGGCGCGAGGAAAAACAAGTGCATAACAAAGTGGGCCTGATCAATTTAGTCAAAGAAAATCCTGTGCTGTAGGAGCGCATCCACAAGTAGCATTCTTATACAGGATTGGTCAAAAGCGTCCAATATAGCTGCTGCCCTTGACAAGGAAGGTTAATAAAGTGATTCCGTGCCACATAACTCCAGAATGGTCGAATTTGCGACATCTTTGTCGCCGCAAGTAGTGGTTTCCTTGTTGCATTCTCTGCCGTTTGGTGGAACTCACTCACCATTGCGGCAATGCAAGCTAATAAAACTCTTCGCTGTCTATTATCCATTTAAAATGTATTATGTAAACAAAACACATAGAGGTGGGTAGATTTGAAACTAGAGATGCGGGCAACTTTTCGCACTTGCTATCGACGAAGTAATGTGCAGAGATTTCGCACGATTTTCGCAGTTACTCAATACCAAGCTTAAGACGGGATTTACACGATGAAGCAAACTTCATGATGTTTTTGAAAAAGCTCTCTCTTGTGGGAAAAAGGCGTAGAGGGGCAAGCCAATCCACCACACCTCTTTCCTACAAGCAAAAGCTTTTGCCAAAACGTCATGCAGTTTGCTTCATCGTGTAAATCCAGTCTAAGACGGGATTTACACGATGAAGCAAACTTCATGATGTTTTTGAAAAAGCTCTTGCTTGTAGGAAAGCGGCGTAGAGGGGAAAGCCACCCCACCACACCTCTTTCCACCAAACCAAAGCTTTTTGAGAAACTTCATGAAGTTTGCTTCATCGTATAAATGCGGTCTAAGTCGGTATTTACACGATGAAGCAAACTTCATGATGTTTTTGAAAAAGGTCTTGCTTGTAGGAAAGAGGCGTAGAGGGGCAAGCCATCCCACGACACCTCTTTCCCACAAACAAAAGCTTTTTGAGAAACTTCATGAAGTTTGCTTCATCGTGTAAATGTGGTCTTAGACTGAGAGACTTTTGTCTAAGTGCCTCACCTCTATAGATACATCTTGGCTAGATTTATTAAAAATTAAACCAAATCTTGAATTTCATGGTATTTTCCAATTACCTGCGCGTTGGTCACACTACTTGTCTAGCTGTGTTGTTGCTCTTGTTTTGATAAAGATCTCGAGACTTCTCGTCAAGCCTTGTTGACCAACAACTTTGAAAAAGTTGATAAAAAAAACTGTTTTGATATGTCACACACCAAGCAACTGCAATGACGACTTTTCATTTTGCATAATCAAACTCTGCTTTAAATTCTTTTCCGAGCTTAAAGCAGTGTATGATTCAGGTAAATTTTTTGATTTTTACTATTTTTATACTCTGTACCGAAGGTACAAAGAGTATATTGGGTTTCTACAAATGTATGTAACAGCCAGAAGGAAGCATCTGACCCTAAAGTATATATATTCTTGATCAGCATCAACAGCCGAGTCGATATAGACATGTCCGTTTGTCCGTATGAACGCTGAGATCTCAGAGATGGTAAGAGATAGAGGTTTGAAGTGTATGCAACATATAATTCTTATACTTGCAGGCAGATCAAGTTTAGTTTTGATTTTCCACGCCCCCTGCCTCCCCCGCAAATTGAAAACGAGAGCGTAAGTTGAAGTCGGCCCTGCTCGACTTCGATATACCCGTTCTTCAGGGTTTATTTAAGAATATTTTATTAGATTACAATATGCCCAAATTTTAGGAGATATGAGGATTTTTCCAAATTGCGGGGGCGGCAACTCTACTACGGCTCATCTGATCGGGAAATGAAGTATGGCGGATCGATAGGTAATAATGATTAAAATATATGTCTAGAAGGTTCGAATGATCCATCTTCAAAATTGTGGGAGTTTGAGATATTTTTCAAATTGCGGGGGTGGCAACTCTGCTATCGTTCATCTGATCGAAAAATGATGAATGGCGGTTCGATAGGTAATGATGATCATAATATATGTCTAGCAGGTTCGAACATTTTTTTTCAAAATTGTGCAAGATATGAGGTTTTTTTCATATTGCGGGGGAGGGAGGGGGCGTGGCAAAAATTTGAAACAAACTTGATCTTCGTGCAGACAAAACAAGTCTACCCTGAAAAAATTGTAGCTCTAGCTCTTGTAGTCTCTGAGATCTAGGTGTTCATACAGACGGACGGACGGACGGACAGACGGACATGTCTATATCAACTCGGCTGTTGATGCTGATCAAGAATATATATACTTTATGGGGTCGGAGATGCTTCCTTCTGCCTGTTACATACATTTGCACGAACTTAGTATACCCTTTTTACTCTACGAGTAACGGGTATAAAAACCTCATATCTTCCACAATTTTGGAGTTATGTTGCTCGAACCTTCGAGCCCCCATACTTCATTTTCCGATCAGATGAACGATAGTAGAGTGGCCACCCCCACAATTTGAAAAATAATCTCAAATATCCCACAATTTTTGAGTTAGGTTGTTCGAATCTTTTAGACATATATTCTACTCATTATAACTTATCGAACCCCCATACATTGTTACATACATTTTTGAAAAAAAACGAGAGCGTAAGTTGAAGTCGGCCCTGCTCGACTTCGATATACCCGTTACTCAGGGTAAGGTTGCCCAAATTGTGGGAGATATGAGGTATTTTTATACCCGTTACTCGTAGAGTAAAAAGGGTATACTAAGTTCGTGCAAATGTATGTAACAGGCAGAAGGAAGCATCTCCGACCCCATAAAGTATATATATTCTTGATCAGCATGAATAGCCAAGTCGATATAGACATGTCCGTCTGTCCGTCTGTCTGTCTGTCCGTCTGTCCGTCTGTCCGTCTGTCCGTCTGTCCGTCTGTCTGTCTGTCTGTCTGTATGAACACCTAGATCTCAGGAACTATAAGAGCTAGAGCTACCATATTTTCAGTGTAGACTTGTATCTTCTGCACGCAGATCAAGTTTGTTTCAAATTTTTGCCACGCCCCCTCCCGCCCCCAAAATATGAAAAAACCTCATATCTCCCACAATTTTGAAAATAGATTGTTCAAACCTTCTAGACATATATTTTAATCATCATTACCTATCGATCCGCCATACATCATTTTTCGATCAGATGAACGATAGAAGAGTTGCCACCCACGCAATTTGAAAAATACCTCATATCTCCCACAATTTGGGCAACCTTACCCTGAGTAACGGGTATATCGAAGTCGAGCAGGGCCGACTTCAACTTACGCTCTCGTTCATATTGCGTGGGTGGCAACTCTTCTATCGTTCATCTGATCGAGAAATGATGTATGGCGGATCGATAGGTAATGATGATTAAAATATATGTCTAGAAGGTTTGAACAATCTATTTTCAAAATTGTGGGAGATATGAGGTTTTTTCATATTTTGGGGGCGGGAGGGGGCGTGGCAAAAATTTGAAACAAACTTGATCTGCGTGCAGACAAAACAAGTCTACACTGAAAAAATGGTAGCACTAGCTCTTATAGTTCCTGAGATCTAGGTGTTCATACAGACAGACAGACGGACAGACAGACAGACGGACAGACAGACAGACGGACATGTCTATATCGACTCGGCTATTGATGCTGATCAAGAATATATATACTTTATGGGGTCGGAGATGCTTCCTTCTGCCTGTTACATACATTTGCACGAACTTAGTATACCCATTTTACTCTACGAGTAACGGGTATAAATATAGCCCACATAGGTGACATAAGTAGGTTCCATTCATGTGCTGTTAAGCGCAACATTTCTTCTCATCCCCGTATGGGCACAATGTAAACGATGAAGGAATCATTACTTCTGCTTCTTTTTTCCACAAATTTTGTATAAAACTTCGTGTTACTTTGCAGGTCCGTATAGGGCTTAAGTTAGAAAATGTTTTAAGCCGACTTAAAAATGGTTCAGCGTTATATTTTAGAAATTTGTTAAGCTATTGAAATGTCAAGAATGTCATTTCGGATTTCCTGATTTAATTGAAAGGTAATTTTATTATATTAAGAATGAACATTAATCGATAATGTATAGTATTGACCTATTTGTTTGACCATCTTTTTAGCCGCGGTAGGATTTCACGATCTAGACCTTATTGTCAAAAGACTGGACCACCCTTATCAGAAATGAATGTTTTATTATTTAAATAATTGTGAAGAGATCGAAACAAACTATAATCTAAAAGTTCAAGGTCGGGGCTATATGGTGGTCACTAGCTCCGATAATTGTTGACAAGTGACCAAAGAAGTATGCGATCAAACTCTGGTAAATATCGGCGTTTAATGTGGCTTGTGGTACCCATACAAGTTGGTTTAGGTGGTTTTTTTAGCCGGCTTGAGGTCAAATAAGTTATGCTAATACATAACTGTAGACACAGTACACACACGATACCCAAAGTAGGCTTTGGATAACCATACAGCTGTTTCGGAACGTACCCACCTTCCATCCTTATCAGTGATTTTCTGCCTGACGAACTGTTGACAATCAATTGCCTCCTCATGACAGGAATGTCATGAGCGGCTAAAACAACTTGCTAGTTTAAACTATAAAGGTCACAGGGAACTGTCACAATGGCTAATACACTTAGCTTCTCGTCAATTTTAACGGTGGATTTTATTAATCTATGCCTTGATTTGATTGTTATCAACCTCCGAAGGCCGGACAGCGCGGAAATCACCGGAACGGAAATCGGTACCGTATACGTAGTAGAGACCTGCACGAGTAAGTAAAATAGTAATCAAGTTATACTCGCCGAGTATGACTACAGACGAGTATGATTACCTAGCTGTCAAATTGGCACCCTGGCACCGTAGCATCGTAGGAACCGCACCGTTTTAATCATTTTACTCGTTTTAGTTTTAGTCAGTTTTTATTCTGAATTATTTCTGAAACGTACTGTTCGGTTAAAACTAAAGCCATTCCGCGAGTTCTTCAGATAAAAATGATGAAATTAGTTTACACTTGGCCAACTGTCGATTTTAATCAATATTTAGTCAAAAAAAAAACAAGCAATAAATAGCGACTTCTTCAGATAATCTTGTCGAACATGTCATTCGTAAATAAAACCGGGAAATTTATGTACTGTTACCCACTGAACGATATTAATTATTATTGTTTTTTTGTTAGATTATTCTCTGACGATACCACGATTATAATCGTACGGTGCCACGATGCCGATTACTACTCGTAATCATGTAAATGATTACCTGTTACAAAAAAAAGTAACTGTAATCGTAAAAATGAGTATTTTTACTCATGATTCCGGCATCGTGTAATCACTCGTGCAGGTCTCTAATACGTAGCATACTTTTATTCGAAATTGGGTCGCGTTCTTTCCCTTTCAGAAGTAAAATAGCTAAATATGTCGAAAATTCTCATATTTCTTTCTATATTAAATTTGCTGTAGCGTCTTCAAATGTTATCGATTGACTATCAAGTTTTTATCGATAGTTGCTTATACTATATTACTATACTTACACGACTTGAAATATATTGAGCAGTTTGGTAATATGGAGTTAGATATTTATACAAACAGTTTAAACCGTTTTAAAAAAGAGTTGGAACCATATCCCTGAAAAAGCTTAAGCTAATGATATGTTTCGTGGATTTGCCATGTGGACTTAGTTAGTTCAAAACGGGTACCTGCGTAATTAGGAGATAAGACTCTTATCATAAGAGATCTTGTGATCGATATAAACCAATTATTTTGGTATGCCCACTCACCTGCCAATTTGACTGCAGTCCAGTTGGTCTGTGCAAACCGCTGCCTTCTCATACACACCCAATTTGGACTCAAATCGTTCACCGGCTTTAATCTTGGCCTGGTCGGTTAGTGTGGATGGCGGTGTGGTGGCTGAAGTGGATGCAGCCACATTGGGTATCAAAATACTCGAAGGAGTTGCTCCATTAATGCTCAGGTTGTCCATGTTGATCGATGCATCCTGTTCCTGCGATAATTGCTGCTGTTCCTCATCTGTTAAAGTAAATGTTTTAAGTGTGTGGCTGGGATTGCTAGTGGTTGTTGTTGTTCTTGTAGTTGTTGTTGGTGTGCTTTCTGTTGTTGTTGTAGTGGTGGTGGTGGTGCTAATTGTGGTTGCTGCTGTTGGTGCTGTGCTACTTGCAATTGCTGCTGCAGCAGCTGCTGTTGCTGTTGCCGAGCCAATTGTTGTTGCTGCTGCTGTCGCTATGCCAGTTGCTGGTGTGCTTGTGGTGCTTGTGCTGTTGCCGTTTTTATATGGTGTTGACTTTGGCCAGTCTGCGTTGTGGTTGTTGTTGTTGTTGTTTAGTGAGTTAGGGTTGTTTTTGTATCAAGTTATTACTTTTGTTGGTGGCCCAATAGAAGAAACATTTTTGGATTTGTTCTCTGGATTAAATGCCGGTGCTTGGTTACAAATGATACAAGGAAATGATACCAAAAAGGGAAACACCATGCAAAAAAAGCTGTCTTCTCTGTGTGTGTATGTGTGTGTGTGTGTGTGTAGGTGTGTATACATTAGTTGCCTTGTGGTGAGTGAGTGAGGTGTTAGTGATGCGCTCAACTTAACTAAAGTTCCAACTTATTGCTGCCTCCGTATACTTTATGTACTTACCGTTAAAGCAGAGACTGATGATTACATAACTGATCAAAGCAATGCCAATGAAACAGATAATCACAATTGTCAGCTTCTTCATCCAGGCCAACATATTTGCGCGCCTGTAAAAACATCCAAATGAGCACGAGTTACTAGTGGAAATAGTTAATAGTTTAATCGAAATGAAATTTCATCAATAACTGCATATCAGTTTTCCGGAAAATTAACCCACTACACCCCCATGGGTGGAAAATGGATTTAGCGATCAGTTCGAAACTCATTTTTGAAGCTAATTATGTGTTCCCATGTGTTCTACCTTTCGCTTTCGAGCCCAAAACGACCCAAATCGTATGGGAATAGGATCGTTTTTGGGATCAAAAGCGATTTGTGGAACACATAGAAATGACTTTCAAATTTTGAAAAAATCAACCCCAAAAAATACGAAAATGGTCGGAAAACTGTTATATGAAGATCTTTAGTTTTTCATCCTGACAACTTCAAACTTATTTTCAGATTTTGGAAAATACGTAAAATTTGCAAAAATATACTTGAAAAAAATTGTATCCATTCGATCGGACCCAAATTCTTTTTGAAAGCTTTATCTGGAAATTTTAATAAAATGGTATTCACTTTTGTTGGAAAATTCACCCACCAAAATGCTGCACATTCAAAAATATGAAACACATTACCTTCAAATTTTTGAAAATTTTCCACAAAAGTCGAAAAATGGACAGAAAATAATTTTTGGTCATGTTTTAAAATTTATTGCCTATTTATGACATAAAAACAAGTGTCAAACCAGCAAGTTTATGCCGGCTCAAGGGCTTAAAAGTTACAATTTTTGTATAAAATATTTCAAAATGGAGGCACACCCAACACCAAATGGAAGGGAAGTCAATAGTCTTTGCCCAACGATTGCATGTCAACAACTCTCTTCTCATGTCAGCATTGCTATAACTGCTTAGGAATTCCAACTCAACAAAAGTGCAAAACCAAATGCATTTGAGATAAACCATGAAAGGAGTTCGGTGTTCATGACCCATCGCAAAGTGGCACCCGTAGAACAAAGTAGGTTGAAAAAATAAAAAATTTCATGAGCGCCTACGAAATTTTGAATAAACGCATCTTATAGGTTTTTGCAATCGATTTTTCCACAAATTTTGACTTTAATAACCCATAGCACAGTGGTTGCTGCCATAGGCCAAAAATAAAAAACTTTTTTTTTGAGCTATTCAAACGGAAACTGTTCTTACTATCAGCCAATTGTCCAAACTTTATGACGTTATACTTTTTTTTTTGATTCTCTAACGGGACTTTCTAAAAAGAGAGTGAAAAGAGCGAACACGTATTTCTGTATTTGACATTTGTCAGCAGCGCAGTGCAACTTGCTGAATTTGTATAATTAAATTATATTATAAAACGTTGTTAAACCATAAACAAAAAATATGAATATTGTACATAAAGGTATGAACTTTATTTTTACAATCCAATTTATTAATATTTCGTTTTGTGTTTTGTGAAAATCGTTGTTAATTAAGTGCGTCTTTTTCAGTTCCTATTTTTGGTGCATAGCAATGTTTAGGTAAAGTTTTAAGTGTTTCCCCCGCTCGCCCCCCAACGAAATTTGTACCCTGTTGTTAATCAATATTTTAAGATTATAAAAGTGTTTAGTTCAGCTGCAGTAACCTGCAGCTGCACATGTGGCATTAAAAAAACTAACCTAACCTAAATTTTTTCGAAAGCAGTTCATTTAGTCTGTAATGTTGTTGTTGCCGCTTTGCAACTTACTATGGCTGATGGTAATATTTGTAATGCTTTAAGTGAATCAACATCCACAAGATGCTAAATATGTTATGCCAAGCCGACAGAAATGAACAACTTAGAAAATTGTTTAAAAGAAGAAGTTCATGAGGAGCGATTTGAGATTGGATTGTCACCACTACATGCGTACATTAGATTTGTTTTATTCACTTATCATACGAATTGAATGAAAAAATATGGTAAATCCGATCACAAGAGGTCAAACAGAAGATTTCAATGAGAAAACAAATTATTCAAAATTAGTTCAGGGTAAAAATGGGTCTTATAGTAGACAAGCCTAAAGCTGGAGGATGTGGAACATCGAATGATGGCAACACAGCCAGAAAATTTTTCAATAACCCTGATACATCTGCCGATATTACGGGAATTGATAAAGACTTAATAATTAGAGTCTCAACTTTGTTGCAAGCCATATCTTCAGGCTACATGATAAATCCGGCAAAACTTGGGGACTATGCTCTTGAAACCGCGAAGCAGCTGATTGATAAGTATCCTTGGTTTTATCTCCCCCCATCGGTTCATAAAGTTTTACTTCATGCTCCCGATATTATAAAACATTCCTTACTTTCGATTGAAGAGCTGTCTGAAGAAGCCGCAGAGGCAAGAATTAATTATATTAAAAGTTTCGGTTGAACAATACACGCAAAATTTCACGCGTCGCCTCAAATACAGACTTGATAATCAGATTGCTATTAATTTCTGATCCCTTTTAAACAGGACAAAGAAAACTTACCTTCAACCAGAAGACACCGCTATTACAATCAACAATTAATTTACTCGATGAGACAATATAAAAAGTATATGATTTTGTATAATTATTGTTCGTTTTCTTCTTATAATATATATATGTTTTTCTTAGTTTATTTTTTCGTTAACAAAGTCTGTTTGCAATCAAGCCCATTTTTTCGTATTATAGTTCTAACTATGCAAAGAACTTACAGTAAAAATTTCAGCTCGATATGACCACTAGAAGTATTTATGGCCTCTCTCCCATGTAAGCCCAACCACTGTGCATAGGTAAGCATATAGTAGGCGATATTACCTTCAATGAGTTTGCGCAGGAACATTAATCCCATCATGGTGCGTCTATGCTCTAGTGTTGGTAAATCTAGAAGTTTGAGCCTAGATATGTAAGGAGGGAGTCTTAATAGTGGATCCCAACGTAGGTTTCGCAGAGCAAACAAGAGGAATTGCTTTTGGACAGATTTAATTCGTGCACACAGAGTAATAGATTGAGTGTTCCAAACGCATGAGCCAAACTCCAGAATCGGCCTCACTAGTGATGTAAATAAAAGTTTGTTTATGTAAGGATCTTCAAACTCCTTAGACCAGCGCTTAACAAATCCCAGCACACCCATGGCTTTATTCACAGAGAGTTCAATATGTGCCCTAAAAGATAGTCTTCGATCAAGTGTAATCCCCAGATCGACAAAGGATTCAACCATCTCAAGTTGGTGCGAGTCCAACAAATAAGTGCGTAGAAGTGGAGGTCTGCGATAGAAAATCATCGACTTACACTTGTCACTATTTAATTGTAGCTTTTATTCAATTTCCTTCTAGTTTTAAAGCTATCTGGATTAAAGTCTGGTGTTCTTTTCAATATGCGCTGCACATATTTTGAAACCAGCCGAATCCGGCCGCTAGATCAATAACTCTTAAACCACTGAACCGATCGAACTGAAATTTTAACTGTCGATTAGGAAGACCTGACTGAGTATATATTATTAGGAAAAGTCCTGAATTTCGCAGATCTGCATATAAAAAACACCACATATTCATCAAATATCAGTATGCATTTTCTTCGATAACACTGGTCGACAAATTTTAATGAAGTGTTGCCCATTTCGATTTGATAGCTTTTTCTGAAGTATTTTGAAATGCTGAATTTCAAAATGTACAATACAAATTGCTCTATCGCGTCGTTCTCCGGATTTTCGCGAATATATGTTTTTTGGTAGTTTTCAAAATGTATGTTCATATAAGCAGTCAAAACATCTGAACTATTGTCCGATTTACGTTTGATATTCTTCAAATGAATAAATATAACATTTCCCCACACTTTTTTGATACATTATAATTTGTTTGGACATATAGTTACGCCTGTTAAAATAGCGCAAAATTATTTTAATTTTCATAAAAAAAAAAGAAACAAGTAAGAAAGTCGGTCAAGCCCGACTGTAATATACTCTGTACCTGTTTGTACGAAACTATTAACTTTAAAGTGTGAGGTTTTTTCAAAATCTGAGGGTGGCAACTTTTTCAACCATCGTTCATCTGGTTGAAAAACGATGTATGGGGGCTAGTACCTAGTACAAACCCGTAAAATTATAAAATTTGTATATAATTTCCTATTAACAAAAACGTATCTATATTAGTCACGCGGGAATCACGCGTGATTTCTGACCGCAGGCCATCTCAATTATATCGCTCCACTCATAGCAAGGTCCAATTGGGAAATTACCAGTTAGCTATTGCCTTCTCACTCTCTCTTTCTCGTAAGTTCTACCAATGGCAACGGTGTTGTTGTTGGCGTTGGTTTTTATTTTCTTTTACATATAGCTCTAATATCGTTCATCTGATCGAAAAATGATGTATGGCGGGTCGATTCAAAATAAGTAGTAGAATATATGTCTAGAATGTTCGAACTATCTATCTTGAAAATTGTGGGAGTTATTTCGTTTTTTTAAATTTGCGGGGGAGGCAGGGGGCGTGGCAAAAATCAAAACTAAACTTGATCTGCCTGCAAGTATAAGAAATATATGTTCCATACACTTCAAACCTCTATCTCTTACCATCTCTGAGATCTCTTCGTTCATACGGACAGACGGACAGACAGACGGACAGACGGACAGACGGACAGACGGACATGGCTATATCGACTCGGCTGTTGATGCTGATCAAGAATATATATACTTTATGGGGTCGGAGATGCTTCCTTCTGGCTGTTACATACATTTGCACAAACCCAATATACTCTGTGTACCTTCGGTACAGAGTATAAAAATTCCAAATTAAATAAGCGAAATTCGTTGTGATCCCAAAATATTTATACACTTGAAAAGTGTATATTAATTTTGCAAAGAAGTTTGCAAGGTATAGAAATATTAATTTATAAATATAAACTATATATATTCTTGATGAGGACGACGAGCTGAGTTCAATTCCGTCTGTCTGTCTGTTTCTACGCGAACTAGTCCCTCAGTTTTGAAGCAATCGAGCTGAAATTTTGCACAGAGTCTTTTTTTTACTGCACGCAACTAATATGCCGGAACCGGCCGGATTGGATGACTATATCATATAGCTGCTATAGGAACGATCGGACTTAGAACTAGTTCTAGTAAAAATAACGTTTTGGTTTTTTATCGTAGCGTTACTAATCTTGGTATATGTAAGTTTTATATGCTTCCACATAATTCTAGAAAAATGTATCAAAATCGGATCACTATAGCATATAGCTGCCATAGGAACGGTCGGTCAAAAAAAAGTTATAGTGAGGAAAACTTTTTTGTTTTCCATCGTATCGTCACCAATCTTGGTATATATATTAGTTTTATATGCTTTCACATAATTTTGATAAAATTTATCAAAATCGGATGACTATAGCATATAGCTGCCATAGGACCGATCGGTCGGAAAATGTGTTTTTTTTAATATCTGATATCTATATCATATATATATTTAAACGGTTAAATCAGTCGAAGTTAGCTTTGCCTTCTCGTTTTTATTCGTTTAACGGTAGCTACGATTCTTTGAGTTACTTTGGAACATACCATGGTAATGATGGGTGCAAAGCATGGATGCTATAAGCAATTTTGCAAAAATACAGGTTTGCCAAAATTTGAATTTTTGTTGAAATTTTCGTGTATTTCATGAGCGACTATTGATTGACGCATAAAATAGCTTGGAAACAACAAAATTAAAGACGAGTAGGTTTCAATTTAAACTGATTTGCTCAAATTTATCGAAAAAACCATTAATAGCTATGATCCAAGGATCGATTCAAAATAATGGCATATTACTGTTAGTTTTTTATAAGAGAAACACCAAAAGAAGCACTAAATCGCCAATTAGGATCAAATAAGAAATATCACAACTAAATCGAACATGTTAAGAATTACTACGTTATGTGCTTATAAAATATCATGCTTTTTATACTGTGTACCGAAGGTACAAAGAGTATATTGGGTTTGTGCAAATGTATGTAACAGCCAGAAGGAAGCATCTCCGACCCTATAAAGTATATATATTCTTGATCAGCATCAACAGCCGAGTCGATATAGACGTGTCCGTCTGTCCGTATGAACGCTGAGATCTCAGAGATGGTAACAGATAGAGATTTGAGGTGTATGGAACATATATTTCTTATACTTGCAGGCAGATCAAGTTTAGTTTTTTATTTTGCCAAGCCCCCTGCCTCCCCCGCAAATTGAAAAAAACTTAATATCTTCCACAATTTTGGAGTTAGGTTGTTTGAACCTTCTAGACATATATTCTACTCATCATTACCTATCGAGCCCCCATACATCGTTTTCCGATCAGAAGAACGGTAGTAGAGTTGCCACCCCAGCAATTTGAAAAACACCTTAAATATCCCGCAATTTTGGAGTTAGGTTATTTGAATCTTCTAGACATTTATTCTACTCATCATTACCTATCGAGCCCTCATACATCGTTTTCAGATCAGATCAACGATAGTAGAGTTGCCACCCCCGCAATTTTAACGAGAGCGTAAGTTGAAGTCGGCCCTGCTCGACTTCGATATACCCGTTACTCAGGGTAAGGTTGCCCAAATTGTGGGAGATATGAGGAATTTTTCAAATGCGGGGGCGGGAACTTTTCTATCGTTCATCTGATCGAAAAATGATGTATGGCGGATCGATAGGTAATGATGATTAAAATATATGTCTAGAAGGTTTGAACAATCTATTTTCAAAATTGTGGGATATATGAGGTTTTTTCATATTGCGGGGGCGGGAGGGGGCGTGGCAAAAATTTGAAACAAACTTGATCTGCGTGCAGACAATACAAGTCTACACTGAAAAAATGGTTGCTCTAGCTCTTATAGTTCCTGAGATCTAGGTGTTCATACAGACGGACGGACAGACAGACAGACGAACAGACGGACAGACGGACAGACAGACAGACAGACGGACAGACGGACATGTCTATATCGACTCGGCTATTGATGCTGATCAAAAATATATATACTTTATGGGGTCGGAAATGCTTCCTTCTGCCTGTTACATACATTTGCACGAACTTAGTATACGCTTTTTACTTACGAGTAACGGGTATAAAAACACCTCAAATATCCCGCAATTTTGGAGTTAGGTTGATCGAACCTTCTAGACATATATTCTACTCATCATTACTTATCGAGCTTCCATACATTGTTTTCCGATCAGATGAACGATAGTAGAGTTGCCACCCCCGCAATTTGAAAAACACCTCAAATATCCCGCAATTTCGGAGTTAGGTTGTTTGAACCTTCTAGACATATATTCTACTTATCGTTTCCTATCGAGCCCCCATACATGGTTTTCCGATCAGATGAACGAGTAGAGTTGCCACCCCCACAATTTGAAAAACACCTCAAATATCCCGCAAGTTTAAAGTTATTAGTTATATACACACAGGTACAGAGTATATTACAGTCGGGCTTGACCGACTTTCTTACTTGTTTGTTCCTCAAAGTATGCAAACTTTAGTTTCTTCAATTATTATTTTTTCAACGAGAAAATTTAATGGAAGTTATGGCAGCATCTTACATAATCCACACTGTACATTCACTCAGATTGTCGGAGCAGTCAAAGGTATACAAAACGAGAGCGTAAGTTGAAGTCGGCCCTGCTCGACTTCGATATACCCGTTACTCAGGGTAAGGTTGCCCAAATTGTGGGAGATATGAGGAATTTTTCATATTGCGGGGGCGGTAACTCTTCAATCGTTCATCTGATCGAAAAATGATGTATGGCGGATCGATAGGTAATGATGATTAAAATATATGTCTAGAAGGTTCGAACAATAAATTTTCAAAATTGTGGGAGATATGAGGTTTTTTCATATTGCGGGGGCGGGAGGGGGCGTGGCAAAAATTTGAAACAAACTTGATCTGCGTGCAGAAGATACAAGTCTACACTGAAAAAATGGTAGCTCTAGCTCTTATAGTTCCTGAGATCTAGGTGTTCATACAGACAGACAGACAGACGGACAGACAGACAGACAGACGGACAGACGGACAGACGGACATGTCTATATCGACTCGGCTATTGATGCTGATCAAGAATATATATACTTTATGGGGTCGGAGATGCTTCCTTCTGCCTGTTACATACATTTGCACGAACTTAGTATACCCTTTTTACTCTAGGAGTAACGGGTATAAAAAATAGAAGGCTAACATCGGCTACGCCGATGTTTTAAATACCCTTGCAGTTTTTGAAAGGCGCTACCATTGATAACAAAAAAGTTTTTCTCCCTAGAATTAGTTTTTGAACCGACCGTTTATATGGCAGCTATATGCTATAGTCATCCGATTTTTATAAATTTTTCTATAATTATGTGGAAACATATAAAACTTATATGTACCACGATTGGTGATGCTACGATGGAAAACAAAAAAGTTTTTCTCATTAGAACTAGTTTTCGGACCGATCGTTCCTATGGCAGCTATATGATATAGTCAACCGATCCAGCAGATTCCGACAAATGTGCAGCGTATTTGTATTTAAAGACTTTTTGCAAAGTTTGGTCAAGATAGCTTCAAAACTGAGGGAGGAGATAGCATAGAAACAGACGGACAGACGGACGGACAGACGGAAATGAACTCAGCTCGTCATGCTAATCAAGAATATATATACTTTATGTGGTCGGAAATGCTTCCTTCACTGCGTTACAAACATCGTGACAATTTTAATATACCCTCTGCAAGGGTATAATAATGAGTGTAAAGGCTACTAATAAATAAATATTTTTCTTAATTATTTATATTAATAAACATAGCATACTTTGAAGGGCAAAAAGCATGATTTTTTATTTGTGCATAAACGTAGTAAATATGAGCAACATCGTTGAGATATTGCTTTAAATGTTTGAAATAATCGTAAATATAATAGAACAGAAAATAGAAGGCTGGCATCGTCTTTGCCGATGTTTTAAATACCGTTGCATTTTTTCAAAAGACCTTATCATTGATAACAAATAAGTTTTTCTCACTGGAACTAGTTTTTGGACCGACCGTTTATATGGCAGCTATATGCTATAGTCATCCGATTTTGATAAATTTTTCCAAATTTATGTGGAAGCATATAAAACTAATATATACCACGATTGGTGACGCTGCGATGGAAAACAAAAAAGTTTTTCCCACTAGAACTAGTTTTTGGACCGATCGTTCCTATGGCAGCTATATGATATAGTTATCCGATCCGGCCGATTCCGACAAATGTGCAGCGTATTTGTATTTAAAGCCTATTTGGAAAGTTTGGTCAAGATAGCTTTAAATCTGAGGGAGGAGATAGCATAGAAACAGACTGAAATGAACTCAGCTCGTCATGCTGAACAAGAATATAAATACTTTATGGGGTCGGAGATGCTTCCTTCTATGCGTTACAAACATTGTGACAATTTTAATATACTCACTGGAATGGTATTAAAATAATTTACAAATTTTTTAAACAAGTCGAAATTTTCATTTAATATTTTGATTTTTCCTTGTTTTGAAGAAAAATAAATTGTTTTGCGGTATTTCAACTGTACAGACGTAATCATATGTCCAAGCAAATTATAATTTAAGAAGAAAGTGTTAGGACATTTTATATCTTTCATTTAAGGGGGTCTTCTACATGTGCATATCGTGTTTTGAGTGTTTTTATACCCTTGCAGAGAGTATATTAAAATTGTCACGATGTTTGTAACGCAGTGAAGGAAGAATTTCCGACCACATAAAGTATATATATTCTTGATCAGCATGACGAGCTGAGTTCATTTCCGTCTGTCCGTCCGTCCGTCTGACCGTCTGTTTCTATGCTATCTCCTCCCTCAGTTTTGAAACTATTTTGACCAAACTTTGCAAAAAGTCTTTAAATACAAATACGCTGCACATTTGTCGGAATCGGCCGGATCGAATAACTATATAATATTGCTGCCATTGGAACAATCGGTCCAAAAACTAGTTCTATTGAGAAAAACATTTTTGTTTTCCATCGTAGCGTCACCAATCGTGGTATATATAAGTTTTATATGCTTCCACACAATTCTGGAAAAATTTATAAAAATCGGATGTCTATAAATACACCAATAAAGGTGTAAAGGTGGTAGCCATGATTCCGGGTCTCCAGGTTATCGGAAATGAAAACAGTATTTGCATATTTTCTTATGTAGAGCTTTGGAAATAAGATTGATGCTGATCGGATGAAAAACAAGAGCATTTCAAATTTTAAGGTAACGTACTCCATGTTTGTGTATGGGTACCCATTTTCTACCCAGGGGTGAATTTTCCGGAAGTTTGGTATATAGTTTTTGTTGAATTTTCATATAAATCTTTAAAAATGAGTTTGAACCTGATCGAATAATAAACAAAGAAGTTATATGCAACAGATTTTAGCAAATTTAACACGTTTCCCGGCAGAATTTTAGTTCTCACTTTCTGCATATACATCAACTGTGAAAAATTCATCTTCCTATCTTTAATGGTTTGGGCTGTCACCAGTCATTTCATCAGTCAGTTACATTTTAAGCACTTTTCAAAACTTTTTGTCAATTTGTTCTCAACAAAATATTTAAAAATGACACATTCTGCTAAAAAAAAAAAAATATCTGTTGCACCTACAATTTTTTTATATTTTTCCCAAAAAAACTGACATGCTTAAGAATTTCTTAACTAGATTTGAAATCAGCTTACAAATATTTGGAGCGAAATTTTGTTTCTTATAATTTAAGGAAATTTAAGCAATAATTTTCATTTGTCTTACATCTGTTCGCGTCGTGCCTCCTCGGCTGTGGCCGTATCCTGCATCAATTCGCCACCATTTTTCTCCTCATCGTCCAGTCCGCTGGCGGATTTGAGTGGAATTTTATTCATGGGATCTTCATTGCTGTTGCGGTGCACCATTTTGTGGACATCCGTTGTATTGCTAAACAATAAATAAAATAAACAAACACGGAATTGATAAATGGAGATGCGCAACAGTTGAAAATGTGAAACAGATTTTTGTGCGCGCGCTGCAAAGTATGCAACAGTTTTCGCTAACGTCGCCAGGCAAACTGAATCGACTGAAATTGCGCGCTGCCGTCATAATCATGGGCAACTTTTACATTGATGATGTTGTTGATGGCAGGATGTGGCTGGGTTTTGCTTTGCGTGCGTGAGTGGGTGTGTGTGGGGACGAGTGGGCGTGCCGCATTGAAAATGGGTCAACGCCAGCAGAGCACTGCAACGCGTGTAATGCATTTTCCGTCGAATTTCATTTTGTTGTTCTTTGTTTTGCTACATTCATTACATATTTCCTCTTTGGTCATAACCATAATTGATTGTTGTGATTGCACTGTAGCGTGGGCCAAGAGTGGGTCGATTGTGGTTTTGCCCAATTGGGTTAATAGCGCCTTTCTGTGCAACACCTTCGGCCCGACATGACCTGGGCAACATTGTATGCAATTGTTGCCAGTGGAAAACAGGGTGCTGACATTTGTGGATATATGGGATTGCCCGGGTGGAGACGTAGAGTTGGTTTAACATAGAGAATAAACGATATGGGCATAGGACAAAACCAGAATGAGTAGCTCGACATGCTGATCAAGAATATATTTTTAACTTACAAATAAACTTCGTTATTCATTGATGTATTGGTATCCCTTGCACAACTCTCGATTAACTTTATCGATTACGTCTTCTCTAGCCACCCACCTGAAAACCCTGTGTTTTTTTTTCAAATTGTACTTTTGTGGCATGCCCGGCATTTGTGCTATTTTTAGGTCAACTGCATTTAATTTCATTTCATTTTCGTTAAATGGTCGCCTGCCGCCTGCCTCAACAAGAACAACAACAACAACAAAAGAAAAGCAAAAACGGAGGCAACAATTATGAGGCATGTGGAATGCAATTTGGGTTTACGACCACGCCGCCATAAAACGTAAGCGAAAAAAAAACTGAACTGGCACATTGAGCCAAATAGCGTTACCAAGCGCTGCCGAATCCCTGCTATTGGCCCTTTAAAATAAAAATACCGATCACCCATTTTGGTGTCTAAGCTTTATTTCAATGGCGCATGCGCCGCAGCGCCATGTCACCAAATTAATATTGGAATTTCTGGTCAATTATAATTAGAGCTACGTGAGTTGCTTGGAAAATAGGTTGATAAGAGACCAGAAATGGCAACGGGAATGGGCCTGAAAAACGAAGTGAAGTGTCATAAATAAATATATATATATATATTGTATATAGAAATGTGTAAGTTTATTTGTACACTTTGCATGCATACTTATATAGAGGCTTGGCAAGTTATGATCTTCGCCTTGACTTTGGCTGGGCTGGGGCTTTGATTTAAGCCGACGCCTTATCAGAATTTCTTATAAGGGGTGATTCATTAAGAGGTTTTTTTTTCAATATTCTTGTCATTCTGTCATCTTATTTTTATTAAGGAGTGTTTGACAAATCATCATGGAAAGACACACCGCAACAACGTCTCCAAATTATTAAGCTGTATTATATGGATATTTTTTGGACGAAACGATATATCAATATCGGTACCGAAGGTACATTGGGTTTGTGCAAATGTATGTTACAGCCAGAAGGTAGCATGTCCGACCCTATAAAGCAAGGCTCCAAAGCCAAATTATTTTGGTGGAGGTCCGGTTCGCGTTGTTGCGGTGTTAAATGGTTAAAAATGTACTGAACTGACGTTTCCAAAACATAAACAAACATGGCGATCTGTCACCATGTTGTCAAGTTATTTTAAAAAAAACATTGAGTACCATTACAGAATACACCCTGTAATTGCAGGGAGATCAAGTTTAGTTTTGATTTTTGCCACGCCCCCTGCCTCCCCCGCAAATTGAAAAAACCTCATATCTTCTACAATTTTGGAGTTAGGTTGCTCGAACCTTTTAAACATATATTCTACTCATCAATACTTATCGTTTTCCGATTAGATAAACGATAGTAGAGTTGCCACCCCCACAATTATAAAAACACCTCAAATATCCCGCAATTTTGGAGTAAGGTTGTTCGAACCTTTTAGACATAAATTTTATTCATCATTACTTATCGAACCCCCATACTCTGTTTTCCGATCAGATGAACGATGGAAGAGTCACGGTTGCCACTTTTGGAGCAAACGCTCCAAAATGGATCTTTTTTTTCTCGTTGGAGCACTGGAGCAGTTTTCTACAAAATGGAGCTTTTTGAACAAGACTAAACGTTTTTCAGCACTAAAATTGATCGAATAGAACAATTAGATAAGTCAATAAATATGAAACCCTTAAAGTGACCGAAACGAAGGCAAAAGTTTATCCTTAGAAGTAAGAACTTACACAGTGGTTTGTGCTCCTTGCAAATAATAAAGGAATTAAAAATATATTTGTATGGGATAGAGAATTTTCGAGTTCTTTAATATTTTACTTATTTAACTAAGTACAACCGAGTTTTATTTGGAGTTCGTCGTCCAAATATATGTAGAGTTCTTTGTTGAAATGAATGACTTAAAACAAATTACACTTGACAATAGCCAACTAGGCTTCTAGCCATTTTTTCACTGTTTTCACTTATTTCGTCATAGCTTCCATAATCCTAGATCAGTTTAAAAATAAAAAATAGAAGGCTAACATCGGCTACGCCGATGTTTTAAATACCCTTGCAGTTTTTGAAAGTCACTACCATTGATAACAAAAACGTTTTTCTCACTACAACTACACACAAAAAAAAAAAAAATTGTAAAAATCACATTTTTCAACTTTGGCTAAAAAGTATTGTAATTAATCATTTTTCATTTTGATTTTACCAATCTACACGTAAAAACGACATTTCAATCAACTGCGTAATTGTTTAATTTTAAAGAGCAGACACTTTTGCCTTCAAATTACAAGTTCACTTTTGATTTTCATATAGAATCAAAATGTTCGCAATTTTGATCAATTATGTGCGATTTTTGTCGAGTCGATATGCTAAAAATAGAACAGAAACAAAAAAACCCTGGTCGGCTACCACCACCAGCTTAACATGTGCTCTACGCTCAATTCCTCCGCGAGCGTGCAGTAGCCGAATGCGTTGAGGTGCAGGCGTTTGTCTTTCATTGTGTGTGTCCCAGAGGTCGTGTGTTCGAGTCCCAGACAAGGTAAAGATTTAATTAAAAAAAATAAAAAAATTTCAGAAACAAACGAACTCAAGCTCCCAGCATCCGGGAAAGAAAAAAAAAACTATAGTTTTTTGACCGAACGTTTATATGGCAGCTATATGCTATAGTCATCCGATTTTGATAAATTTTTCCAGAATTGTGTGAAGGGGTATAAAACTAATATATACCAAGTTTGGTGACGCTTTGATGGAAAACAAAAAAGTTTTTCTCACTAGAACTAGTTTTTTTACTGACCGTTTATATGGCAGCTATATGCTATAGTCATCCGATTTTGATAAATTTTTCCAGAATTGTGTAAAGGGGTATAAAACTAATATATACCAAGTTTGGTGACGATTCAATAGAAAACAAAAAAGTTTTTCTCACTAGAACTAGTTTATGGACCGATCGTTCCTATGGCAGCTATATGATATAGTCATCCGATCCGGCCGATTCCGACAAATGTGCAGCCTATGTCTATTTAAAGACTTTTTGCAAAGTTTGGTCAAGATAGCTCTAAAACTGAGGGAGGAGATAGCATAGAAACAGACGGACGGACAGACGGACAGACGGACATGGCTATATAGACTCAGCTCGTCATGCTGATCAAGAATATATATAGTTTATGGGGTCGGAGATGCTTCCTTCTATGCGTTACAAACATCGTGACAATTTTAATATACCCTCTGCAAGGGTATAAATATACGAAATCACTGCCTATAAATAGGTTAAAATAATTAACTTAAGAACAATTATTTATAGACTTTAAATCTAGATGACCAAAATATCTTTTTTTTTCCTTGCGAGACCTCATATCGGCCCCAGGCTCTGTAATATAACATTTTTCAACAGTAGCTTAACAGAAAACTGTTGCAGAGTTTTGTATGGAAGCCAGCCAGGCTTGCTTAAAAGGGAGTATCTCGGCCATTTGTCCACAGATTTTAACACACAATATCTAGTTGGACGACTAATTGAAGTATTTCCTGAGTTTTTTTAATAAACATTATGGGGGTTTTGATTTAGCTCTCGAAAATAGTTAACTTTGAATATTGAGTGTCTTTAACTATTTTGTAGACCTATTTATTGGCAGTGATACTCTCTAGGCTGTGAACCGCTTTCGAACTGGATCAACGGGGTCTCCATCAAATTTTATGTTCAGAGCTTCAATAATTTCTGAAATTAATATGGTTCGGAATCGGCAAAATGGTATCTTCATATAACTTTTAGCTTACATTGCGTCAGGTACGATCCACTTTTGAACCGGCTTAAACCGCTTTCGAAACGGCTTACAGTCTTGGCAGATGGCCTATGACTCTAAGCTGAATTTCATAAATATCGGTGGTTTAGACGACTATAAGGAACAATCGAACATACATACTTTCATACTTATACATATGAAAAGATTTATTTTTTTACGGAAAATCCAGTTGGCGGTTGCGCCCCTTGGTCGGTTGGGCGGGAGGTGGGCTGTTATTTTGCCTAGGGTTTGCTCGCAACAGGCTTCGGCTTGTTGTCTCTTGGGCGACTTTAACTTACTGTGCATGTTACGTCAATGTCCAATCACCACATAACTTAAAACGTCTTCCTAAAAACTCTGTCTAACGATTACACTGTGCAATTCAAAAAAAAACATGATTTCGGGCCCTGAAGATCGAACTGTATCATTAGTTTTTTGAGTTCTTACGATGGCTACATACAAACAAAACTTTATTTTATTTTAAGGAATTAAATTTTTTGTTTGCAAATTCAAAAAAATATATATCTAATTCTCGTTAATTCTAAATAAATAAATTCAAATGTTCTCTAATTAACTACATTTTCGGATTTTCGATATCATTGCGATTTAAAAATTTATGGTCCAAAAGGTAAAGTATATAATTGACCTTGAAATATCAGTCCTCTTAATATTTTGTGATTTAATAAAAGATTTTCAATTGATCTTTTCCTGAGTAACGGGTTTATCAAAGTCGAGCAGGTCCAACTTTAACTTACGCTTTATTTTATTTTATTTTAAACGACTGCCATTACGATACGATCAAATTTTAAAGGAAAGGGTTCAATTGTTAAATTCAGCAAGAGGGTTATTCAATGAAATTTGGATATTGCCTATAGCCCTGCCAGTTAGTGCTTGCGCTATTTACATGTGTTAAAATTTATTGGTTGTATATCCCTAGTGTTAAAAAAATTGTTTTAACAAAAACCCAGAGATATCAAATATTTTCTTAATTAATATCTAGTATTTTGGGTTTTCCATTCACATACGATTAAAAACACATTTTGTGTGACTTCACACAAAAAGTCAATGGGGTTAACCTGGTCATCCGACAATTATAACTAGTAGACAAACTCACGCACACAGACACATAAATTAAACATTTGATGGGTTTATGTTTGTCTTTAGTTTTGTGGGTCATCTCGGGCGAAATGGGCACGGACAGAGGCCCACTGTCTAAGGTCGTTCAACGACTCTACCAAGTCAAGTTGGAAATTTGTTTGATTTGTTGTCTTCCATGCATTTTAATTGTTTTTGCTGTCAAATTGTTTATTTAATTGCCCAAACGTTTTCATTTTGAGCAAAAAAAGAAAAAAAACATATACAAAATTGGAATGCAAATACATAATTGAATATTTGTTGTGGTCAAGCTCGATCGCCCATGATCTATGTACATATGTGGTTTGTTTTGCATAATGCGGAAATGAAATGAATTGATATTAAATGGGAAAATACACAGAAATACAACCGCAAGTCTGTCAATTGATAATAAATTTAGTACAGCTTAATTTAAGGTATGACACACTTTGTTTGATTTTTGCACTAGTTAATGAAACACGTGGTTGTAGTTCGGTTCCATTGTTGTTTGCTAGTTCGATCCAAACCTGAACCACATCCGTTTTATTTCGACTGCCCGAACCTGATTAAGGTTCGAAATAATGCTGCTATATGGCCGTAATTGAAATATTTAGACCTTAAAATCTATAATTAAGCGTGCATGTGAAAATGCACTTCTGGTTGCGCTACCTTGCGTTTTATTTTTGTATCATGATCTGTAACGAAACAAAACGTTCGAAATCGGTAAACACATACTGCCATAGATGTACATTCATACATACATACATACAATGCTCGCGCACGCAACAAAGTTATTAATATGTTTAATCAATTCGTGAATGTAAAACAGATCTTTATAAAAAGAAATAAAGTAGTAATCTCCATAGAATCAGAGTTTTTCCGATTTTCTAATAATAACAATAACAAAACGAGAGCGTAGTTTGACTTCGATATACTGGTTACTCATCGAACGGATTATATCAAAACTATTTATTGAATCTAAAAATGTTAATATTAACATTAAATTGGCAGACTGAGCGCACAGTGACCACAGATAAATGAAAAACTTCGAATAATGTATATCCCCGCTATATATTGACCAATCTTTCAGAATATTACACAGATTACAGTAGAGCTGTAAAAACATCGATAGTACCTCCCATCGATGTTTTCGATAGTGATAGTCTAAACCATCGATTATTTCGATATTATCGAAACAAAAAAAACCCATTTTGTTTTAACAGTTCAGGTTGCTAAAAACTCACCCCCGTACCTATATTCCGACCTTTGCAGTAAACTTCCCGAAATAAATCTATTCATTCTGACCCTAGGGCTTACAAAACGAATTTTATTCAGATCGGCTCACAAATAGCCATTGTCACTGAACCGAAATACGCCCACCATTATTCTTGCCTGTGGGCGGAAATTCCACCACCGAGAAATCAAATGTCTAATTATTTTCTATAATGTGTTCACAAAACGATTTTGAAGCCAATCGGATTAAAAATAGGTTTTACCATATAAAATTTCCAGGCATTTCCCCACTCTTGGGGCGAATTTTCCAACATCGCGATGTATCGATGGTGGAAAAAACAATCGATGATGACCCGCCGCACAGCCACCATCGATATAATCGATATATCGTCGATAGTTTTACAGCTCTAGATTACAGGTATTTGGCATATACACATAGTATATGTTTGAGCTTGGTATCTGGAAAATTTTTGGTGTTATTTATCATTTTTTATTTGCGGGGGCTGAAACAAACTTGGTTTTGCGTGCAGACAATAAATGTCTACGCTGAAAATGGTAGCTCTAGCTCTTATAGTCTCTGACGGACTGACGAACGAAATTATTTAAGGAGTTCCTTCTGCCTGTTACATACATTTCCACAAACTTAGTATACCCTTTTCACTCTACGAGTAACGGTTATAATAAACGAAGTTTACGTTACCTTTTGAAAAAGTAATTATTATCTAGCATAATTTAAAAGGGAATTGCATATTAAAATCCAGACTGCAAAACGGTCCCAAACCAACTCCATAACCAATTCGGTTCAAGTATTTTGAGTCCCTCGAACTGGACCATGAAGAAACCGAACCGAACTTTCTTTGGAAAAAGGTTTTGTTTTAAAAATGACTACATTCACTTTTCTAAGATTATAAGGAAAAAAATGAATTGTATTGATGCTGAATCGGTGCATTGTCTAGTTATATCTATGACTTTTAAAAGAATATTGCTAACCTCCTATATTTAGTTTTGGATAAGGGGGAACGGGACAAAGCGCCAAATTGTTCTGACGTCAATCTATAATCACCCGAAAAGTAACATACCTTTTTTGAACTAATCAACTTTGCACCTTCAAAAAGAACCTAAACGACCCTATGATAGGTGATGTCATAAACAAACAATCGGAGGACTACCCTGCGAGAACGTAGCATTAATGGCATTAGAGCAGGGACAAGACTGAGAAGAATTTTTCCCTTTCACCTTCCGATAAGGCAACTCTAAATTAAATTAATTATTTCATACTTATAACAAGTACTTAGTATAAGTTTTTTGTTGTAATCGTTATATTGAAGTTGCCAGTTACGGTGACAGTTAAAATATATATATAAAAAAAAATTTTTTAAATAAAAAAAGAACACAAAATCTTAGACATCATAAAATACGATTGTCAATTTCCGCACACAAATTTTCTTCCGAAATGACTAAAACAGTTGTAGTAGGTTAACTTTTTATACTCTGTACCGAAGGTACACAGAGTATATTGGGTTTGTGCAAATGTATGTAACAGCCAGAAGGAGGCATCTCCGACCCTATAAAGTATATATATTCTTGATCAGCATCAACAGCCGAGTCGATATAGGCATGTCCGTCTGTCCGTCCGTCTGTCCGTATGAACGAAGAGATCTCAGAGATGCTAAGAGATAGAGGTTTGAGGAGTATGGAACATAATTTCTTATACTTGCAGGCAGATCAAGTTTAGTTTTAATTTTTGCCACGCCCCTGCCAGCCCCGCAAATTAAAAAAAAAAGAAATAACTCCCACAATTTTCAAGATAGATAGTTCGAACATTCTAGACATATATTCTACTACTTATTTTGAATCGACCCGCCATACATCGTTTTTCGATCAGATTAGAGCTATACGTAAAAGAAAATAAAAATTAACGACAACGACAAAGAGAGAGCGAGAAGGCAATAGCTAACTGGTAATTTCCCAATTGGACCTTGCTATGAGAGGAGCGATGTAATTGAGATGGCCTGCGGTCAGAAATCACGCGTGATTCCCGCGTGACTAATATAGATACGGTTATGTTAATAGGAAATTATATACAAATTTTATAATTTAACGAGTTATGTACTAGGGTAATTCTACTCATCATTACTTATCGAGCCCCCATACATCGTTTTTCAACCAGATGAACGATAGTCGAAAGAGTTTTGTACAAACAGGTACAGTGTATATTACAGTCGGGCTTGACGACTTTCTTACTTGTTTGTTTTTAATGGTAACGTTTTCTCACTTTGCATTTATTAATTAACTCTGCCAAATTTTATAAAAATCGGACGACTATATCTTAAAGCTGTCATACAACCAATATTTCTGAAAATTGCTCGTAGTGGTTAAAACTTATTTTATTTTTATGGTAGCGTCTTTATACTTGTTAATCCTGAATATTATTTGCTTCAAAAGAATTTTGCCAAGTTTGATCAAAATCGGATAAACCAATTCTATAGCTTCCATACAACTATCGTTTGGCTTCTTGTTCAGTGTGTAGAGTGATTTCCCCCGACTAGACATGTTCTAAGCATAAAAACAAAATTTTTAAAGGAAAATCAGGAAAGGATACTGCAAGGGTATATAAACATTGGTCGATATTCGTTTGCCTCAATTTCTCAATCTTTTCGCTAAAAGAGAAGGGAAGGTCAGTAAGGACTCAACCGTATGTACGCCGTTGCACACATTCAGGTTAAAAGGAATTGTCTCAAGCCTACTGCCTAATTCTCCACAACAAAAAAGTTTATATAGATATATAAATTCTCTCAAATGAACCAAAGTGACCTTCACTTTTTTAAAGTGTGTGGAGTTGAGTGTGCTCCCTTTATTAATTTATGTAGTACTTACTCGTAGTTCGGTTTTATCTCTATTCCCGATAAGTGGCAGCTAATGGCGTGAGAGTTCAACTCTTGGGTTGATTTTTCAATGGCTGATTTGAAGCTGGTTTTATCTATCTCTGGGGAAATGCAGCTGTTACTGGCAAAACCAAGTGGAATCAGCTTGCATGTGTGTGTGTGTGTCTTTATCAAGCCTTTGAGAGTGTCAATTGTTAGCTCAAATCTCGGATACACTTTTTTGTGTGACCCCCTGCCATACCCAACCACACCCCTTCCCCTTATAAGCTGGCTGCTGCATTAGAGTAATCGACGCTAAACGGCGTCTCGTTTTCATTTCGTTTCGGGAATCCGCTGATTGCTGACAACTTAATCAACACCACAAACAATCATAAGGCATTCTCTCTAAAAATATAAACATACTCGTATATATAACAGCAGACTCTACAGTGTCTATCATCTATGTACTATACTTAAAGCTGGTAGCCACCCCGCCCGCATGTGAACTACTACAATGCGACTTATCTGAATCTGACGAAAACGTCCCTGAACTTTGGGCACGATCAATTTGCACTGTCACGAAATGGAAATGCGAAATGTGTCAAAATGCGATGGCACGCAAATAGCTAGCCGAGCTACCACAATGCAAGAGCTTTGTGTGTGCCTTTCTCTCTCTCTCTCTTGCGATCTGTGGGGAAATTCTGAAGTATTGTTTTTTAAAAATCAAATAAAAATATCCTGAATACCGAATAAGAACAACAAAAAAAACGAGTTGAAAGTCGGCGGTTACATACCCTTTGCCTGCCAAAGTGTCACGCTCTTTTACTCTTTTGTTTGTAGCAGTAATTTTTGTTTGTTAATCGTTATTAAACTATGTGGATCGGTCATAATGCTGATTATCACAAATATCGAAATATTTAACACTATACCTACAAAATTGGGTAAGATATTAGGATTTTTTTAATGGCGAGAAAGGCTTGACAAAGCTTAAAAATAATCATGTTCTGCCTGCGCTAAATACCTCGAAGCTACCGCTCTGTTATGTTGTATTCATAACAAGAGTCTCGGAACAAGAGCAACGAAACAACGGAGCGATCGGAGTGAATTGACTCACTTAAAAGAAAGGAACAAGTGAACATGTTTTATAATAATTTGTTTTTACAATTTTTATACTCTGTACCGAAGGTACACAGAGTATATTGGGTTTGTGCAAATGTATGTAACAGCCAGAAGGAGGCATCTCCGACCCTATAAAGTATATATATTCTTGATCAGCATCAACAGCCGAGTCGATATAGCCATGTCCGTCTGTCCGTCTGTCCGTCTGTCTGTCCGTCTGTCTGTCCGTCTGTCCTTATGAACGAAGAGATCTCAGAGATGGTAAGAGATACAGGTTTGAGGTGTATGGAACATATATTTCTTATATATGCAGGAAGATCAAGTTTAGTTTTCATTTTTGCCACGACCCCTGCCTCCCCCGCAAATTAAAAAAAACGAAATAACTCCCACAATTTTCAAGATAGATAGTTCGAACATTCTAGACATATATTCTACTACTTATTTTGAATCGACCCGCCATACATCGTTTTTCGATCAGATGAACGATATTAGAGCTATACGTAAAAGAAAATAAAAACCAACGACAACAACAACACCAGCACACAACTTACGAGAAAGAGAGAGCGAGAAGGCAATAGCTAACTGGTAATTTCCCAATTGGACCTTGCTATGAGAGGAGCGATGTAATTGAGATGGCCTGCGGTCAGAAATCACGCGTGATTCCCGCGTGACTAATATAGATACGTTTATGTTAATAGGAAAAAACCTCACACTTTAAAGTTATTAGTTACATACAAAAAGGTACAGAGTATATTACAGTCGGGCTTGACCGACTTTCTTACTTGTTATAACTACCTTTTACATAGTTGCTGGTGAATTGCGAGGGTACCCTTAACGCAATGTTTCCAAATGTTAAAAAAAAACACAAAAAATTTAAAATTTTCTACTTTAAATGCAAACCCTTAAGTATGCAAGTTACACACAGAAAAAAATGCCCTCCTATATAAAAGTATGGGCGTGATTGAATTTAGACCGTTTTGTACTTAAAATATTAAGATTATTGTGTTTTCTTAAGAGAATTTTGTTTTAATCATAATAACATTTTATTTAAAGTTTACTAAATTTTTTAATCTCGAAACGAACTAGAAATATTAATTTTGTTCTCAGTTTTCGAAATTTTGTCCGTCCGTCTGTCTGTTCCTATCCAAACTAGTCTCTCCGTTTTAAAGTTATCGAGCTGACATTTTGTACAGAGTTTTCTTTTTACTGCAGGCAACTAATATGTCGGAACCGGGTGGATCGGATGACTATATCCCATAGCTGCCATATCTGTAAGAAAATCTATTTGGTTTCAATGCTTATCACGTATGAATATTATATGCTGTCACATAGTTCTGCAAAAGTTTGTCCAAATCGGATGACTATATTCTATAGCTGCCATAGGAACAATCGATCGGAAAATGTGTTATACTTAGAAAACATTTCTTTTTACGTTAGCGTGTTCAATTTTTGATTCTTAATGATTTGGAAAATATAATTATCTTACATCTATATCATACACAGAAAAAAAAGATCAAATATCAATTTACTGATCATATCCTTATTTAGAAATTTAAAAGGGCTGAACAATATGATATTTTTATCAAATTTTTGTTTTAGCCTTAATACCCTAAATGGTCATTTGTTCTAAGGCAATTTGTTATATAATTTTGATGATAAAACTAAATAATATTATAGCCAATAACACCATCAAAATATTTGATTCTTATCAAAATCTACCGTGCGCTTTTGAAGATATTCAGAATTTAGGTTTGACCTCCCTGGCGGTACCTAAACCAATTGTTCGATTTAAGTGCAATTTTTTATAGTGTTCCCAATGACCCTGTCCGTATATTCTGAATTTGTAGAATTTTATCTTGAATTTTTACATTACAGTTAAAATTGTTGTTACGTGTGTTGCTACTACAACAGTGCCCGTAGACGCGAACCTAGGCTTTATTTGAAAAACTGGGTAGAGGTGATGCTTACGAAGTCTCAAGTTCAGATTTATGGGTCTAATACCGGTAATCAAAAAGTTGGATTTTGTCGTACTGTGTAATAGATAAAATGAGAAAAAGGAAAGAGACAAAAAATACTTATTGTCGAAAACTTAGGCACCGTAGAAAAAATATAAATAGTCCCTTAGACGTTTGCCCGCACGCGTGTGCAGTGGCTCACTGCGTTCTCGATCCCCATACAAGGTAATGTTTGTTAACTAACAAAAATGTTTAAATTTCTTTGCTTTCCAAACAGCTATGACGCTAATATTACATAATCATTAAAATTATGAGCAGGGGAATATATATTATATAATATAACTAATAATATGCGCCCAGCCAATTCCTACAATTTTTTTTTTTATTTAAAAAATACCATTTTGATCTTAAACATATAATTTTGATATGTGTGAGTATCAGTTTGATATTTTTGAACAGGTCAATTTCATCTGCATCTTATCGGCTTTTTTTTGATATGAGAAAATGTCATATGAGTCCCAGATCATATCATTTTTTTTTCTGTGTATATATATTCTATCGGTTAAATCAGTTGGAGAAAAGTTTTTCAAGTGTATTAAAACTTCGGCACAGTCGAAGTTAGCTTTGCCTTCTCGTTTCTTCTCTTTTTTCTTCCTTCTTCTTCTTTCATCCTTCTTTCTACTTTCTTCTTTCTTTTTCCTTCTTCCGTTTCTCTGCTTCCTTCTACCTTCTTTCTTAATCCTTTTTCCTTCCTTCCGATTGTTGTAAGGAAGCAATACATTATATTTATCCGATTTTAATCAAACCCGGTAAAATTGTGTTAAAGCAAATAATATTCACGATTTACAAGTATTTATTTTATTGAAAACAATAAAGTTTTTCTCACTAGAATTATATTTTGGACCGATCGTTCCTATGATAAGTAGCTATTTGATATCACAAAGTCACACTTTATGGAGTCGGAGATGGTTTCTTCTAAGCCTTAAAAACATCACTTCAATTTTAATATACCCTTTGCAAATGAATTAAATCACAACACTTTTTAAAAATTCCCTAACGTATTTCAGTCAACAGTCATTCAATATAATTGGCTGGGTCTTTACCTAAACTGTGCCATATTATTATTTGAGCGCGGTAAGCGAACATTAGATTTGACTAAAGCGCTGCTTTAATAATGCTTAGACCAACTTTTAAATAAAATTCTGATATTGCATATTCAGAACTAATTTTTTCACTGAAACAGTGAATGCCTATTAAACAAAATGACATTTTCAACGTGCTAATTAAATGTTCAAGCTGCTTGGATTCTCGTCAGAGTATTAAACACTTGGCGCGCTGAGGACGATTTTTGAATGATTTTTTGCTTAAATCTTGTAGATTTGGTGACAAATTAGCTTTACGGACTCGCTCGCTCTCATTTCGCTTTTCATTCTCATATTTTCTTTGTCGCACTTTTCTCAGACATTTTCTATGCAATGCACAACAAGTGTGTTCCATCCTCTGGGCCATTGTCTCGCCTCGCGCGTCTGGTGTTTGGCGGCAATTTTGGCGTCTGGCATTTGATTTGATTTTCTTGTTTTTGGTTATTTATAAATATAAATAATTGCAAAATGAAACTGAAAACACACACAGAGAAAAAAAATGAAAAGAAAATTTGTTGGCCCTAGACTTGGACTTGGACTTGTTGCTGCCGCCAACGTTTTTTGTGGACAATTTCAGCGTGTGGTTGCAGGTGGGCGAACCTGCGGTCACAGATGCCGGCGCCCAGCAGCATGGCAACATAAATCCATCGACACAACACCAAGCATATTTAACGAGTCTAATTCCGCACACGCACAAAATTTAATAAATTGAAGAAAAAACAAACAATGTGTGTGAAAATGTAGGTACATGAATGAATGTAGCTCGTTGTCACCTTTTTCAGAATTTTTTAGGCGCGCGATTTTGCTTGATATACACACATATGTATACTCGCGTATCTATATCTTTAATTTTGAATAATTTTTTGTTTCGAGTTTTTCTAGTCGCGTGTCTTGTCTGCGCCGTCGTCTGCGTCTGTTGGTCAACTGAATTAAAATTAAGAATGGGACGCCGACCGAGTCAGAGGCAGCGACAGCCACAGCAACAGCGATTCGTCTAGGCGGCCGAGCGGGCACGATGCACAGTGGCGCTTTCCCTCAAAACGCGTGGCAAAAATCATAACTATTCTATATTCCGCAAGTGTAAAAAAGTTAAATTCTTGACTCTCAAAAACCAATTGAGTTACGAGACCAGCATTAGTTTTTCTGTTATAAAAAAAAAACAGATTTTAAGGATGAATTCAACAACAAAAAATTAATTTTTTAAGATTTTATTTTAAAAATGCCAATTTTTGCTTCGTTTTTAAACATTAGCAGGACTTAAAAAACAACACAGAACGTGCTAAGAAAAACTTACTTCACCAAAAATTATAGAAAATATTCATAAAACAACATCTAACGCCCACCTATTAAAATTCTATGTTAATGTACAAAGAAGTTGCATGATCTCACTTCAAGCACGACACCAATCGGTACAAGACGCAAGGATTTTTGAAAAGCTTAAGATTCAAATTATGAGCGTCGAACCCAAAAGTGCGATTTCGGAAGAAAAAAAGACCACGTCTAAAATAAAGTAAGAAGCCGAAACTAACCTCTTCCTTTGTCTAAATATTATGCTATTATGATGAAAATTTCAAGTCGATAATTGCATTTCTCAAATTTATTCCAAAAATCTGGCCCTTTAGCCCAGTGTGCGGTGGTTAAGTTAAATTAAATTGAGTTGAACTGTGTTTATTTCAAGAACTTTCAGAACATTTGAAAATTTTATAATTTTTAATACAATTATTTTCTGTATACTGGTATTTTTATACACTTGCAAAGTGTATATTAATTTTGCTCAAAAGTTTGTTAAGCATAGAAATATTCATTTCCGACCCCAGAAGCTATATATATCAGGGAAAGATTATAATTTATATCGTATAAAGCTCTTGATAATAATTATTTCTTAATTTTTTCCAATTATTCAAGAATTTTAAAAATTATTTAAAAACTTAAGAAATAACTATTATTTTTTATCAACTTTTCAAAGATTTTTATTTATATGCTCAAAAAATAATAGTTATTTCTTAAGTTTTTAAATAATGTTAAAAATTAATAGTTATTTTTAAGAATTATCAAAAAAGTCAAAGATTTGTAAATCATAGTGCAAATGGACAGATAAGCCACTTGGAATTAGATTGGTGTATTTCTCACCCTCATGGAGGGATTAAAAGTGAATGATTTTTTTGATAAAAAAAATTAAAAATAATCGTTATTTCGATATATATTCTTGATTAGGAAGACGAGCTAAGTCGATTGAGCTTTGCCCGTCCGACTGTCTGTTTCTACGCGCACTAGTCTTACAGTTTTAAAGCTATCGAGCTAAAATGTTGCTCAGAGTCTTCTTCTTACTGCTCGCTGCTAATATGTTGGAACCGCCCTTATCGAATAACTATATGTTATAGCTGTCTTAGGAACAATTGGTCGAAAAAAAGATCCTATTGAGACTTAGTGTTTAGGTCTGCCTGGTGCTCGACCTCTACCATCTAAGCGGTTCCATTTAATTTTTTTGCGATGCTGTGTAATTTTTCCACTCAAAGTATTACCACTCAAGCTCCACTTCATTCTTTAGATTGTCGTGTCCACGCCTTCCATTCTGGCTCGTCATAGCAGGTCACTTTTTATACCCGTTACTCGTAGAGTAAAAAGGGTATACTAAGTTCGTGCAAATGTATGTAACAGGCAGAAGGAAGCATCTCCGACCCCATAAAGTATATATATTCTTGATCAGCATCACTAGCCGAGTCGATATAGACATGTCCGTCTGTCCGTCTGTCTGTCTGTCCGTCTGTCCGTCTGTCCGTCTGTCCGTCTGTCCGTCTGTCTGTCTGTCTGTCTGTCTGTATGAACACCTAGATCTGAGGAACTATAAGAGCTAGAGCTACCATTTTTTCAGTGTAGACTTGTATCTTCTGCACGCAGATCAAGTTTGTTTCAAATTTTTGCCACGCCCCCTCCCGCCACCGCAATATGAAAAAAACTCATATCTCCCACAAATTTTAAAAATTGATTGTTCGAACCTTCTAGACATATATTTTAATCATCATTACCTATCGATCCGCCATACATCATTTTTCGATCAGATGAACGATTGAAGAGTTACCGCCCCCACAATATGAAAAATTCCTCATATCTCCCACAATTTGGGCACCCTTACCCTGAGTAACGGGTATATCGAAGTCGAGCAGGGCCGACTTCAACTTACGCTCTCGTTCGAATTGTGTTCGTCCAGAAGATGCGGAAAATTGGTCTCAAGCAATGGTTGACGAAGGTGAAAAAGCTCTTTACGCAGACATTCAGAAGAGATGATTCGGATGATGGTGTATCTTCCATTTCGCAATCCGGAACATATTGACATCGGGCACTCCAGAGCTATCGCACGACCTTTCAAATCTATCACCCGTATCGAATGTCGTTAAAAAAGGAATGCGTAGTTGAGGGTTCTAGCTGTACAGTTTTGTTCTAGTTATCTAAATAAATTAATGAAAATCAATAATACTCTGAACCTTTTATGACATTATGTAGAATGAAGCCATTTTTTTCCTGAAATGGAGCCTTTAAAAATTGTTTTTTTTGTGCATTTTAATTTTTTTTAAGTGGCAATCGTGCCTTCATCCGGAACTTAAAAATATCGCAGAAAATATCCCTAAAAAATATTCGATATTGCGCATCGCGTTAGTAAAATAGGCGATATTGATATATAATTTTTTCAACAAAAATATCGGTATTCGATATTATTTTCGGCAACCCTATTACGAAGTATATTACAGTCGGGCTTGACCAATATACAGATAAAACCGCAAAAAAACTATCAGAGCTACAATGTTAAAGTTATAACCTTTTATTTATTTATTTTATTTACCTATTTTCCTATTTACCTATTTAACAAATACGGAAGTTCTGCACTAATAGATTTTGCTTGCTTTTCAGTATAGTGAACATCAAGTCGATATTTTAAACCGTTGAAAAGTTAAATTTTTTGCAACGTATTTGAAGATAACGAGCCACTGTGCGTCGTTGGCGTTGCCGTCGCTGCTGTTGCACTGCAAATTGTTGCTGCGTTGTGCGGAAATCACAAAAATTAGGCAGCCCCAATGGACATCAGAGCCCCGTCGTGATTGTCACACGGAGCAATTGATTAGAGGCGAGGGATTGTATAGACAACAGAGCCACCCACCCGGTTGGCCATTAAAAGCAATTTGTTGACAGTGACACACAAAATGGGATACACCACCAATAACCGACCGACCGACCGACCGACTGACTTACTGAGGAGACCAACTTAAAAAGTATCAGACCCACCCAATTTCATGAGGTCATCGAAATGATTTCCCATTTACAATTTCGAGTGATACAAAATGTAATCATTTCATGGATTTGAAGTCTTTTGATGTGAAACATCTTGTATTGCGGTACAGAAGGGCAAAATTTTGAATTTCAGTACACACTTATTAATAAATGCAAATCACATGCCGAAGCAATTTGTTTGACTGATCAAAATGGTTTCCGTCAATAGATAAAACAAATTCACATAAATATTAAATATGTTAAAATATTTATACTTAAAAATTACGACAAAGGGGCAAATGGACTATTTAGCCATTTTTGTCATTTTTTTCGGTTCAATTTGCAGGTGAAAGATATAGAATTTCTGAAACCAGATTCTGATTAAGTGTCTAGAATCAAAAGTATTTGATCTCCTTCTTCCTTATCAAAATTATTATGCCAAACCAAGTTTTACATTTTAATTTTCGAATCCAAGCATCCGAGTGCGATATTCTTATGATTTATTGAAAGCACTCTTCTGTGCCAATATCTCATAAATATATAAACATTTTTAGATTTTTTGTTTGAAAGATAAAAAAAAATTGGTGTGTCGTGGGACACACGGTACGAGCGAAGCTCTCTACGAAGAAAAACCAGAATCAAAATTATAATTTAAGTGTTTGCTCTGAGATCGCAAGCATAAGTCAGTGGATAACATAAAGCTGCACGCTTTATTTAACATTTGACAATGCAGCCGTTCGTATTCAGTCTCCCCAAAGTTTAGCGTTCAAATCCCAGACAAGAAGGAAAAAAATATTTTTTCTTTCAGTTTTAAATCAGTCGCCACAATAGTACATTATTGAATTCATACAAAGAACAGTTCCAAGCAACTAACCTATGTTTTTGTTTTCCTGACTATACGGCTTTAATATTCGAGTTTATCAAAAGCTGAATACATATGGATTTTTTTTCTTGGATCAAATGTTGCGCACTTATTATTAAATTATTAAAGTAATTTAAGTGCAGCATTACGAAAACTATTAAAGCTTTGTCGGAGATGTACATGATCTAGTAACAGAACCTATTCTTATCACCTCACATATAAAGTCGTCCAATTTAAATTCGAAATTTAATCGTTTATATATACAACTGTTACGAAAGTTATTTTTCGGCAATTGCCGCCAACTTGTCGCGCCCCCAATTGCATCGCTTCGGAAAGAATAACAAAAACAAAATGCTTGCAATGCTTTCAACAGATCTCAGAAGCAGACGTTAATAAAGACCTTAATACACGCCGAGTGCGCGACCGAGACTTGGGCTGACAGACGGCTGCTCAACTTTAGTCTTGACATTGAACTCTAACCTTATAAGGGTAATTATACCCGTTACTCGTAGAGTAAAAAGGGTATACTAAGTTCGTGCAAATGTATGTAACAGGCAGAAGGAAGCATCTCCGACCCCATAAAGTATATATATTCTTGATCAGCATCAATAGCCGAGTCGATATAGACATGTCCGTCTGTCTGTCTGTCTGTCTGTCTGTCTGTCTGTCTGTCTGTCTGTCTGTCTGTCTGTCTGTCTGCCTGTCCGTCTGTCTGCCCGTCTGTATGAACACCTAGATCTCAGGGACTATAAGAGCTAGAGCTACCATTTTTTCAGTGTAGACTTGTATCTTCTGCACGCAGATCAAGTTTGTTTCAAATTTTTGCCACGCCCCCTTCCGCCCCCGCAATATGAAAAAAACGTCATATCTCCCACAATTTTGAAAATAGATTGTCAACCTTCTGTATATCGAATCTCACTGACTATAAGTCCTTTGGAAAAATCTCCCAATTTCTTTTTAACTTTCTGTTCATTTACTCTCTAATATTCCTTTGAATACCTCCTCCCCATTTTTAAATATTTCACCTTCTGTTTAATCATCTACTATCGTCCGCCATATTGGAGTTTAAGTTGCCACCCCTTTGAAAATTTCTCTACTAATAAATTCTTAATAATCTTAAATCTCTCTTTTACTTTATTTTCTTTTTTACCTAGTTTATTTCAAAATTGTTTCCTTCTTATATCTTTATTATTTTATTTTCTCTTCTGTCTCTTGTGTCTGCTCTCGTTCTTTATTCTCTAATTAATATAGCTTAATGTTCTTGATTTTCTTTTATTATATAAAAAAAGTATTTTAAAAGGTCGTCAAAATGTTCTTGAAACTTTTTTTTTCATTATCCTTTTGTTTAGTTTTTTGCTTTCAATATACGATTAATGATTTATCTAAAAAAGTCTAAAACTCTTCTATTGAAAACTTTTTTTCATCTATATTTATATTTTATATCCTGTTTTGAAAAATTTATCATTAAAATAGCCTACGGTCGGTCGTTGTTTTACTAGAAATTTTTTGTTAATTTTTTTTGTTTAAATTTATATGATTTAATTTTTATTAATATTTATTTTCATGTATTAAAACTGACACTCGTTATTTCCTCTCGTTTTATATATTTTAAAATCTTAATAATAAAGACTTATAATAATCCGTAGTCACAAAAATATGTTTAATACAGTTATCTTATATGGTTAGTTTTTTAAAATAATTTTACCCTTTTTTAAATATTGTTTTATACGTTACTCTGATAAGATATAGTTCGTGCTATAACAAGATCTCCGACCCCTATTATATTGATCACAACACGGTAATTTCGTCCGTCGCCGCGTAGAACACCTGATCTCGGACTAAAGAGCTAGAGCTACTTTTCAGTGTAGACTTGTATCTTCTGACGCAGATCAAGTTTGTTTCAAATTTTCGACACGCCCCCTCCCGCCCCCCATATGAAAAAACCTCTATCTTCTACAATTTTGAAAATAGATTGATCGAACCTTCTAGACATATATTATGATCATCATTACCTATCGATCCGCCATACATTATTTCCTGATCAGATAAACGATAGCAGAGTTGCCACCCCCGCAATTTGAAAAATACCTGATATCTCCCACAATTTTGAAGATGGATTATTTGAACCTTCAAGACATATATTTTAATCATCATTACCTATCGATCCGCCATACATAATTTCCCGATGAGATGAACGATAGTAGAGTTGCCGCCCCCGCAATTTGAAAAAAACCTCATATCTTCTACAATTTTGAAAATAGATTGATCGAACCTTCTAGACATATATTATGATCATCATCACTTATCGATCCGCCATACACCATTTTCCGATCAGATTAACGATAGCAGAGTTGCCACCCCCGCAATTTGAAAAATACCTGATATCTCCCACAATTTTGAAGATGGATTATTTGAACCTTCTAGACATATATTTTAATCATCATTACCTATCGATCCGCCATACTTCCTTTTTCCGATCAGATGAGCCATAGTAAGGTTGCCGCCCCCGCAATTTGGAAAAATCCTCATATCGTCCACAATTTGGGCATGTAGTCATCTAATTAAATATTCTTAAATAAACCCTGAGTAACGGGTATATCGAAGTCGTGCAGGGCCGACGTCAACTTACGCTCTCGTTTTTTATTGAATTTGGGGCCTTTACAATTTGTTTGGTCACTTTTTAAAGATGACATCGGCCAAGTGACCACCTCCAGATGCCACACACAAGTCGTCCTGTTTTCGGCATTTCTATCCCTTTAAAGTTGACCGATTTTCAGTTTTCAAAAGAACACAACATTTTTCGATAACACTAGTTTACAAAAAAAAAAAAAAAAATAAAGACCCATTGAAGCTGTTATTTTTTAATGATGTACTTTGGAATGCTGCGCTCAAAAATTAAATTCAAAAATTTTTGTATGGATTCGTTTTTGAGTTAGAATTTTTTCAGTTTTTTCGGTAGGTACCCTTTCATGTTATGACATATCTCGAGATAGAAACTTTAGATGTCGTCAAGCAAAGTATTAATCTAAAGGGTATACAATTTTCAATAATCTAGTTAAAGATCATTTTCCAATCGGTTTAGTAGTTAAAATGCTACAAGCAAAAATGTTTCGAAAAAATCGATTTTTTTCTCAAAAACGTGCAAATTTTGTTTTCCTAAAATCTGTAAAAGGTTGAAACTGATAAAAATAAATTGTTTTTTTCTTTTGTTCTTACGAATAGCACTTCTACGAAGAAAATAAGGCATTGGTAAAGAATATCTATGGATAAATAAAGGAGCTGTGAGCAATTGAGTACAAGTACTAACAGTCAAATGCTATAGACATCCGATTTTGATCAATTTTTTTCAGAATTGTGTGAAAGCACAAAACTAATATACGATAATATACTACGATAGAAAACAAAAATTTTTTCAAATTAGAACTAATTTTTGGACCGACCGTTTATATGGCAGCTATATGATATAGTTATCCGATTTTGATAAATTTTTCCAGAATTATGTGGAATCATATAAAATTAATATATACTACGATTGGTGACGCTACGATGGAAAACAAAAAAGTTTGTCTCACTAGAACAAGTTTTTGGACCGACAGTTTATAAGGCAGCTATATGCAATAGTAATCCGAATTTTATAAATTTTTCCGAAATTATGTGGAACCATCTGAAACAAATATATGCCAAGATTGGTGACGCTACGATGGAAATCAAAAAAGTTTTTCTAACATGAACTATTTTTTTGACCGATCGTTCCTATGGCAGCTATATGATATAGTCATCCGATCCGGTCGGTTCCGACATATTAGTTGCGTGCAGTAAAAGAAAGTCTTTGTGCAAAAATTCAGCTCGATAGCTTCAAAACTGAGGGACTAGTTCGCGTAGAAAGGCTGAAAAGCTTTTTTTCCAAACTGCTGTTTTTTATCCGATCGCGTTAGGCATTTCAGATTATTTAGATATCAGGCCTTAGTTAAGAAGTTGTGGCTCTGACAGTATTTTGCGGTTTGTTGGGGAGGGCGAAATTCTTCAAATCTGAAATAAACTTGGTCTGGGTAAGGTATACACCTACTGAACCAATAAAAACGGGTGAAATGGGTATCATGAAGTTGTGCGAATGTATGTAACAGACATAAAAAAACATTGCGACCCTATAAAGTACTAATTATATAGATCAGCATCAATAGCCGGGTCGATATAGCCATGTTCGTCACAGTGCGCTAGTATGTGCTCCGAGGACTCCTCCTTCCCTTCGCAGTATCTACATAGCTGGGTGTTTGTTATCCCCAGTTTATACAAGTGGATCCGCAGTTTAGAGTGTCCAGTGTAGACCCCTGTTAGGATCCTCAGGGTACTCTTCCCTTATTGTATTGGTATTTGACATCTTTTGTTGTTGTGGTTTGCTATCCCTGGTGTTTTCCCAGAACATTAAATAGGACGAGAAAATTTGTAGCTTTGACTTAAATAAACTTAATAAACTTCTCCTTGATTGCAAACTTATTCTGACCCTTACTCTATTAGTTTGTAGCAGGGATCGGCATTAATATTACTTTTCGTAATAATTACGAGTAAAATTACAAATTACTCAAGTAATTTGTAATAAAATTTTTCGAAATACAAATTACTATATTATTTTGTAATGAAATTTTTCAAAATACAAATTACTCAGGTAATTTGTAATGAAATTTTTCGAAATTCAAATTACTCAGGTAATTTTTAATACAATTTTTCGAAATACAAATTACCCACGTGAAATTTCGTTATTTTTGCCGTATCTCTTGCCGTTCACGAGATATCGCGACTTTTTGTTTAAATATTGAAATGACAAAAAACACTGAATTACGGTGCAATGAGTATGGTATTAGGTAGTAGAGGCATCTACCTTACAACTGTATTCTCTATGTCATTTGTATTTTTCTAAACGAAATTACAAAGTATCAACATAGTTTGTACTTTAATAAATCCTATTACATATTTATATTGTAATTTGCATTTAACAAACGTTTATTACAGATTTATAAAGTAATTTGTATTTCTAAAAATTTTATTACAAATTAATATAGTAATTTGTAATTTTATTTTAATTATTATAAAATAAGCAAGTAATTCGGTAATGGTTAATTATAATTCCCATTTTGCCGATCTCTGGTTTGTAGTATTAGTAGTATTTGGAAATACTTATTCTGAGGGCAACTGAAAGAAAAAACAGACCCTGCTTGTGTTTAAACAGGACTACTTTTTTGCATGGGAGATAAAAATGCCTGTCCAAAGAATTTTGTTTTTGTACATGTAATATGTATAAAATGTTTTTCACGAGTTTACCTTTTACCATACTTTTGGACGCAGTCCTAGTTAAAACCTTTGCCTTAACCTATTTCCCACTTTCGTAAAGCTAACTTTCTAAATTCGCTCTAAATTATGGAACTAATCAAAACCTAAAACAAATATTTATATAAAATGGAGGCTACCACTTCAATTTTAGCATTTTTCCGTTTGAAATTGAAACTGAAAGGAGGTTTTCTGGTCATCCCCTCTCTCTCTCTCTCTATCTATCTTCGACCACAAAACCATCCATCAAAGCTACAAGCAAAGACAAACAATCATAAAAAAAAACAAAACAATTCTTATGTGGCTGGGGCGTGGCCAGAATTGGGGGCGATGGAAGGGGATGTTGCTAAAGTAGCTCACAAAGAGCGCACAGTGTAAACAAATGCCCCCACATCCAGGCCTCCGCTTTTTTAGGCGATGTGTGTCAGGCAAACTGAAAATAGTTTGCAGGATGATTGAGGAGAAAAAGAGTGCGGAAAAGCGTTGGCAGGGGCGAGGAGTGCCACATGAAAGCGCAACAGCAGCAGAGCCGCCAAATGTGGAAAGTGGAGCACTTGAAAACAAAAATTGTTTCCTCAACTAATTAATGAGAATGCTAAGTGCCTCACACACACACAGATGACTGACAGATGCTCTTCTTCTTGGATTGGAATTAATGGGCAAGTGTCGGGCAATTCCATTTGTTGTTAGTCAATTTGCTCAATGACAAGATTCGTTTTCCAAAACACCAAGAAACAATCTTGATTTTCCGCTAAGATCGGTCAAGGGCAGCAAGTTGATGTGACGTCATGGTGTCTGCAGCACCACCAACGCAGTTACAGAGGTTAGCTAAACACACACACACCCAAACAACTATAGTTAAATTTCCAACCAAATATGGTTTTTGGGTCTGGGTCTATTGGCATGCGCAACCAGTTTGAAAATAAAACTTAATTGAATTTGTGCGAAAATTAATGCCATTTCTATGGAAAATTGAATGGAATAAAAAATGAATAAGTATTTTATAGAAGATGTATTAAAAATTAATTGTGGCTAAAAATTAAATTGATGTGTATCTTTACTTGGGTTTCAAGTGAAATTGAAATGAAATTTTAAATAAAATTGAAAATGAAAGGAAATTGAAATGAAATTGAAATGAAATTAGAAATGAAATTGAAATGAAATTGAAATGAAATTGAAATGAAATTGAAATGAAATGAAATGAAATGAAATTGAAATGAAATTGAAATGAAATTGAAATGAAATGAAATTGAAATGAAATTAAAATGAAATTGAAATGAAATTGAAATGAAATTGAAATGAAATTGAAATGAAATTGAAATGAAATTGAAATGAAATTGAAATGAAATTGAAATGAAATTGAAATGAAATTGAAATGAAATTGAAATGAAATTGAAATGAAATTGAAATGAAATTGAAATGAAATTGAAATGAAAATTGAAATGAAATTGAAATGAAATTGAAATGAAATTGAAATAAAATTTAAATGAAATTGTATAACATTTGAATGAAAATTTATACTAAATTGAAAGCGATTAGAAATTGAAAGTATAAAAGTAAAGTTGATAATTATTTAAAACTATACAAATACAGCCGAACTTTGGATTAAAACCGAGACCAATTGAATTAAAAGAAACTGAGAAGTGTTAAACTTGTATTGAATTGTTATAAAAAATTGTTGGGAAATGGAAAGGGAACGAAATTTGAATGCGTATTAAATGAAATTAAAATTAAATTTAACTAACGATTTATATGAATTCTCTTCTCGCCCACCTCAATTAATCAAGATAGCTCATTTATCAGTCGACTTGATCCATTCCCACCACCTCACTTCCAATTCCAATTCGGTCTCCCTCCATAGCAGATAGATCATTTGGTCGCCCACACACGCACACACAGAAGCCAATAAACCATTTGATATACAAATCCAGAGGTAACTCTCGATGCTCGTGATGAGTTTGTCAGTTCATCATAATTAGTGTATTGTGTGTGTATTGTTGTTATGACCCTGTCACGCCCTTCCCCGCCTCCATCCAGCCATTGCATATGCATTGTAGTGTATATATTTCTGTATTTTCAAGTACATTTCACTAGTGCTCTCTGCCGCTGGCTACAGTTGCAGCTGATAATTTGTGCAATTTGTTGACACACATTTCAGTTTTCATTTTAATTTTGTTTTTGCATGTGCGTGGCTGGAAAATTGCACACTTTGCCTTTGCCATTGCCGGCACGCCATCATCGACATCGTCGGACATGCTCCATGACTCTCTGACTCTGTCTTATCACTGACCAAAGCAAAATGTCAACTGCAGCGGAAATCTGCGAACGCCCACAAACGACCAACGACCACACAGCGGATGTGGACGACAACGATGATGATGACAAAGTCATTGCGATGACCTAACGTCTGCGTCTGCCACATTTGCATTTCATGGCATTTCGAATTAAACCAAAAATAACGCAACTTTCTTTCGTGCACTTTTCACCTTTAAAATTTTTACAACTTCTCAAAATGATAATCTTTATAATAATCAAAATATCAAAATGAAATTCGGTTCCGCTATATTAAGGTATTTAATTGGTTGCTATAGCTTAGTTCTAAGTTACTAATTTCTCAATAATAATAATAATATTTAAGTGTGGTTTTTGATTCTGAAACGGTACCTACACCTAAAAAAATTCGTATCTATTTGATAAGCGTTGTCTTAAGTTAAACAGTCTGTTTTTGCCATCTTGCTATTAACTAAATAATATCTGTGCACAGAGGGAAAAAACCTGTTCAGAATATAAGTTGCCGGCAACTCAAAACAATAACAGATTTTTCTCAAAATTTTTGAGAACAAATGTTCAGAATGTTCTTGAAATGAGCAAAATTCAACTCAATCGGAGTATAATTGCCTTTTTGACTTTCAATTCCGTGAGCGCGTGCCACATTGGCTTTGGGTTATGGTGTTTCGCAACTATACGGGGGTTGAAAAACAGAGAGAGCGAACAAGCTGAGAGCAACAGCAAATTCGCTCTCTTGGCTTCTCTCTTTTGTCGTCTGGAGCAAACGCTCTTGTATGTTATTGGGTGCCTAGTCTGGCAAGCGCGGCGCGGTCGAGTGCGCTGAGACGCAGACCCGAGGTCCCGAGTTCGATTCCCAGACAAGGCAAGTTAAAGTAAGTTCTTATTAATTTATTTATATATGTTTCTTCAAATTAAAGAAGTGTTTAAGTGAATCCAAATATACAATTAATTAATATATATGCAAATTTATAAGAAAAAAAAATCTCTCGGGCGTTTCTAAATTTTATGAACTTTTATCGGGCGACTATCCCGACATTATTGAGCCCGTTTGGCGTTGAGAGTTGAGCCCGAATGGCACAGTTTTTTTTTTCTGTGTGAGAACGAAAATACTTAAAATGAGTATTGTTTGTTCTCATATAAAGTAAAAAGTGTTCTTGAAAACGGAACAAAAACAACTCAATTCAAGTTTTTGCGTTCTCAAAAAAATGTTCTTGAAGTGAGAACATTCTACTACATATGAGATTTCCCGTTCTTACACTGTTTTTGGTAACGATTGTGCTCATCTTGAGTCCAATGTTCTCGGTTTTTTCCCTCTGTGTGCTTTTTCCCATTATTAAAAAGCGGCCTTAAAAGTTTCAAATAATAAATGAATTATTTTTTTATAAATTATTAAATAGTCAAAAGCTACAATAGTATTAAAATAATACAAACGAGAAGGCAAAGCTAACTTCGACTGTGCCGAAGTTTAAATACACTTGAAAAAGTTTACTCCAACTGATTTAACCGGTAAAAAATATATAGAATATAGATATCAAATATTTTAAACTTTTTAATATTTAATAATAAAAATTTGATACCATAAAAAAACTTTTCTTAGTAAAACACGTTTTCCGACCGATCGGTTCTATGGCAGCTATATGCTATAGTCATCCGATTTTGATAAATTTTTTCAAACTTATGTAAAAAAATATAAAACTGATATATACCAAGATTGGAGACGCTACGATAGAAAACAAAAAAGTTTTTCTGACTAGAAGTAGTTTTTTGACCGACCGTTTATATGGCAGCTATATGCTATAGTCACCCGATTTTGATACATTTTTTCAATATTATGTGAAGGCATATAAAACTAATATATACCAAGATTGGAGACGCTACGATGGAAAACAAAAAAGTTTTTCTCACTAGAAGTAGTTTTTTGACCGACCGTTTATATGGCAGCTATAGTCACCCGATTTTGATAAATTTTTTCAAAATTATGTGAAAGCATATAAAACTAATATATACTACGATTGGAGACGCTACGATGGAAAACAAAAAAGTTTTTCTTACTAGAAGTAGTTTTATGACCGACCGTTTATATGGCAGCTATATTCTATAGTCATCCGATTTTGATAAATTTTTTCCGAATTGTGTGGAAACATATAAAACTAATATATACTACGATTGGTGATGCTACGATGGAAAATAAAAAAGTTTTTCTCACTAAGACTTATTTTGCGACCGATCGTTCCTATGGCAGCTATAAGATATAGTCATCCGATCCGGCCGGTTCCGACATATTAGTTGCGTGCAGTAAAAAGAAGACTCTGTGCAAAATTTCAGCTCGATAGCTTTAAAACTGAGAGACTAGTTCGCGTAGAAACAGACAGACGGACAGACAGACAGACAGACAGACAGACAGACAGACAGACGGACAGACGGACGGACGGATGGACGGACAAGCGGAAATGAACTCAACTCGTCGTCCTGATCAAGAATATATATAGTTTATGGGGTCGGAAATGAATATTTCTATGCGTTACAAACTTCTGGGCAAAATTAATATACACTTTTCAAGTGTATAAAAATTCGACAAGCTGATAAGAGGTAGTTTCAAATTGATACTAAAAAATGAATACCAAATATGTCACCCTATTATTAATTAGTATCAATTTGATATTCTCGAAAAATCAATTTTAATACTATTGAAATATCAACTTAATACTTGGATTATTAAGGAATATTTGATACTCCTAAGTTTCAAATTGATGACTAAATATAACCATTTTGATTATAGTCTGAGGTGAAGTTCCCAACCGGTTAAAGTAACTCTTGCATGGAGAGGCGAATGAAAATCTCAAGAAGTCAGCAAAACTTGCTGATGAGGAAGGTGGGAGACTGCTGAAACAAGAAACCTGCTCGATTTTTTATATTGGTAATCCCTTGATTAATCCCTTTGATTAATCCCTTGCTTAACTCTATCTAAATTCTAACTGAAGATATGGCTTAAAATGTAAGTGTACATACCAAAAAACTAACAAAAAATTCTAACTCAAAAACGTATCCATACCAAAATTTTTGAAATTTATTTTTGAGTTTAGCAATCCTAAATACATCATTAAAAAATAATGACTTCAATGGGTCTTTTTCGCTGCAAACTAGTGTAATCAGCGGTCGGCAATGTAAGCAGAAAAGTTGCCACTGGCAACTAACAGAATATTCGAATACATTAAAACACAAAATGGACAGAAAGCTTTTAAAAAGCTCCCGTTTTTCAATATGTTTTTTCCATGATGTAATAAAGACTGGCCAAGATGTATCTATTATGAGGTGAGGCACTTAGCAAAATATGTAAACTCAAAAGCTTTAGGTTACTGCGCAAGAGTGAGACAGACAACATTTCCATGAAAGTGTGTGTGTGTGGCTGTGTGTGCGCTACACGAACCCACCCACTCGCTCAAGCGCGGAGTGACCGTACGCGTCGAGTGGCATAGGCACACTAAAAAATTGCAGGGGTCATTTGAGATGCACGTACATATTTTTGTATGTATGTGTGTGTAAGTCGAACGCGCATACATGTGCGCATGGAGAACAGCCGTGCGTGGACCAACCGTTCACGTCAAGTGTTAGCTGCACACTGACAATATGTAAGCTGTGAAACTTGAGCTTTTGTCTAAGTGCCTCACCTCCATAGATACATCTTGAGACTGGCGAGGCGGTGTTCTACCAATTCAGAGCTTTTGCTAAGTGAGCAAGAGTAAGAGGAAAACGCTCAGCACACCAATTTTGCGCGCTGCACAAAAACACCACCCCGATTTTTGTATGGCGATCAAGCTAACAAACAATAGTTTTTTGGAGGATCTTAACGAAACCCGTCGTAACGTTTTTCATTATTAAAGCAAAGCACGTGCGCAACTAAACTCGCTGTACCAGTGATTAATAGTGCTCAAATGTATTGCTTCTTCGCCAAAAGTACAAGAAAATTTATCAATGCTAGAACGATGCTCAGATGTTTCAAATCAAAATTTTTACGTACGATAAACTTTACATGTCACTTCAAAATGTTTTAAGTAACGTAATCCACTGGAAATTCCTGGTCACACTTAAAGTTGGCTTTTCCCAAAATAGAAAAGCCCATCGTCGCATAAACAGAAACACCGTCTCCCCAAAAGCATGGAATAAAAATGTTCTTCGTTATTTGATCAACTCAAGTTGTTTAGGCTCAATATTCTGTTTAATTCTAGTTAAGATAATTTTTGATTTTCGAAATTTTCCAAAACCTGAACACACGTTATTTAAATTTGACTTTCGTCACTTACGTTTGCAATTGTGAAAGGTTTGTGGCCGAGGCTCCAACGCCGCATGCCGTGGAATGCATTTTGTAACTTAATTGTTGGTTTTCTTTTGTTTATGGTTAATGTTTATGACAAAGCATGCACAAAAATTGAGAATAAATCAAGAACTTGATTCAACAAAAGCACACACACAAGAACAAAAATGGAATTTTGCACTCAAAAACCGAAGCAACGAATGAGCTAGAGGTGGGGGGAAGCTGCGCACGCGTTTTGAAAATTCTAGAATTCTTTCCGATATTTTTTCAAGAGCTTTTTGCTGTTCGCGCCTTCACCACGACGTGCAATGTCTGACTGAAATTCTATTTCCGCTGAGGATGCTCACAGACCAACAGGCAGAGGCAGATTCAGAGGCGGCCCACGTGGCTGTCCAATTGTTGTTCTTGTTATTGTAGTTGTTGTTGTCTTAGCATAAACATACAACGGTAAATGTAGAGAAGGAAATTAAATGGAGGTGTTTGGTTGGGATGGGTGGGTTGTATGAATGCATGTCATTGTTTTTTTTTCACATTTAAAATACATATTCCAACAACTAACAAAAAAAAATCAGAAAACATAAGAGTTCCAGTATGTACAGAAAGCAATCAATGCGGTTTTGTGCTTATTAAATCAAGTTCTTAAAAATACGCATTGAGTTCAAGTACAAAGTTTTTTTTCTAGGAACTGAAATTGCATATTTGGGGTATTTGAATCTATCTGTGCAATTCCCAACTGGTCTTACGTTTATATTTTTCGGAAAAAAAGAGAGAAAAAAGAGAAGATATTTTATCGAAAACAGATTTTTTGGTAATCAAAATATTCTTCACGAAGCTTTATAGCTTTAATGACGCTTGAGCCGATTTTGGCATCCAGATTAACACTCCGAATGAAGGTACCTAAAATATATTTTCCTCAATAACTTCACCTTAAAAAAATTTTTAAGATTTTCCAAAGTTCGTTAATTAATTTCCCATCTATTCAACCCATAAAGCAACAAACCAAATTTCATTCAGATCTCACCAATAAAAATTTAGGGTAAATTTGCGTTATGTTTAAAATTATTTACTAATTGAATTGGCCCATAGAGCTTACAAACCAAATTTAATACAGATAGGGTCAAAAAAACGTTTGGCCATGAACCAACCCACGCCCCTCACTTTTTCGATCTTTGGAGTGGAATTTCCCAAATACAAAAATAGTATTTTCATTTAGTTGGCCTATTAAACTAACACACCGAATTTTATACTGATCGGCTTGAATATAACTTTTGGCCATGAAAACAAATATGCCCCCATTTTCCGACCCTGCGAACGGAGTTTCCAACATCTGGCATGACATTCACTTTTAATTGTTGAGTTTTGCAAATAGTATTTTTTGTAACGACTCTCCTGACAAATTTCACCTTAAATCACTAAGAACTAATCGCAGAGCTGAAACTTACCTTTTTTTTTGTGTATATATGCGTTTAAAAATACACAAAGGTTACAGAGTATTTCGTAGTGGAGGCTCTCGACCACAGTGCTTTTGTTTCCTTACAAAATTGTCCGGCCATTTTCGTTATAGGCGGATTTTCCGAAATCGGGATATCATGTGCATTGCATATTGAATACTTTACGTACAAACCGAATTTAAAGTCAATCGGATGAAAAAATAATGTTCCCCCATAAACTTTTCCAGGAAATTTTCAAAACCCCGACTTAGTTCCCACTTTCAATCTTTCACCTCTTACCGTTTAGTTTTTGCGTAGATTGCCAATGAATCAGTCAGTCAGGACAACAAAAATGCAAAATAATTACGATCGCGGTTACGAAAGCTAGGTGCAACATTTACACAGGAGACGAATCATGGATTTATACTTATGGCTCGTAAACTAAACAACAATCGACTACTTGAGTTTTCTAAGATTAGCCAAATCCAACAAATCATATCGAAGTATTAAAGGTCGTGTCTTATCAGAGTTAATTCTGATTGGTATACAACCATTTGAAACTAGTGTGCGGTTAACTTCGTAAAATTAATAAAAAGAGATGAATCATCCTTCAACAAAACAATGCAAGATCTCACACATCATCACTGACAAATGGATTTTTGACCGACCAAAACTTCGAATTGATGGGTTGCCGATCAGTCCTGATTTGGCATCCAATGACTTCTTTTTGTATCCCAACATAAAGAACAAACTACGAGGCCAACGATTTTCAACGCCAGGGCAAGCGGTTGATGCATTCAAAATGCATGTTGCGGAGATATCTCCATCCGACTGGACAAAGTGCTTCGAAATTTGGTTTTCAACCACCAAAGATCGATTTTTCATTGTTAGGCCAGAAATAACAAGTAAGAAATTCGGTCAAGCCCGACTTCTTATAATATACTCTGCACCAACCAAAGTTTTTATATAAAGGATCATTTTTAGGTGTGGGACCACACAAACTGTGTAAGTGCTGCGACTTCTGCTGCCCTGCATAATTATTTATTTCGATGATTTTAAGGGGTTATACGCAGTTAGAATTTAGACATTTTTTTGTGTGTACACTGTACATATATTAAAGTATATTCTCCAAAAATTTCAAACAGATCCGGTAAATAATTTCGGAGATATAGCCAGTACTCAATATTTTTACCTAGGTAAGGTACAAGGTAAATGCCAAAAACTATACCTAGGTAAGGTAAAAGGTATCTGAATTTTGTAGTACCTAGGTAAAGGTACTAAAAACGAACTTTTGTAATAAGTAATCAAATCGAAAATTCTTAGAACAAGAAAGTTGAAAATTGCAACATTTTAAATTTATTTGAAGCTGTATTTTTATATCCTTGCAGAGGGTATATTAAAATTGTCACGATGTTTGTAACGCAGTGAAGAAAGCATTTCCGACCACATAAAGTATATATATACTTGATCAGCATGACGAGCTGAGTTCATTTCCGTTTGTCCGTCTGTCCGTCCGTCCGTCTGTCCGTCCGTCCGTCTGTCCGTCCGTCCGTCTGTTTCTATGCTATCTACTCCCTCAGTTTTAAAGCTATCTTGACCAAACTTTGCAAAATGCATTTCAATACAAATACGCTGCACATTTGTCGGAATCGGCCGGATCGGATGACTATATCATATAGCTGCCATAGGAACGATCGGTCTAAAAACTCGTTCTAATAAGAACATTTTATTTGATATCAATGGTAGCTCCTTTAAAAACTGCAAGGGTATTTAAAACATCGGCGTAGCCGATGGTAGCCTTCTATTTTGTTTTTTGTATATTCACCAAGAATTCTAAAAATTCTTTCTACTGGGGCTAACAAAATGGTATTTCATTGCACATTCTTTTTCGTTTCTTTTGGGGATTCGCAGGAGTCGTATTTGTAAATTATTATTCCTTCTTTTCATTAATGATTTTCCTCAAGTGCTTTCCAACTTTTATGACTTAAAGCTATCTCTGTGCCTCTTTTGACGATCCAGTTTCTCGGCTTCTATTGCAAAATGTCCTAAGATCTCTTAGCACTTGGTCACATGGACTTAAATAATATAAATATCTGTAAAATTATGACCTTTCGTTGGTTGGACCAAATCTAAAAGATTCAGGCCTGTTGGCGTTTCCATTTTGATCAAATTATGTGAAATCGGAATTGGTAAATGTTCCCATTTATCTTCATCCGACTCTCTTGATGGCAAAATATATAAACAAAATCGCCTAATTGCTTCTTGAAAAAAAGACCCTTCACCAATTCCGATTGATTGAATTTGGAAACGGGAACAGACCAGATTATTCCTGCCTCTGGTCTTCGCAGTATCAGATATAGCAGGATCAGATTGATTTAGTTCAGAAACAGTTCCTGACCTTTACCGTTACTTCTTACAAATACCTAGGTACTTCCTAACACTGGAGATAGCCATATAATATTTGTAAGGACCAGGGCTGCAAACCGGTCCGGAACCGAACCCTTCAGAACCGGTTCGGTTCAGGTTCTGGTGATGCCTGAACCGAACCGGGAACCGAACCCCATTGAAAATAATCACGTGAACCCGAACCCGAACCTAACCCAGATTTCTAATTGATGGGGTTCGGTTCTAAAAAAAATTCCAAGCACAGAATTTATTTTTGCACTTTGATGATAAACGAGAAGGCAAAGCTAACTTCGACTGTGCCGAAGTTTTAATACACTTGAAAAACTTTACTCCAACTGATTTAACTGGAAAAATATATATACGATATAGATATCAGATATTTAAAATTTTTAAATCATTGATAATAAAAATTTGATACCATAAAAAAAAAACTTTTCTTAGTAAAACACATTTTCCGACCGATCGGACCTTTGGCAGCTATATGCTATAGTCATCCGATTTTGATAACTTTTTTCGAAATTATGTGAAAGCATATAAAACTAATATATACCAAGATTGGGGACGCTACGATAAAAAACAAAAAAGTTTTTCTCACTAGAAGTAGTTTTTTGACCGTCCGTTTATATGGCAGCTATATGCTATAGTCATCCGATTTTGATAAATTTTTTCTGAATTGTGTGGAAACATATAAAACAAATATATACTACGATTGGAGACGCTACGATGGAAGTCAAAAAAGTTTTTCTCACAAAGACTTATTTTTCGACCGATCGTTCCTATGGCAGCTATATGCTATAGTGATCCGATTTTGATACATTTTTCCAGAATTATGTGAAAGTATATAAAACTAACATATACCAAGATTAGTGACGCTACGATGGAAAACAAAAAAGTTTTTCTAACTAGAACTTGTTCTTAGACCGATCGTTCCTATGGCAGCTATATGATATAGTTATCCGATCCGGCCGGTTCCGACATATTAGTTGCGTGCAGTAAAAAGAAGACTCTGTGCAAAATTTCAGCTCGATAGCTTTAAAACTGAGAGACTAGTTCGCGTAGAAACAGACAGACGGACAGACGGACAGACGGACAGACGGACCGACGGACAGACGGACAGACGGACAGACAGACGGACGGACGGACAAGCGGAAAGGAACTCGGCTCGTCGTCCTGATCAAGAATATATATAGTTTATGGGGTCGGAAATGAATATTTCAATGCGTTACAAACTTCTGGGCAAAATTAATATACACTTTTCAAGTGTATAAAAATATTTTATAATGATGAACAAAAATGTATCCATTCTTATGCCCATGCATGGACGGCGACACTCTTCCCGTCCGCAACAAAAGACTGGACAAAATAACACAACCTCAAGCAATTTGCATCCGAAACCGTATTTCTGGGTATTATTTTGTTCGTACGGAGATGCAACGGCACGGTGAATACAAGGAAAAGTTGTACGTCATTTAAATGTCTTAATTTTTTTACACAAGTCACAATTTAAATACTTTTAGCATTTCACTCTCACAATATGCCAGTCAAAGTCGTGCTCTGGTGGTCCCATTCCTGGAAAAAATAGCTCTGACTGGAATTCGCGGAAATGTATAAACGTGTTCGGTCACACTATAAGTTAGGGATGAGACATTCCGGCGTAGCTGTGATTAAGTCACTGGTCACTGGCAATCATCAAATCACAGTGACTGCATATAAAAAGCAACAGTGTGATTTGGTGACTACAAGTCACTGTGACATAATCACAGTTACGCCGATATGGCCAATCACAGTTACTAAGTCACGGATACGCCTATAAAGGTCATCTCTTATTTATAAGCCAAAAATGGCCGAGTTTTTTGCTGGTTTCATGGCCACAAAAAGCACATCAGTTTCAGGAATCCCACTACTGTGAAAGAGAAACGACTTTCGCTGAGAGTGCAAGTTGGCAGTATCGCTGAACTCTTCTAAACATACATACAATGTCTGATTGTCTAGTCAATTTAGGCAGATCATTTATGTGATTGACTGCCAAAAACTGCAGCAGTTTATAAGGCATCTCTTCTTCAAACTCTATTTAATTATTTATTATGTACATAAATATATAAAATGCAATCCGGAACCCAAACCCGAACCGGAACCTCGGTTCTCAATTTAAAGGGAACCGGTTGTGGAACCGAACCCCTAGCGTGGGGTAAGGGTTCGAACCCCGAACCGAACCCCAGTCGAAATTGGAGGGGTTTGCAGCCCTGGTAAGGACACTTAAGGGCTTCTTAGATACATTCTACGGGGATTGATCGATTGGCCACACTGCTCGAACACCTGTGTTTTGTTTTTGGAAAAGAAAATGCAAAGACTAAATAAATAAAATGCTAAACACAATAGTAAAAGCAATTTCATCTTTTAAATTTCCATACATTGTAACTCATAACTTGATTTACGAAATACGCTTAATTATTTGTGTTAGATAAATGCATCTGATGAGACTGTGATACCACAAACTTTCATCTACTTAAGCCCTATACGGACAAAATTTGTGGAAAGAAGAAGCAGAAGTAATGATTCATTCACCCTTTACATTGTGTCCATACGGAGCTGAGAAGTACTGTTGCGCTTAACAGCACATGAATGGATCCTATGTTAATAGCCTGTGGAAATCGAGTTACTTCGAACAGCTGGAGAAACATTGATGCAAAAAATGTTACTGCACCCTTCTTCTTTATTGACACCATCAGCAAACAGCTGAAATTAAATTTAAGATGAAAAGTCGAAGTTTTAATACAGTTCTAAATGCTCATTTTAACAAGGAATTGAATTACTTAATAAAAATAGCAAAAATTATACTAAATCATACACTGCTTTAAATACGCATAATAATTTAAATAGTGGTAGCAAAGTTTGATTATGCAAAATGAAAAGTTCTCATTGCATTTGCTTGGTGTGTAGTATATTAAAACAGTTTTCATAGCAAATTTTTCAAAGTTGTTGGTCAGCAAGGCTTGACGAGAAGTTTAAAAACAACAGAAGCAACATTGCTAATCGAGAAAAATACCACGAAATTCAGCATTTGGTGTAATTTCTCAATAAATCTGGAACCGGGATGTGGAATCTGGGATCAGGACTCTAGGATCTGGGATCAGGGATCGGGGATCAGTTATCTGGGATCAGGGATTTGGGATCAGGGATCTGGGATCCGTTATGTGAATTTCAGTAACGAAAACATTTTGATTTTCAATATTAGCCTCCCAAACTCAGCCATTATCAGCTATTCTAATTTTTTGCTTTTAAATGTTGGAGCTCGATCAACTTGAAGCCAAATACTGGATAACTATATCTTATAGTTGCTATTGCATGTGAACAATCGAATAGATTCTGATTTTAGACAATATCATACATTATAGATACGCGATTATCCTATATTAATCCTCATTGTAAATCCAAATCCAGTTAACACAATAAAACCTAAATCTAGACAATTTATCAGAAAAAAGGACTAAAGGCAGCTTTAAAAATCAAAAACCAAAAACAACCCAACAAAATTTGAGAAAGTTTACATCGGTCTACGCATATTTTGGGACCCCAAGAAGTATGCTTAATAGTTTGTATTCAGAATAGTTTTAGGACTGTGTTCATTTTAGAGTTTTATGATTTAATGATTATGAAATTAGTAAAGTTTGTGATTTTGAATTGCAGTACTATGAATATGAAATTCTTAGGATCAATTCTCCCACTCCCTCTACACGGGAAGTTCATTTGGGTGGAGTACTTCCACGAAAAGAAGGCAACACATGTTATTCTTGTTGTTGTTTTTTTTTTTTTTGTTCTTTTGGTTTTTGTGGTGTGCGAATGAATCACAAGCTAACAAAAATATAAAGCAGAGAAGCAGAACGGGCGAACAACTACATTTAATGAAAGTGAAATGGCCAGGCCGGGCCAGCACATAGCCACAGATACAGATACCAAAGTGAACTTTATGGATACACCTACAGACACAGACATAGACACAAACACAAACACTTGTTTGTTTACATTCGCAGCGATCGCGTATTCGCCGCATATGACAGAGGTCCACGAGGAACAAAAAAAACCGATGCGCGACTTGAGATTTTCCAGCTGGCCATGTAATAAAGCCCAGCGGGTTGGAACTGGAGGAGCAAATAGAGGAAGAGCAGGGGGGAGGAGGAGTGGGTGGCCACTGATGTATTTAGACCCACTTGACATGCCTGGAGCTCGCTCTCTCTCTCTCTCTCTCTCGCTTTGTGACTCCTCACGCACATTCAGCTCGTAAAAATCTAGCTCATAAGTAGATAAAATCGAACCCAAATAGTGACATCAGTGTGACATTTTAGCCACACAGTTTTACTTCCAAACATAAAATTGTCTATCAATTAATTTTCACTTGACACACCAAAGAGGCAAGTCGAAAAAAAGCCTTGATTTTGGGAATGGGTGTAACGAAAGGAACTTACATCCAAACGGCTGTTTAGATTGTGGTGAACGTCATCAGTTTCGACCCTTGTGAGTATGAAAGCTTTTATATTTGTTATAGTGTAATTTTGATCAACAAAATTTAATTTTCATTGTTACTCTAAGATTTTATTATAAAAAAAATAGAAGGCTTACATCGGCTACGCCGATGTTTTAAATACCCTTGCAGTTTTGAAAGGCGCTACCATTGATAACAAAAAAGTTTTTCTCATTATACACTTGAAAAGTGAATATTAATTTTGCCCAGAAGTTTGTAACGCATAGAAATATTAATTTCCGACCCCATAAACTATATATATTCTTGATCAGGTCGACGAGCTGAGTTCAATTCCGTCTGTCCGTCTGTCTGTCTGTCTGTCTGTCCGTCTGTCTGTTTCTACGCGAACTAGTCCCTCAGTTTTAAAGCTATCGAGCTGAAATTTTGCACAGAGTCTTCCTTTTACTGCACGCAACAATATGTCGGAACCGGCCGGATCGGATGACTATATCATATACCTGCCATAGGAACGATAGGTCTAAGAACTAGTTCTAGTGGGAAAAACTTTTTTGTTTTCCATCGTATCGTCACTAATCTTGGTATATGTTAGTTTTATATGCTTTTACATAATTCTGGAAAAATGTATCAAAATCGGATTACTATAGCATATAGCTGCCATAGGAACGATCGGTCGAAAAATAAGTCTTTGTGAGAAAAACTTTTTTGATTTCCATCGTAGCGTCTCCAATCGTAGTATATATTTGTTTTATATGTTTCCACACAATTCTGAAAAAATTTATCAAAATCGGATGACTATAGCATATAGCTGCCATATAAACGGTCGGTCAAAAAACTACTTCTAGGGAGAAAAACTTTTTTGTTTTTTATCGTAGCGTCCCCAATCTTGGTATATATTAGTTTTATATACTTTCACATAATTTTGAAAAAAATTATCAAAATCGGATGACTACAGCATATAGCTGCCATAGGACCGATCGGTCGGAAAATGTGTTTAACTAAGAAAATTATTTTTTATATGGTATCAAATTTTTATTATCAATGATTTAATAATTTTAAATATCTGATATCTATATCCTATATATATTTTTCCAGTTAAATCAGTTGGAGTAAAGTTTTTCAAGTGTATTAAAACTTCGGCACAGTCGAAGTTAGCTTTGTCTTCTCGTTAAATTAATTATGGAGCATTTAAATTTTTTTAGTGACAACCGTGCTGACAACACTTTTTTCCAAACCAAGCATGCTAGAGACTTAATTTTTTTTTAAATTAAAGGTCATTTAATTGTTGCAATATATCCAGAAGAAAAACTTTTCGACGAAGTTTTAGGTATTAACAAAACATTACTTACCAAAAACCGAAAAAATTCGGGGTCCTAATTTTGCGCCACTTGAATAGAACTTGCATCTAGTTTGATCGTTATGCTTGGCATGTGGACTCATATTTTTCCATGGTCGACTTTTTAAGTTATTTTAGATTATTTAATTAAAAAATATTAAAATGGGTCGAGGAAAAACGTTAACCGAGGCGTAAAAAGAACAAATCAGAGCCTACAAGGACGCTGGCCTAAATTTGGTCAGAACGTCTTAAAAATAAATCAAAGAAGCCGACATGTTATAACCGTATTTTACATAAATGAGTCTGACCATGGAAAAAATATGAAGGGCTGTACACACAGTGCGCTTACTAATGTGGAAAGGCGACTTATATTCAGAAAAAATTTAAATTCTCTCGACCCTTTGTCAAAAATCCTTTAAAAATTTGGTGTTAAGGGCAGTTTCACAACAGTTTCGAGTGCTTAGCATATAAAAAGATAAAAAATCATGAAGAAGCCACCTCTTAACCCGGCTCGCACATGTGACCTGCACTTCGAAGTAGCATCGAGTGGTCTATTTTGACGAACAAAAATTTTATTTCGTAGGTCCTGAGGGCTATTGCTTTTATTTCCATGATCTCCGAACCGAATTTCATTATTTGGACCGACCGCATATAAAAATTGGAGTTGTGATGGTGTGGGGGACCAATTCGTATTATAACACCGGATAATTAAAATGTTTGTAAATTAATGCGTTGCCTTACAGTGGTATATTGAAAAAGGCGTTTCATAAGCCTTTTATACCTCTGCCGATAAATATACGTTGTTAAATCGTATATAAAAATCCAAAATGTGAAGCTATTAAGCTGGCCGATTTACTAACCGCATTTGAACATCATCAAAAATCTCTGGGGATGGTTGACACGTCAAATATATGGATCAGGACAACAATATTCGGTTATACCTAAACTAATCCAAGCCATAGTATCAGCTTAAAACTAGATTTCTTTAAATTAGTTGGACAATTTGAATACATCCCTGCCAAACAGGATGTGTGAAGATTTGAAGCAGAAAGGTGGCTCAACACACTCACAAAACTTTTTTTTATATCTAAAATTCTTTTATTATTTTGGACTTGAGCAGTATTTGAGTTCATAATATCCTAAAATGACTTTTTCCTATTTAATTGGCGCGAAATAAGGACCCCGAATTTCTTGAGTTTTTGGTAAACATTTTTTTGTTAATACCCAAAACTGTATCGCTAAATCTTTCTTTTGGATATATTGCAACAATTAAATTAACTTTAATTTAAAAAAAAATAAAGTCTAGCATGCTTGGTTTGGAAGCAGTGGTCAGAAAACAGACATAAGGTCAGAAAACAGACATAAGGGGTATCCTATTCTATTGGCGAGGAATGTATATCCTATATATATATTCTATCGGTTTAATCAGTTGGGACGAACTTTTGCAAGAGTATTAAAACTTTTGCACAGTCAAAATTAGCTTTGTCTTCTCTTCCTTTTGCCTTAACATATAGCCCTGTTCCGAATTCCGAGTCGATTTTCGTGTAAACGTTTCAATTTTGAAATTTAGTAATTTATACATGTAATTTAATATAAATTATAATTTATATATGTAGGTGACAAGCAAATCTGTGGTTACTAGATTTAGAAGTCTTTTTTTCTCGAAATGAATAGAACAATTAGAGTTGTCTTAAACCAGATCTAGTAGCCGTAAACTTATTTGTCACATTCTATGTACGAATAATTATTCGTAAAAATAGCGGATATGTTAGGCTATATGCTAGAATAGTTGTTTTAATTAACGGTTTATTTTGAAAAATTTGCAATAAATTGAGAAAAAATCATCTTCAAGGTCCAATTTAGTAACTTTCGAGTTTGCTGATGCGGCTCGCTTGATTTTTTATGGCTGCATTGATGTATGTAACATCGCCTAAAATTTATTAACCTTCAAATTTGTGCTTGGTGTGACCCCCATAATTTTACATAAGCAAAAAAAACAACAAAATGGTTTTTCCGCGATTTCTTGAAAACAAGAGCTGATGGAGAAAACCAAAGACCAGTTTTAGAATCAGGCCACAAAACAGGAACAGAATTTTGCATCGAGAAGGCCAGAGCAAAATGGCTGTTGCCCTGTGTAATTTATTTCATCTCGAAATAGAAACGTTTACACGAAATTCGACTCGGAATTCGGAACAGGGCTGATAGTTGCTTGAAAAGTTGTAATACAAATATTTGGTTTAATAAAAGAGGCTTCCGCTTACCTGGCTTTCTCTTGGATTTTCATGGAGTTACCAAACCATTGACCAAGCCATTAGACATTGGCCCAAACTGGTGAAACGTTTCGATTGTTTTTTTGGTAACCAATTAAAATTAATGTCGCGTGGCGATTAGCGCCATTTGATATCCGCATTACTGTGCGCTGTATGTGTGTTTCCGGTGCAGCCCCCACACCGCACACCACCCGGTGATACCTCAGCGTTCGTTGGCCTCTTTGATTTATTTATTTTATCTTTTTGGGCCTGACCATAATCAATGAAATGCCTACTTATGTATCTAGTCCAGGTAGGGATAGATGATGGATTCTGGGGCTCCCGAACGCAACGATTGCCAGAGATTTGATTTCAGTTTCGTTGGCTGCTTCATCTTCTTCCACTTAGAACCATGAAGTTGTTTGTAGGAGGGAGGTGGAGCTAAAGTACGCAGTCGACGTCGTTGTCTATGCACTGAGGTCAGTTCACGACGGCGGTGACTTTGTAGCGTCCGTACTGCGCAATAAGGACGCACTGTGATATAATAGACAATCTCAATGACGGAGAAAATACTGAATCCCATGAAGAGACCCAAAAGACCGCCCGTGTTGGCTGCAATTCAAAAGAGGGAGAGAGAAAGAAAGGAATGAGAGGGTACCGTATAAGCAGCATATTAATTAAACATAAATTTGGGGTCGTAAGAGGTAAGAGGGTGTAATAAGAGGTACTACTACACGATAATTTCGAAAAGATTCTGTTCCTAAAAACCACCAGGGACTTTCAAACGGTTAACGATAGATAGCTGCAACTTTGACAGTAGTTTCCATCTGTAATAAAAATGTATGCGAAATAATTGGACACGTGTTTTCCCAAATTTGTACAAACCGCCCACAATGAAACTGTCGGCAAATGTTGTACCCAAATAGTTATTTTCTATCCGATGGTCTTCAATCTCGGTTTTTAAGCAAAAATGCAGAATTGCTTGGCAAGAACATTACCTTACGATAATATCACATAGAGTCAATACAAATGTATAGGTTGCTCACAAGACATGCCTTTAAATCAGGGAAACCGTTAACCGTTATAATAGGAACCCAAAAAACTGAAACCACACCGAAACGGTAATACCAATACCGTTTCGGTTTCTTATTATTATATATAGCAATATATACACTCAGAAAAGAGTCTTACATTTTATAAATTCGCCCTTAAAGAATAACCAGAATCAAATTCTCCTTTTAAGATATATGTTTAAAATATACTAGAATGACTTTATATGTGAAATGATAAGAGTTGGTACGCTTACTAAATTAATAAATACAAAGGAAAACCGTACGAATTAAATCTACTTGGCTTTGAGCAGTTGGTTACAAATCGGTTAACTTTCGTCATCTGATCTAGTAAACGGGCATCTATGAGTAACTTTCCGTAAACAGTCAAACATTTTTAGTTCGAAGCTCAACCGTTTATTCGAAAATTACTAGATATTTCCGGGACACCCCCGATAGTAAAAAAAATTCTAAAAAGCGGAAAAACTTTTCTTTGGCCCTCTAATTATATGTAAAGGATTTCTAAACCTTAAAAATTCCGAATAATACAAATTTTCGAAATGATGTTTCTGAATATTGATCAAATTTCGCCCTAAAAAAATTTTGTTTTAATATTTTGAAAAATTTAATCTGATTTGATTTTTATACTCTGTACCGAAGGTACACAGAGTATATTGGGTTTGTGCAAATGTATGTAACAGCCAGAAGGAAGCATCTCCGACCCCATAAAGTATATATATTCTTGATCAGCATCAACAGCCGAGTCGATATAGCCATGTCCGTCTGTCCGTCTGTCTGTCCGTCTGTCCGTATGAACGAAGAGATCTCAGAGATGGTAAGAGATAGAGGTTTGAAGTGTATGGAACATATATTTCTTATACTTGCAGGCAGATCAAGTTTAGTTTTGATTTTTGCCACGCTCCCTGCCTCCCCCGCAAATTTAAAAAAACGAAATAGCTCCCACAATTTTCAAGATAGATAGTTCGAACATTCTAGACATATATTCTACTACTTATTTTGAATCGACCCGCCATACATCATTTTTCGATCAGATGAACGATATTAGAGCTATATGTAAAAGAAAATAAAAACCAACGCCAACAACAACACCGTTGCCATTGGTAGAAATTACGAGAAAGAGAGAGCGAGAAGGCAATAGCTAACTGGTAATTTCCCAATTGGACCTTGCTATGAGTGGAGCGATATAATTGAGATGGCCTGCGGTCAGAAATCACGCGTGATTCCCGCGTGACTAATATAGATACGTTTTTTTTAATAGGAAATTATATACAAATTTTATAATTTTACGGGTTTGTACTAGGTACTAGCCCCCATACATCGTTTTTCAACCAGATGAACGATGGTTGAAAGAGTTGCCACCCTCAGATTTTGAAAAAACCTCACACTTTAAAGTTATTAGTTTCGTACAAACAGGTACAGAGTATATTACAGTCGGGCTTGACCGACTTTCTTACTTGTTCAATCTGTTTTTGTGTGTTTTAGAGCTGAGTATTTTACCAACGTTTTATGAGCTATATTGGACCGTTGTCTTATACTATGGGTTCAAATCTATCCAAATCGCTAGAGATCTCTATTTCTCAGTTAAAAATAGAGATCTCTAGCGATTTAGAGCGGATTATTTAGAACCATTATTTAAAAATATTTCTCAGCTTTATGAGAAATGTCCCTTAAGCACGTTTGTCTGGGCGACATAAGAATAGAGAATTCCTTAATTGTTGGTTGTTTTTTTTTTAAGTGTACACAGAGGGAAAAAACCTGTTCAGAATATAAGTTGCCGGCAACTCAAAACAATAACAGATTTTTCTCAAAATTTTTGAGAACAAATGTTCAGAATGTTCTTGAAATGAGCAAAATTCAACTCAATCGGAGTATAATTGCCTTTATGACTTTCAATTCCGTGAGCGCGTGCCACATTGGCTTTGGGTTATGGTGTTTCGCAACTATACGGGGGTTGAAAAACAGAGAGAGCGAACAAGCTGAGAGCAACAGCAAATTCGCTCTCTTGGCTTCTCTCTTTTGTCGTCAGGAGCAAACGCTCTTGTATGTCATTGGGTGCCTTGTCTGGCAAGAGCGGCGCGGTCGAGTGCGCTGAGACGCAGACGTTCTTCAGTCCCGAGGTCCCGAGTTCGCTTCCCAGACAAGGCAAGTTAAAGTAAGTTCTTATTAATTTATTTATATATGTTTCTTCAAATTAAAGAAGTCTTAAGTGAATCCAAATATACAATTATTAATAATATATATGCAAATTTATAAGAAAAAAAAAATCTCTCGGGCGTTTCTAAACTTTATGAACTTTTATCGGGTGACTATCCCGACATTATTGAGCCCGTTTGGCGTTGAGTTGAGCCCGAATGTCATAGTTTTTTTTTTCTGTGTGAGAACGAAATTACTTAAAATGAGTATTGTTTGTTCTCATATAAAGTAAAAAGTGTTCTTGAAAACGGAACAAAAACAACTCAATTCAAGTTTTTGCGTTCTCAAAAAAATGTTCTTGAAGTGAGAACATTCTACTACATATGAGATTTCCCGTTCTTACACTGTTTTTGGTAACGATTGTGCTCATCTTGAGGCCAATGTTCTCGGTTTTTTCCCTCTGTGTAGGAATACCACTCGAAGCGTGAAGCGTTTAGCGAAATTGTTCGTCAAAAAATAAATAAATCTAGTAATCTGAATATTTAAAAAAAAAGTTTTTTATGTGGCATATTATATTATATTGGCCCGACAACGATATAACCTGGACCCGTGATTTCGTGTATTTGTATAGACGCACTAGCATATAACCCGGCGCGCTTCGCTTCGCCACCTTCAGTAAAGCCGCCAAAAAGCCCCCCATTTTCCGACCTTCAGAAAATTATTTTCCACCTATTTGGTCCATTGAGCGTACAAACCCTGCAACCACTCCCGCAACCCATTATCCGACCTTTAGGGTGGGTTTGCGCAGAGCTAAAAACTTTATCCTATTAAATTGGACCAGAGAGCTTTCAAACCAAATTTATTGCAAATCGGCTAAAATATAATTTCAGCCATTAACCCACCCCCGTACCTATATTCCGACCTTTGCAGTGAATTTCCCGAAATAAAAAACACGTCTTTTCATTTATTTTGACCCTAGAGCTTACAAAACGAATTTTATTCAGATCGGCTCACAAATAGCTAATGTCACTGAACCCAAACACGCTCACCATTATCCTAGCCTGGGGGCGGAAATTCCACCATCGAGAAATCGCATGTCTAATTATTTTCTATAATGTGTTCACAAACCGAGTTTAATACACATAGCATACTATGCTAGCAAACCGAGTTTGAAGTCAATCGGATGAAAAATAGATTTTTCCAATTAGGATTTTCCGCGCATTTTCTTGGTGGTTGGTGGAAACTCCACCCACAAAAAATCACATGCCTAATTATTTAGCATACTATCCCCACAAACCGAGTTTGAAACCAATCGGATGAAAAACAGTTTTTTTCATATGGAATTTTCCAGGAATTTCCCGACTTTTCGGGAGGATTTTCCAACATTGGATAATCTCATGTCTAATTATTTTGCATACTATCCTTACAAACCGAGTTTGAATCACAATCGGAAGAAAAATAGTTTCTTTCATGAAGAATTTTCCGGCCATTTTCCTGGTGGGCGGATTTTCCGAAATCTGGGAAACAGGTGTCCAATAATTTCGCTTACTTTACTTACAAACCAAATTTCAAGTCAATCGGATGAAAAAAAAAATGTTCCTCATAGTAGTTTTTCCAGAAGTTTTCCACCCCTTAGGGGTGGAATTTTCAAAAACCCATCCTTAGAGCCCACTTTCAACTCATATGGAAACTTTTGTGAAAATTTCAGCTTTCTATCTCTTACCGTTCAGGCTATGCGTTGATTGCCAATGAATCTGTCAGTCAGTCAGGACAAACTCTTTTATATGTAGAGAGATAATAATAATGAATTAATTTTATATTCCTATGAAAGAGTTCTTAATTTGATTATGATTTTTTTTTCGTAAAAAGCTTCGCTCGTTTCGTGTGGTCCACGATACACACTCATTTTTTTCATTGTTCTCATTTCGGAACATACATACCGGAACCGGTCTCGGAACCGCTATTCGTTTCGAGATTAATCCCTGCTTAAAATGGTCAAAGCATGCACTTCTACCGACTTTAGGCACGAGTAACCAAAAATCCTGACGTGATGGAACATTTTGCCAAAGAGATTCCAGTGAAGCACACTAAAATCATCTAGAATCCCCACCACTTCTTTTATAAACTTAAAAAGTTTCATTTTGATGCCTTGTGTAGTTTTTTCATTTCTTTGTCCCTGATTTTCTGACCTCGGAAAACAATTTCTTCATCTATTTGTCTTTGACAGCGTACAAAAAAGCTCAAAAATATCGTGTTGCATTGAACTAGAGAGGGGATGAACTACGAGATCGGTAAGCGACGAGATTGAATCTTAAAAACGTTACGGGCGGAACAAAAAATAATCCCAATACTCACACAAAAACTCGGTGAAGCCAAACATTTCCGATTTGGTGGTACTCCGAAACGTATTGGAGATGTAATAAAAATGCAACATGGACAACTCACGAATATCGCTATGCTCCCCATTGAAGATGAAATCGGGCAAATTTTCAACCGTTTGAAAACTGGGACCCGACATTATCTTCGAAGTGGATAGCGTCGCCTTGTAGGTCAATTCAAAGCAACCGGGCCAACAGTTCTCGCAAGTGAGATTCGTTTGCGATGACTCAATGGCGGTCTGTACCTGATTGGTGCAGGCATTGTCGTTGGGTCCGCATATCCGAGCAGACGTATCGATTCGTGGCAAATAGTAGAGCACACAGTTGCACACCTCCAGCAGCAACTTGGCCTCACACTCCAGTTCGCAGTTCTTGCGCGAATAGGTGCGATAGTAGGCCAAATCATTCTCATCGGAGAAGAGGCAACGTCGTACCGATTTCTTAATGGAGCGTATCGAGGGCAGGGCATCCTCGTAGACGGGCTCGATGGGTATGCGAGCCTCACGGCCGGCTGTGACCAGAAAGCCATAGTTACTCACCTTGGGCAATTCGGCGGGGTTGTGTACAAGAACCTGCAACAGAAATGGTCGGTCAAGCCCGACTCGGATAATTTTTTAACCCCCAGTCCTTTTCAAGCTGTTTGAGTTCACAAATACCTTAAAGCCCACACTCATAGACTTGGTGCAAAAATACTCGGCCATGGAGGCATTCAATACCACAGTCAATCCCATCCGTATGCCCGTTCCGCCCGATGTTCTGGGATAGTAAAATTCAGGCAACTTTTTGGCATAACCCCTTTCCGCTGTCCAATCGATGGCCTTATAACGCGAATCCACCTGTTCGGGCTCCAGACGCACATCGTCACTATAGTTCCGTATCAGATAGCTGGGATCCAAGGCATTAAAATTGCAACATAGCCCATCATCTGTCAGTATGGAGTTAAATAGCACCGAACAATTCTCCTCGCGCGAACCAAAGCTGCAGTAGAGCAACATCTCGTTACAGGGCTGAGCCACCTCAATCAAAATGGCCTTAAAATATTTCCAAGTGCCAATATAAGAAATGGTCTGGTCAACACCCTGATCGCACAGACTCATCAATAGAGAGAAGTTGGTGCTTGAGCTGCCGGGACATAAGGAAATTATTGTTAAGTTAAGCCCACCCACAAAATCCTACTCACCGTGAGATGCTCTGGACACGACTGAGAAGTGCCTGATTGAGATTGCAAATGGTTATGGCCGGAAATGGCATATTGCTGGTTAACTTTTGTTTAGCACTCGTAGAGATGATAATAGGCGAGGCACTCCACTTGACATAGATGTTGGAAATGAAAAATGCCGATAGGATAATAACCAATACAAAAGAAATGCCAAAGAAGACGCTGTATGGAAAATAAAATCAGAATTGAATGAAAACTAGTTTGAAGTGGTTAACAAAATATTACGGCACTTGTGCGGATTTCATTTAAAGTCAAAATATATCAACTTTATCAAAGGCTAATGAAAGATCACCTTATGCCTAAAAATAACTAGCACCTGTTCCCTATTTCTCATTATACAATTTTTGGGATGGGCAACCTCTTATTGGGATTGATCAGAACTAAGTCCGACAAAGCCATCTTCCATTTTTGGGAACGGGAACCGACAAGGCCCGTTAAATAAGGTCAGAGTCAGCTTTCCATTGAGCGAGGGGACAAAATCTCCCTTTGAGTATTTTTTGCTTCTATATATACGATGTTATTTAATCGGAACATTAATATCAAGTTATTTAAATGATTTTTTCAATAGAAAAATAGAAGGCTAACATCGGCTACGCCGATGTTTTAAATACCCTTGCAGTTTTTGAAAGTCACTACCATTGATAACAAAAAAGTTTTTCTCACTACAACTAGTTTTTTGACCGACCGTTTATATGGCAGCTATATGCTATAGTCATCCGATTTTGATAAATTTTTCCAGAATTGTGTGAAGGAGTATAAAACTAATATATACCAAGTTTGGTGACGATTCAATAGAAAACAAAAAAGTTTTTCTCACTAGAACTAGTTTTTTTACTGACCGTTTATATGACAGCTATATGCTATAGTCATCCGATTGTGATAAATTTTTCCAAAATTATGTGAAGGGGTATAAAACTAATATATACCAAGTTTGGTGACGATTCAATAGAAAACAAAAAAGTTTTTCTCACTAGAACTAGTTTATGGACCGATCGTTCCTATGGCAGCTATATGATATAGTGATCCGATCCGGCCGATTCCGACAAATGTGCAGCCTATGTGTATTTAAAGACTTTTTGCAAAGTTTGGTCAAGATAGCTCTAAAACTGAGGGAGGAGATAGCATAGAAACAGACTGACGGACAGACGGACAGACGGACATGGCTATATAGACTCAGCTCGTCATGCTGATCAAGAATATATATAGTTTATGGGGTCGGAGATGCTTCCTTCTATGCGTTACAAACATCGTGACAATTTTTATATACCCTCTGCAAGGGTATAAAAATAGAAGTCTAACATCGGCTACGCCGATGTTTTAAATACCCTTGCAGTTTTTGAAAGGCGCAACCATTGATAACAAAAATTTTTTATACCCTTGCAGAGGGTATAGTAAAATTGTCACGATGTTTGTAACGCAGTGAAGGAAGCATTTCCGACCACATAAAGTATATATATTCTTGATCAGCATGACGAGCTGAATTCATTTCCGTCCGTCCGTCCGTCCGTCCGTCCGTCCGTCCGTCCGTCTGTCCGTCTGTTTCTATGCTATCTCCTCCCTCAGTTTTGAAGCTATCTTGACCAAACTTTGCAAAAAGTCTTTAAATACAAATACGCTGCACATTTGTCGGAATCGGCCGGATCGAATGACTACATCATATAGCTACCATAGGAACGATCGGTCCAAAAACTAGTTCTAATGAGAAAAACTTTTTTGTTTTCCATCGTAGCGTCACCAATCGTGGTATATATTAGTTTTATATGCTTTCATACAATTCTGAAAAAATTTATCAAAATCGGATGACTATTGCATATAGCTGTCATAGGAACGATCGGTCCAAAAACAAGTTCTAGTGAGAAAAACTTTTTTGTTTTCCATCGTAGCGTCACCAATCGTTGTATATATTAGTTTTCTATGCTTTCACACAATTCTGCAAAAATTTATCAAAATCGGATGACTATAGCATATAGCTGCCATAGGAACGATCAGTCTAAAAACTAATTCTAATGAGAAAAACTTTTTTGTTATCAATGGTAGCGCCTTTCAAAAACTGCAAGTGTATTTAAAACATCGGAGTAGCCGATGTTAGCCTTCTATTTTTTTTTATTAGAACTACACACAAAAAAAAAACGTTGGTAAATTCGAAATTTTTCATTGGTAAATCCGCCAATCTCCCATTATGTTTTAAACCCAATAATTTTTCATTTCAAAAATAAATGGTTTCCACTTTTGATTTTCAAAATTGTTTCCATTTTGATTTTAAAGTGTTTTACTTTTGAAATAAAAACGAGGAGGCAAAGCTAACTTCGACTGTGCCGAAGTTTTAATACACTTGAAAAACTTTACTCCAACTGATTTAATTGGAAAAATATATATAGGATTAAAATTTTTAAATCATTGATAATAAAAATTTGATACCATAAAAAAAACACTATATGATATAGTGATCCGATGTTGATACATTTTTCCAGAATTATGTGGAAGCATATAAAACTAACATATACCAAGATTAGTGATGCTACGATGGAAAATAAAAAAGTTTTTCTAACTAGAACTTGTTCTTAGACCGATTGTTCCTATGGCAGCTATATGATATAGTCATCCGATCCGGCCGGTTCCGACATATTAGTTGCGTGCAGTAAAAAGAAGACTCTGTGCAAAATTTCAGCTCGATAGCTTTAAAACTGAGGGACTAGTTCGCGTAGAAACAGACAGACGGACAGACGGACAGACAGACGGACGGACGGACAAGCGGAAAAAAACTCAGCTCGTCGTCCTGATCAAGAATATATATAGTTTATGTGGTCGGAAATGAATATTTCTATGCGTTACAAACTTCTGGGCAAAATTAATATACACTTTTCAAGTGTATAAAAACGAGAAGGCAAAGCTAACTTCGACTGTGCCGAAGTTTTAATACACTTGAAAAACTTTACTCCAACTGATTTAACTGGATATAGATTATAGATATAGATATCAATTATTTAAAATTTTTAAATCATTGATAATAAAAATTTGATAACAAAAAAAAATTTTCTTAGTAAAACACATTTTCCGACCGATCGGTCCTATGGCAGCTATATGCTATAGTCATCCGATTTTGATAAATTTTTTCAGACTTGTGTGGAAACATATAAAACAAATGCATACTACGATTGGAGAAGCTACGATGGAAATCAAAAAAGTTTTTCTCACAAAGATTTATTTTTCGACCGATCGTTCCTATGGAAGCTATATGATATAGTGATCCGATGTTGATACATTTTTCCAGAATTATGTGGAAGCATATAAAACTAACATATACCAAGATTAGTGATGCTACGATGGAAAACAAAAAAGTTTTTCTAACTAGAACTTGTTCTTAGACCGATAGTTCCTATGGCAGCTATATGATATAGTCATCCGATCCGGCCGGTTCCTACATATTAGTTGCGTGCAGTAAAAAGAAGACTCTGTGCAAAATTTCAGCTCGATAGCTTTAAAACTGAGGGACTAGTTTGCGTAGAAACAGACAGACAGACAGACAGACAGACAGACGGACAGACGGACAGACGGACAGACGGACAGACGGACAGACGGACAGACGGACGGACGGACGGACGGACAGACGGAAATGAACTCAGCTCGTCGTCCTGATCAAGAATATATATAGTTTATGTGGTCGGAAATGAATATTTCTATCCGTTACAAACTTCTGGGCAAAATTAATATACACTTTTCAAGTGTATAAAAATAAAAATTTTGTGAAACAGTTTTCTCGTACACACACACACACCAACCAACACAACACCACCCCCCCTCCTTTACAAACAAAGTCGGTCTTTCCCCGATGCTGAGAACTTAAATTCGTTTGTTTCTGAAATTTTGTATAATATTACTAGCATATAACCCGGCGCGCTTCGCTTCGCCACCATCAGTATAGCCGCCAAAATAATGAAACAAACGTTGGCAATGATACCACCCCCGCCCCCATTTTCTGACCATTAGAAATGAGAATATTATTTTCCACCTACTTGGCCCGTTAAGCGTACAAACGCTAAAACCACCGCCGTCACCCATTATCCGACCTTGAGGGTTAGTAAGCGCAAAGCTAAAAACTTTATCCTATTTAATTGGCCTATAGAGCTTTCAAACCAAATTTAATACATATCGGCTAAAAACCCACCCCCGCACCCAAATCCGACCTTTGCAGTGAACTTCCCGAAATAAAAAACACGTGTTCCATTTATTCTGACCCTGATCTTACAAAACGATTTTATCGATCGGCCACAAATAGCCATTGTCACTGAACCGAAATACGCCCACCTTATTCGCCTGTGGGCGAAATTCTACCACCGGAAACAAAGTATAATTATTTCTTTAGTGTTCACAAACCGATTTGAAGCCGATCGGATTAAAATAGGTTTTACCATATAAATTTTCCGCCTTTTCTGCGGATTTTCCAACATTGAAAATCTCAAGTCTAATTATTTGCTACTATCCTTACAAACCGAGTTTGAAGTCAATCGGATAAAAATAGTGTTTCCTATAGAATTTTCCGGCCATTTCTTGTGGGTGGATTTTCCACCAACAAAAATCACACATAATTATTTAGCAAACTACCCTACAAACCAATTTGAAGCCAATCCAGAAAAACAGTTTTCCATATGGAATTTCGGAATTTCCCGCTTTTCGGGCGCATTTTCCAACATCATTATGTCTTCTACCATCCCCACAACCGAGTTGGCAATCGTAATAGTTTTTCCTGAATTCCTTTTTCCTTGTGGGTGGATTTTCCACAATCAATCACTGTCTATTTTACTACTATCCACAAACCGATGAAGCCAATCGGAACAGTTTTCCATATGATTTTCCGAATTTCCCGACTTTCGGGCGCATTTTCCAACATCGATCTTTGCTATATTGCTACCATCCCCACAAACCAGTTTGTCATCGGTAAATAGTGTTTTCCATATGAATTTTCCGGCCATTATCTTGTGGGTGGATTTTCCACCAACAAAAATCACATGCCTATTATTTAGCAAACTACCCTACAACCGAGTGAAGCCAAACGAGAAAATAGTTTTTCCATATGGAATTTTCCGGGAATTTCCCGCTTCGGTCGCATTTTCCACTCATCTTTGTCTAATTGCTACCATCCCCACAAACCGAGTTTGTCAATCGGTAGTTTTCCTGAGATTTTCCGCTATTTTCCTTGTGGGTGGATTTTCCACAATCGAATCACTTCCTATCAACTATCACAACCGATTTAAAGCCAATCGAACAGTTTTTCCTATGGAATTTTCCGGAATTCCCGCTTTTCGGGCAGATTTCCATCATCGACTCAGTCTTTATCGCTTACCATCCTCACAAACCGAGTTTGAGTCAATCGTGAATAGTTTTTTCCATGAAGAATTTTCCGGCCATTTTCCTTTGGGCGGATTTTCCAAATCTGGGTACAGGTGTCCAATTATTTCGCTACTTCTTCAACCATTTCAGTCATCGTGAAACAAATTTTCCCCTTGCTTTCCGGGAGTTTTCCACCCCTTAGTGATTTTCCAAACCCCCCCCTTAGTGCTCACTTTCAACTCTAAGGAACCGTGAATTTCGCTTTCTTGTCTTACCGCACTCTACGTTGTTGCCATCGACAAACTCTTTATATGGAGAAGAGATTAAATCTTTACCTTGTCTGGGACTCGAACACACGACCTCTGGGACACACACACTGAAAGACAAACGCCTGCACCTTAACGCATTCGGCTACTGTACGCTCGCGAAGGAATTGAGCGCAGAGCACATGTTAAGCTGGTGGTGGTAGCCGACCAGGGTTTTTTTGTTTCTGTTCTATTTTTAGCATATCGACTCGACAAAAATCGCACATAATTGATCAAAATGGCGAACATTTTGATTCTATATGGAAATCAAAAGTGAACTTGTAATTTGAAGGCAAAAGTGTCTGCTCTTTAAAATCAAACAATTACGCAGTTGATTGAAATGTCGTTTTTACGTGTAGATTGGTAAACTCAAAAAGAAAAATGATTAATTACAATACTTTTTAGCCAAAGTTGAAAAATGTGATTTTTACAATTATTTTTTTTTTGTGTGTAGTTTTTAGACCGATCGTTCCTATGGCAGCTATATGCTATAGTCATCCGATTTTGATAAATTTTTTCAGAATTGTGTGGATTCACGATTGGTGACGCTACGATGGAAAACAAAAAAGTTTTCGTTCCTGAATTTTTGTTCACAAAATAAGCCCCACGTTCACAAAACGAGAAGGCAAAGCTAACTTCGACTGTGCCGAAGTTTTAATACACTTGAAAAACTTTACTCCAACTGATTTAACCGGTAAAAATATATATATATATCCTATAGGATATAGATATTTAAAATTTCTAAAACATTGACCAATCGGTCCTATGGCAGCTATATGCTATAGTCCTCCGATTTTGATAAAATCTTCCAGAATTGTGTTAAAACTAATATATACCAAGATTGGTGACGCTAAGATGGAAAATAAAAAAGTTTTTCCCACTAGAACTAGTTTTTTGACCAACCGTTTATATGGCAGCTATATGCTATATTCATCCGATTTTAATAAATTTTTCCAAAAATATGTAAAATCATCAAAGACTAATATATACCAAGATCGCTGACGTTACGATGGAAAATAAAAAAGTTTTTCTCACTAAGACTTATTTTTCGACCGATCGTTCCTATGGCAGCTATAAGATAAAGTCATCCGATCCGTCCGGTTTCGACATATTAGTTGCGTGCAGTAAAAAGAAGACTCTGTGCTAAATTTCAGCTCGGTAGCTTTAAAACTGAGAGACTAGTTCGCGTAGAAACAGACAGACAGACAGACAGACGGACAGACAGACAGACGGACAGACGGACAAGCGGAAATGAACTCAGCTCGTCGTCCTGATCAAGAATATATATAGTTTATGGGGTCGGAAATGAATATTTCTATGCGTTACAAACTTCTGGGCAAAATTAATATACACTTTTCAAGTGTATAAAAACACCACATTCGTTCATAGCTTAGCTCGAATGCATTCGGTTTTGCACTCTTGCTGACTTGGAATTCCCAAGCAGTTATAGCAATGCTGACATAAGAAGGCACAATTTTTTTAATGAGTTAATATTTTGGGAATGTATTACCTTCATATAGGATAACAATTCACCAAAGTATAAAGCCAAGACCAAAACTCTCATTTTTTGACTGAGACGTTTGAGAAAAGAATGCCCCATATATAAGTTTTTTGGTGTTCCAACTCTGGAGCAAGACTCATATGGGTCATTCCATGTAAACTCAGCCACCCAATTTGTTTTTCTGTTTTAGCAAAAACTCTTAGTATAACCCTATTTTTGAGATCCCCACCATTAACAGATCGCAAGATCAACGACAAAAAAATAAAACTTTAAAAAATTATTGCATCACAACATGGGTGGATGAGTTTACATGGAATGACCCATATATGAGAGAAACATGGATTTGCCAAATTCTGACCAGCTCCTTGAAGCGACTGTCCTTGGGCTTGATTTATAGTTATTGCAAATGGAATCGAACAGGGAATTGCAATCGCATAAATGCAATTGTAGTCTCGGAAGAAATCAATGGAATCCGAGAAATAAACACGTCCTTTCTTTTAATTTTTTTTTGCGTTATTGACATTTGGTTGCATATGTTTTACACAAAGTCTGGTATCGTTCCATAACCTTGGAGGGTCCAAATGTAGAAGAAGCATAATTGAAGCTCCCAATTTTAAAGTTAACAAAAGTGGCTGCATTCCTGGTGGCTCTAACGAATTGAGAAATTCCACTGGCTAGTTGACAGGTTCTTCTGTATAAATAACTCTATCGATACTTTTGCACTTAGTTGGCTCACCAGGAAGTTGATAAAGAATTCGATGAAATATTTTGTTAAAATCACAATTTTTGCAGCAAAAATTGCGCGTTCAGAAAGTCAAGACTGATTGGAGTAGTTGCCTACGATATTCTAGAGCTTTCTAGAATATTCTACAAAAGTTCTCGATAGTTCTTTACTTATGTATCTCCGAACTTTTAGAAATTTCTATAACATTCTAGAGCTTTCTAGAAAGTTATACAAAAGTTCTTTATAGTTCTTCAACTTGTTCACAATTTTCTAGAAATTTCTATAACATTCTATAGCTTTCTATAAAGTTCTACAAAAATCGGGAAGTTCTAGATAGCTCTACCCTTGTTCCCAATTTTCTAAAAATATATATAAAACATTCTGTAGCTTTCTAGAAAGTTCTACACAAATCGGGAAAGAACTAGATAGTTCTATCCTTATCTCCAAACTTTTAGAAATTTCCATAACACTATAGCCCTTGAACATTGTGACGATGTTTTTCTATAACAATATACAAAAAAATGCATTACTGTTATGTGAGAGTATATGATCAAGTTCAAATCGCTTTCCACAAACTGTTACGGATACCATTTGACATTAGGAAATATCCAACTCCATAAACCCGTAGGTTTAAGTTCATATCTTAAATAATTTCACAGATATTCCTCTGAATCACTATTAAAACGGTTCCAAACCTACACATCTAATTTTACGTTCCTAGCATCTTTTGAATAGGTTAAGCGGGTTTGAAACCGTCCATCAAACAGTAAACTTAAGTTCATAGCCTTAATAACTTCTGAGTTATGGCCCTGAGCCACTTTTGAACCAGTTCACAGTTTTGAGCGATAGCCTATGACTCTTTCCTGATCAACATGAACATACTGTCAAAACTTAATAAAGATCGGTTTAGTGGTTTAGAAGCCTATAAGGAACATACATATATAAATACTTACAAACATTCATTCACTTTTATATATGTATAGATGTATAGATTACTGCATCAGAAGTTTTTGGCGTCAAAAATCAAAAAATCAGATTCAAAACATCGGCGAAAGTGTATCAATCCGACGTTTCGGAAAAGGTTGAGAAGCCTCTCGACACGACATTATTTGCAAACAAGCCGTGGACCTTTCAACAAGACTCCGCTCCAGCTCACAATTCAATTTGTAGCCATTGAGTGACCGAATAAAAAGAAGAAAAGGTTTTGAAATAAAGTTATTCGTTTTCATTTTATGACCGAAAACCCGTGTACCAAAAACAATTGCGAGGCTCGAAGTTAGAAATATATCTTGGGTTACATTTTTCGAGGGGTTTGGTATTCTGGAAGAAGTACTTTTCGGCTTAGTTATCGAAAAAGTTGGGGTATTATTTTAAAGTGCAGATTGCAGTACGATCGGTCCGGTTGTTTAGAAGTTATTGTACAATATATGAAACATTGATCTAGCAATCGGATTGGGCTGGTTCCAACATTTATGAAGGAAATAAGCCCCTGTGCCAAGTATAATCCAGCTAGCTGATCAATAATATAAATACTCAATGGGGTCAAAGACTCTTCTTTCTATGCGTTTCAAGGGTATACAAATAATTTTGGAAAAATACATTTGATACTACAGTCTCAATTAGACTTGACATGCTATTAGAAGCATATATATTATCGTAACGTTTTCTTAAGAACATTAAGAACATTGAATCATTCATTGTTCTTTAAACTATTCTAAAATAATTATATTTCGAGTTCTTCAAGAGAATGCAGCAGCACTCACCGCTCTGGTATGGTAATGCGTTCCTCGGCTATATACTTGAGACCATGTAGGGTACTATTCTTCAGGTAGTAGGCAATGCTACGTTTAATGGCCACGCGACTGCAGATGGTCTCTTGCTCCTCATCACCCCCCTGCTCGTCCTCCTCTGAGTAGTTGCCATCAATGCGACGAACCTTCATGATGCGCACTAACTTGTCCAAGTCACACGCCAACCGCATTTATATGACTGGAACAGGAACAGGAACAGGTACTGGCAATGCACTCATCATCAGCTCTAATCATATTGACGTGGCGCAAATAGCGGGGCGATAGCTGCCAAATTGAAATTTTCATCATCAAGTGGCGCTTAATGACATATTTGCTGACATGGAAAATGTGGAAAAATCAACGCAATACACGCAGATTTCGATTTTTTTTCGAGGGCAATCCACATACACATATGTACATATGTACTTGCATATACATAAATTACTCGCTTGTAATCTAAACAAATCAAACATAAAGTATACAAAAACTTAAAACAAACTATTTGAGAAATAAATAAATGGAATGAATGGGTGAATTAAAGATACGAATTTCGGAATATGTAACTAAACGAGTAATTGGCAGCCATTTCAATGTCATTGCTAATGTTGTGCAAATTATGTGTAGTACTTACACTCATATCCAAAGCACATAAATATTGCACAGTGGGCGAAACTAACGAGACTAACAATAAAGTTATGTTGTAGATTATATTTGCTTAACTCAAGGAACAAATTATTAACAAGTAAGAAAGTCGGTCAAGCCCGACTGAAAACTTTTATGTAGTCACACAAACTGTGTAAGTGCTGCCCAAAACGATATAGGCCAGTGCTGCCCATCGTAATTATTTGCTTTGCTTATAACTCGACTATCATCATCTGATCTAGAAATTGTGTAACTATAGGAGATATGACGTTTTTATACCCGTTACTCGTAGAGTAAAAAGGGTATACTAAGTTCGTGCAAATGTATGTAACAAGCATTTCCGACCCCATAAAGTATATATATTCTTGATCACCATCAATAGCCGAGTCGATATAGACATGTCCGTCTGTCCGTCTGTCCGTATGAACACCTAGATCTCAGAGACTATAAGAGCTAGAGCTACCAAATTTTCAGTGTAGTAGATTGTTGGAACCTTCTAGACATATATTCATGGTAAACATTAAAACATTAAACATGGTAAAAATTAAAACTAAACTTGATCTGCTTGCAAGTATAAGAATTATATATTCCATACACTTATGGAATTATCCATTATCCATACGGACATGGCTATATCGATTTTGATTAATTTTTCCAGAATTATGTGGAAGCATATAAAACTAACATATACCAAGATTAGCGACGCTACGATGGAAAACAAAAAAGTTTTTCTAACTATTCTTAGACCGATCGTTCCTATGGCAGCTATATGATATAGTCATCCGATCCGGCCGGTTCCGACTTATTAGTTGCGTGCAGTAAAAAGAAGACTCTGTGCAAAATTTCAGCTCGATAGCTTTAAAACTGAGAGACTAGTTCGCTTGGAACAGAGAGACGGACAGACGGACGGACGGACAAGCGGAAATAAACTCAGCTCGTCGTCCTGATCAAGAATATATATAGTTTATGGGGTCGGAAATGAATATTTCTATGCGTTACAAACTTCTGGGCAAAATTAATATACACTTTTCAAGTGTATAAAGAGCACTCAAAACCGTAATGCAGGATGTTGTAATATGCGGCTGAAGAAGACGCAAAGTTTTGTTTGAAACATTTTGTTCTCCGGATACTATAGACTTTCAAGAAACAACTGAGAAAGACCTTAAAACATTTTTTACCGGCTCGTACCAACTGGACGGTATCCTTCTGGGTAGAAATTACTGATAAGAAATCTTAATATTAACATGGACCATCTTAAAGTTTTTGTAAAAAAATTAGACCCGCTGATATCGTGAGCAATCTTTTTAAGGACGTCAATGCTAATGCAGATATTAATAAATAATAAAAAAACACAGCGATAAAGACAAATAAATAATTTTATACAAATAAATAAAATAATATTAATAGACGGTGGATTTTTGTTTTTATACCCTTGCAGAGGGTATATTAAAATTGTCACGATGTTTGTAACGCAGTGAAGGAAGCATTTCCGACCACATAAAGTATATATATTCTTGATCAGCATGACGAGCTGAGTTCATTTCCGTATGTCCGTCTGTCCGTCCGTCCGTCCGTCTGTCCGTCTGTTTCTATGCTATCTCCTCCCTCAGTTTTAAAGCTATCTTGACCACACTTTGCAAAATACGCTGCACATTTGACGGAATCGGCCGGATCGGATGACCATATCATATAGCTGCCATAGGAACGATCGGTCCAAACACTAGTTCTAACGAGAAAAACTTTTTTGTTTTCCATCGTAGCATTACCAATCGTGGTATATATTAGTTTCATATACTTCCACACAATTCTGGAAAAATTGATCAAAATCGGATAACTATAGCATATAGCTGCCATAGGAACGATCGTTCTAAAAACTAATTATAGTGAGAAAAACTTTTTGTTATCAATGGTAGCGCCTTTAGAAAACTGCAAGGGTATTTAAAACATCGGCGTAGCCGATGTTAGCCTCCTTTTTTTCAGATTGAATTTAATCCTAGTAGGCCAGAATGAATGTTTTATAAATGAATCTTTTTGTGATTTGAGCATTGCAACAAGCAGGCCATTTTGTGTTTTTCCAACACATTCCCACTGGCCTACTAATATCAAATTCAATCTAAGAAAGTCTAAAATACTCAGTCAAATAATAATTTTATTGTTTTAAATCAGGGACCGTAACGATTATAACTTATATCAAATAAATCTCTTGATAACAATTATTTCTTGATTTTTGTCCAATTGCTCATGAAATAACTATTAATTTTTAACATTTTTTTAAAACTCAAGAAATAACGATTAATTTTTAAGCATCAAAATAAAAATCACAAATAAGAGTTATTTACGGATTTTAAAATAAAACTCAAGAAATACCGATTATTAATGAATTCAAAAAATAAAAATCTTAAATAAGAGTTATTGAAGGATTTTTAAATATAACACATGAAATAACTATTATTTTTTGAGCATTAAAATAAAAATCTGAAATAAGAGTTATTTTATGATTTTTAAATTAAACTTACAAAAAACTGATTATTTTTTGAGTAAAAAAATATAAATCTAATATAAGAGTTATTTAATGATTTTTAAAAAAATCTAAAAAAATAACGATTATTTTTTGATCAAAAAAATAAAAATCTAAAATAAAAATTATTATATGATTTTTATTTTTTTCCTCAAAATAAAAATCAAAATCAAATAACAGCTTTTTTAGAAGATGTATGTGGCCATGATTGCATATGGGTATAAACTGAAGGTACAGCAACCACTCAAGCCAATTTTAAAGAAAAAAAAAATTGGTCACAAAAATATTTTCTACGTTTATTTCGTTTTAGTGTTTGTCTTGTGTGTAATCAGAGTCCAATACCTTAGCACCTACGCTACCGATTTGAAAAAGGGAATTTTCATGGTTTCACTAATGACTGGTTTTTTTCAAAGTCATCAAAACATAAAAAAAAATTTTATTTGTGTTAAATGTTTACTAGTTTCTGTTTGTTAACGACTTTTCTAATTAATAAAACTGAGGTATTATAAAAGAAAATGGAGGACAACTTACCACCGACGTTTAAATACCCCTGCAATTTCTTTAATTTTTATAATGTGAGGTTTTCCCAATTTTATAACAAAAATTTTATTCGCTTAATGCAATGCAAGTTGAACAATTTCCTAAGCTGAATAGATTGCGCCTTTTCTGTGTCCATTTGGCTGACCAAGTCAATACTCGATTGTTGTATGGGAGCTATTCGATATATCAAAGAGGCAATTTATATAAGATGCCGCACTTCATACAAACTCCCAAATTTTTTTATTAAGGAATTGCTGCGATTTCAACGTGGCCTAGCCAATCCAGTGTCCAATCGATTTGTGTGAGACAGCAAACGCTCTCTATAACGATTTGAGTACGCCACGATGCTTAAACAAACAGTGGGAGTTCCCAAATCCCTGTAAATAGTAGAATTGCAAGCAAAGCCGTACTCACATCTTAATTATTTCAATTGTGGGATTGTACGCCGTCCCCTAGCACTTAATTAAAAAGTCTAATTTTGGCTTTGAGGGACAGATCGCTCTCCGCCGAAGAAGCCAATCCATTTTTCGAAGTTTTAAGCGGGCAGAGCTACAGACCCTTTAACATGAGGACAGACGGACTCAGCTCGTTGGCCTGATCAAGAATATATATAGTTTATGGGGTCGGAAATGAATATTTCTATGCGTTACAAACTTCTGGGCAAAATTAATATACACTTTGCAAGTGTAAAATTATCATTGCGACCAATTTTTTTTTTTTTTTAAATTGGCTTGAGTGGTTGCTGTACCTTCAGTTTATACCCATATGCAATCATGGCCACATACATCTTCTAAAAAAGCTGTTATTTGATTTTGATTTTTATTTTGAGGAAAAAAATAAAAATCATATAATAACTTTTATTTTAGATTTTTATTTTTTTGATCAAAAAATAATCGTTATTTTTTTAGATTTTTTTAAAAATCATTAATTAACTCTTATATTAGATTTATATTTTTTTACTCAAAAAATAATCAGTTTTTTGTAAGTTTAATTTAAAAATCATAAAATAACTCTTATTTCAGATTTTTATTTTAATGCTCAAAAAATAATAGTTATTTCATGTGTTATATTTAAAAATCCTTCAATAACTCTTATTTAAGATTTTTATTTTTTGAATTCATTAATAATCGGTATTTCTTGAGTTTTATTTTAAAATCCGTAAATAACTCTTATTTGTAATTTTTATTTTGATGATCAAAAATTAATCGTTATTTCTTGAGTTTTAAAAATATGTTAAAAATTAATCGTTATTTTTAAGAGTTATCAAAAAAATTCAGAAATTTGTAAATCATGGTGCAAATGGACAGATATGCCATCTGGGATTTGATTGGTATATTTTCCACTCTCATAGAGTGATGATGAGCGAATGATTTTTTTGATGAAAAAAAAAAAAATAATCGTTATTTACGGTCCCTGTTTTAAATCATTTAAACCACCTTTCAAATTCTATTTTAGAATAACAATTAACCATGTTTAATAAAAAAAAGGTACCCTAACTAAAAGTCTAAAATAATTGAAGTTAAAAATTTCGCGGAATTTTGTAAGTCGCTGATTGCGTTTAAAAAATCAGAAAAGTTATTCTGGGGTAATATTGCTACAAAAATTTTTTAATTTTTTAGAATGGCTATTTAGTCCGAAAAACGCTTGTGTTGGTAATGATAAAAGTCGTTATTCAAAATTCAGGGTTGGTCCTAGAAGTATAAAAAAAATCGATAAATTACTGTCTGTTGAAATACTTTAAAACTGCATACTTAAAATATGGATAGGACTGGGGGCCGATACGCCTAGTAAACCCGGCTATGCCCTTTGATTTAAACAAATAGGAATATTGAAAACAGAGAAATTACCTTTATTTCTAATTCAAATAAATTTATGTTTGTGTGCTCATTCAGTAAAAAGATTGTATTGTCACCGCCTTCGATAGTGTTTTCTCGTCCACATAAATCATTTGTGTGTAAGCTTTTAGTTGTGTTTCCCCCTGAATCCTCCAGACCAAACGCGGCTTCGTTTTCTGTTATGTTCTAGTGTTTTTGCTTATGTCTTTTTGAGCTGCGTTAGTTTTTTGTTATCATCAGTGACTGAAAATAACGTTTATGCGGTAAATTTTGTTGCTGCTATTCATCAGCAACTTTTTTTGAATTTTATTTTTCTCATCTGCTGGTTTTTTTGTCATTTTCTTTTTTCGATGATTGAAATGCATGCTTTGATTTCGCATCATTAGGTTAGGCCACCCAAACTTTTTGTTATATATCTTTCATACTTCAACGCGTACGACCACCAAATTTTTTTATGCCCTTGCAGAGGGTATATTAAAATTGTCACCATGTTTGTAACGCATAGAAGGAAGCATTTCCGACCACATAAAGTATATATATTCTTGATCAGCATGACGAGCTGAGTTCATTTCCGTCTGTCCGTCCGTCCGTCTGTCCGTCTGTTTCTATGCTATCTCCTCCCTCAGTTTTAAAGCTATCTTGACCAAACTTTGCAATAAGTCTTTAAATACAAATACGCTGAACATTTGTCGGAATCGGCCGGATCGGATGACTATATCATATAGCTGCCATAGGAACGATCGGTCCAAAAACTAGTTCTAATGAGAAAAACTTTTTTGTTTTCTATCGCAGCATCACCAATCGTGGTATATATTAGTTTCATGTACTTCCACACAATTCTGAAAAAATTGATCGATATAGGATGACTATAGCATATAGCTGCCATAGGAACGATCGGTCTAAAAACTGGTTCTAGTGAGAAAATTTTTTCTGTCATCAATGGTAGCGTCTTTGAAGACTGCAAGGGTATTTTAAACATAGGCATAGCCGATGTTAGCCTTCTATTTTTGCTGTTCAAATAGTTCAATATTATTAATATGGGTAAAGGAAAATCACTATCCGTTGTTATGTGCTGAAAATAAAGCTAAAAAAAACACTTCAAATATTTGGCTATATATTTTGGCGGGAGAGATGAGAAAAAGTTATCGTGACTCAATGAGCGAGCCAGGGCTGCGAGCTTGTGGTTCCGGAGTAGAACTAGTTCTGGAGTCGAGCGGGTTCCAACGAGGATTTGAACTGTTCCCGATTTGGGGGTGAATGGTGGCTTAGGAAGAAGAAAGGAAGATCATTTTTGAAAGTCATCATTGCCAGTCGAAGAGGGCAAAAGTTTAAACAAAAAGTTATTGAAGTGAGATTCTGCCGGATTCGGTAAGAAATATTAAATGTAAATGTGTAGGCAATAGACTTAATTAATAGTGGAATATTATTGATAGGGCGATTTTGAGAACATCCCACCCCGAGATCGGACAGAGCCAAACGTAGACGGAGACCCGTAGAGTGGCCACCAGAGGAACCCAAAATTTTACAAGGATAAAATTGGCCACCCACCTCTGGGTGGCCCCAGGTGTTTATACCACCTAAAGAAGCTGGCAATGTTTAGTTTTTAAGTATTTATTAATTTATTTATTTGTCATATTTATTCTTATTCTATTTATTTATTAATGTTAGTTTTTACCCCGTTTATTTGGCGAAATACGCGGTAACTTACCGCGTATTTGCAATATAAACACTATACGATAAATGTTATCGTGATAAGTTACCCTGAACATTTTTGTCTACCAGGATAAAGTAATATGCGTCGATCTGGCACCAATTTTTATAATTTCCATCATGCGCGAATGCCTCCTTTCCAGCAACGACGCACAAAGTTTGATGCCCGCTCCTGGCTTGCCTCGCAAATAATTAATTTTTCCTCACCATTTGACAATTTTAAATGTTTGACATATTTAATTAATCCACCCAGTGGCAACTCCCTCGCACAGAGTTGCTTTTGAGCTACACGTATAAACAGTGGTAAGTTTTTTACCACGGTAATATAAATACGCGTACTGTGCGTATAAACGGGGTATTTGTATTTGTCCCAGAGGTACCCTGGTTAGGAGTGTGTAAGAAAATGTGTAAGTTGATATTGAAAAAAAAAATGAAATGAAAAGTGAAGTCTAAAAGATGATAGTGTAAATTTGTACGGAGGGTGAGATGGCAGCGTAAATAAATTAGTGTCTGTGGAAATAGGGGGTTGTCCGTATTTTTAAAGTCAACCTATGGCAGGGCGGGTGTGTTCCGGCAAAAGATAACAACTAATTTTGCCAAATGTTTTCTTTTGTGTTGTGTGTGAGCCGAGACAGGCATCTACAAATATAAATGTTTTTGTTAGCCGACTTGTCCATCTATCGAGGTCGTACTCATCCCTGAGTCAGCCGTAAGCTAGCCGGCGACCGATAGTTGGACCCTTGACAGACGGTCGGATCATAACACCGTGGAGGGAAAAACAAGGATTGACGCTTATAAGGATTCAGGGCTGTGAATTAGTAAAATATCTAGAAAAAAATCGGTAGAAGTAGAAAAGTTAGATTCGTATTTTTGCGCAATAAGTCGAAATATGGTAAAAACTATAAAGGCGGTAATATTCGAGTTATTTCCAATGCTGATAAAAGAGCTATTTTGAGGAAGCGTCCAACTCTCATGACTCGACAGCAAAGATCAGGGCAAATGTTGGCGTTAAAGCAAGCTAGTCTACCATCCAACGAGTGATAAGAAATGCTTCACACTTAAAAACGCTGAAATTAAAGAATCTCGATAGCTTTAAAACTGAGGGACTAGTTCGCTTTTAAACAGACAGACAGACGGACGGACGGACAGGCGGAAATAAACTCAGCTCGTCGTCCTGATCAAGAATATATGTAGTTTATGGGGTCGGAAATAAGTATTTCTATGCGTTACAAGCATCTGGGCAAAAATAATATACACTTTGCAAGTGTATTAAAACAAGCGAAGTTAGCTTTGCCTTCTCATTTGTTTATTTATTTATCTATGATAAAGAGCTTACAAACCAAATTTCATGTAGATCGGTTCAAAAATGATGTTTGATCTTGAGCCCTCCCCTTACCACCGCCCCATTTTCTGACATTTCTACAATTCCAATTTACAATTGTAAAAACACTTGTCTAATAATTTTGCATACTTTGCTCACAATATGAATTTGCAAAGAATCGAATGAAAAATAAGTATTCCATTAGAGAATTTTACGTAAATTTTCCAAGTGGTTGGATTTTCTTAAATCGGCCCGACACGTGTCTTATTATTTCAGATATTTTAATTACAAACCGAGTTTGAAGACGATCAGATAAAACATAATACACTTGCAAAAGTTCACTCCAACTAATTTATCCGGTAGAATATATATAGGATATAGATATCAGATATTTAAGATTCAAAATCATTGAGAATCAAATTTTGATCACGCTACCATAAAAAAAAACTTTTCTAAGCAAAACACATTTTTTCGACCGATCGGTCCTATGCCAGCTATATACTATAGTCATCCGATTTTGATAAAACCTTCCCAAATTGTGTGGAAGCATATAAATCTAATATATACCAAGATTGGTGACGCTACGGTGGAAAACAAAAAAGTTTTTCTCACTAGAACAAGTTTATATGGCAGCTATATGCTATGGTCATCCGATTTTGATTCATTTTTTTCGGAATTGTGTCGAAGCATATAAAACTAATGTATACTACGATTGATGACGCTACGATAGAAAACAAACAAGTTTTTCTTACAAAGACTTATTTTTCGACCGATCGTTTCTATGGCAGCTATAAGATATAGTCACCCGATCCGGCCGGTTCCGACATATTAGTTGTGTACAGTAAAAAGAAGACTTTGTGCAATATTTCAACTCGATAGCTTTAAAACTGAGGGACTAGGTCGCGTAGAAACAGACAGACAGACGGACAGACAGACGGACGGACAGACGGAATTGAACTCAGCTCGTCGTCCTGATCAAGAATATATATAGTTTATGGGGTCGGAAATGAATATTTCTATGCGTTACAAACATTTGCGCAAAATTAATATACACTTTTCACGTGTATAAAAAGAATATATATTTTTGTGTATTTGCCATATTTTCATTTTATTCCGTAAAGAAATTCAAAAAGTTACAGCTGCCCTTAGCTGCCTATTCGACTGTTAGAGGTAAATTAGGTAAAATGGACATGGTAAAATAAAGGCCTCTTCAACATGTTGGCCCCATCTTCCGATCCACTTTTTCATCTCTGCGGCATGTGAAGTCACGAAAAGATTTAAAATCTATTAGTTTTAGTTCAAAAATGATTAATCTATTAGAGATACCTTTTTTTTTAATAATAAAAAATATTTTGAAAAAATCTTATAAAAAATAAAAAAAAAAATCGGAAAAAAATATTTTTTTTTAATTTTTTGGGTAATAATTTTAAAACACTGAAACTTAAAAAAAAAAACAAAAAATAATCAAATATGTTAAAAATAATTGATATTTTTACAAACTTTGATAACCCATAGGTAAGCATCTAGAATGCGTAGCACTCCTTTCAAACATAGGTTTCGTAGGTTGAACACTGTGTTATCTATCATTTGCAATTTAAATTATTCAATTATCCTATTAGGTTTAAAAGTTATGATTTTTGAAACGAAAAACCTCAAATGGTGCCAAAACCCATGCTGCCAAGAACTTATTGAGATTTTGAGAATATATAGTAATTGGCCTTAAATTATTTTGGCATCTCACCTCTGGTGCGGTGCACCCCTGTTGCGTTGTTTAATTTTGACTTCGTCAGTGGAAATGCTGCGTTAAGCTCTTCTATATGAGTAAGGCGAGGGCAGTATTAAATGTTAATAACATTGGCTGTATGTTTGTATATTCAAGTCGTTTTATTTAACACTGCAAATTATTGTAATTAAGAGACAATAGTGGGCGTTAGCTTAAAAGAAATACATATTCGGATTTAAGAACTGGTTTAAAAAAAGGAATTCCTGCAATTTTCTTTCAGTAGAAATTTTCTAGGTTACGACAAAGTTATTTGTGTTCAGGAAATACTTAGGGCCGATTTTTCATCTTAAAGATAGCTGCTAAGTGTCAGATAAAAATGAAATTTTTTCGGTTATTTGCAAGTTTATGTTAAAGATGAGAAATCGGCCCTTAGAAGTAAGATATAGAAGAAGCAAAATTTGTGTACTTAATACTTTGTGGTTTTAGCTTGAAATTCAGGCATAGCAATTTCCAATTATCCAATTTGATTGCTTTTCTAAATATTTCGTTACAAATAAATTTTTGTTCAAAAAAAATCGGTTTAAAAAATCTTAAGTTAAAAATGTTTTTAAATATCTTGGCTGAGCAGTTAAAACTTTAACTTTCCTTAATTAGAATTTGTTTAATTTAAAAGATTTAAAAACCAATAATTTCTAAATAAACTCAATTAAAATACAAATTTGAGATCCATCGAAATAAACAAAAATCTGATCAAATATGCAAAAGCTCGAGGCTTAAATATGATTCTGCTGGGTTTGAACCCATCGCCAAACTTGAACCAAAGGATTTGGATCGAACATTGAGTACTATGCTTTATATCTGGGGAAATGGTGGGCTTCAATTTTCATATTTTTCGAAGTTTTCGCCAACTAAAGGTTGGAATGTAGCACTTTTTTAAAGTCTTATCATAAATATAGGGTGGCTGATGAATGATGCAACCATAAATAAACTTAAATAACCTTTTTCAAGAAGAAAAACAACAAAAATAACCGATTAACTACAATAAAAAAGGTATTACTTATTATTTGGTAGCAGCATTCATTAGCCACCCTATATGTGTGGGTGTTTTTTTTTATAAATTGAACTATACTTCTCTATTAAAGCCTCGTCGATTATTTAGCCAAATTGCTTAATGACAACAGCAACTTCTTTTTGTAGATTTGGTCACCCAAATGTCCAAATAACCTCAAAATGTGCCAAATATAATGCACATACAAGTGATTCAAAAACTCTTTTAAAAAAGACATTAAATATGAAGGTTCGGAAGACTAAACGTGCCCGAACCTCATCGGCTCTATTTGGCTTGGTTCTGGAGCTATTTGCAGCATTGAATCCTGATTGAAATGGCCAGCACACACCTCAAATCTACTTAATTTCTACATATTACTCAGACTTCTAGTTACATGTACAATTTCATTATCTACACTCAGCTAACTACATGTCACTCTACATGTCTCTCTCTATTTACACGATCACTTTCCAGTTGGTTCAATTCTGTTGGAACTGAAAGAAGTCCACTTGTAGATCTAGTATGGCCGCATTACTGGGTGTCTCCTTCATGCTGAGCGCTTCAACAGCATTATCGCTGGCATGATCATATCCATGACCCACTACCGTAGCGGGTGGTGGGGTCACCACTACCGCCGTTACCGGCGGCTGCATTAGATCATCTCCCACATTTCGTAGTAGACTTTCCTCTGATGGTGGCAGCAATTTGCCTCCTACCGACAAATTTAAACGCTGAGCCGCCTCATCCGTTAGTGTGTCATCCAGGGACATACTCAATCCCGCCGTATAGTCCACCAGATTACGTGTTCTGCTTAGCAAGGGCTGTTCGGGTTCAGGGGTGGGAGCCGGCGGTGCTTGTGGCGATTCCATGGCCGACATATCCAAAGCGTATTGACCCTCGGGTATGCCCAAGACGCGTGAGATGCGCGCATTGACAAAATGCAAACCGGAGGTGTTGCGTATGAGGCGGGTGCTACGCAGCTGCAGTTGCTCCACAAAGTCGGTGAGTTCGTTAAGGAAGAGATCGGCGCGTTGCTCTTCGCTGAGATACGAGTGACGCTGTAGCTGGGCAGTGAACAAACCAAACAAAGTGGGAGCCAAGACGGTGGGTGCGTTAACAGCAGGTGGATTGGGAGCAGGTGCAGTGGCCATGTGCTGGGGAAATTTGACGAAATGACGCTGCAGGCGACGACCCAGAAAAATCTTATGACAGCCCGGACAAATAGCATTTGCAGGCACTAAACGACCCGCGCCAGTTGGTGTAGCAGCTGCTGCCACTGGAGGCCTGTCAGCCGCCGCTCTATAATCCTGATCCCTTAAATCTGCCAACACTGGCAGTGCAGTGCCAACGGCGCAGCTGCTGGGATTGGCACGCACTAAGCGACCCGAACGTGTGCGCTGAGTACATGTTTCTGTTGGTTTCGCCAAAGCCAGTTTCTTGGCAGGATTTGATACTGTTGCGGCAGCCGGTACACGTTTCTGTGTAGAGGTCGCCTTGGGACGCATGCCCATGCCAATGGGATCCAGGCAGCGATAGATGGTCATTTGTTGGGTCACCGCGTCCGTGCGGATTACCTCGTTTCGTTTGCTAGAAAAATAAAAATGCGAATCTAAATGGAGGAGCACTTGGCTTGGTCAAGTTGTCTGTTGACTTACCGATCTATGACTATATGATCCTCTTGCGACAGCTTATACAGATTGTAGGCCAATTTGGCCAAAGCGTCGCAATTCTCAATGGAGGCCACATTGGTGTCATTCTGCAGATTGTTGTTGTCCTTATCCTCTAGCCGCAAGGCTGCTCCTGTGGCCAAGTCCAAGTCACGTTGCTGTTCGAGCTGGAGTTGCTTCATTTGATTATGACTCGCAACCAAATCACTTTGCGTCTTGTCCATGCAAAAGCAACAACAAATGTAAACAGAAACAGTTAGTTTTGCTCTGCTTCGTGCTCGTGTCTGGTGCCGCTGACGCTGCTGATAAAAAAAGCTAGTTTTTTTGACCGTAAAGAAGCTAATTTCGAACGGATGAGTAAAATTAAAAAAATGTGTAACGATAAGTAGATAGACAAGAGCGCGTGCGATATTTTTAATTTAGTTGCTTTTCCTAATACTCGTTTCAGTTATTAATTAATTTTGGACAGAAGTTTTTAACGCAAAGAAATATTCATTTGCAATCACATAGAGTATATATATTCTTGATCAGTGCTACAAGTGTGTTAGATTTTTGCCCTCTCAAATTACATAAAATTTTTGTAATATCTTGCCTAATTTTGGAAACTCTAATTTCTAGCTAGATTTTCAAGCTGATTAAACGATACCTCGTGACCCGTGACCAAGTAACAGTTATTATAAATATCGCGCATCTCTAAGCCGCAACAGTGCACATCTCTATAACTTATTAAAATTGACAAAAAAATTGTTTTTTCGGAAGTATAGGAAAATATTTATTGAATAATTGTTAATTCGCAACATATATATTTTTGTTCACCTGGCCACCTGTTACACATTAAAAGTTTGGCTGCCGGTACTGGAATTTACGTAGCTGCTGGCCACTCCGCCCCCGCTGCTGTCAACCCTTTATACATTTCGCCGCTGTTATTATTGTTGTTGTTTTGGCAAAAGAATACAAAAATGTCTAAGAACAAACTAAACCTGGTGCTGCCGCCTGTTAATACGGATGCAACTGTTGCGGCCGCACAGGTGGCACCAACGCCACCTTTTAAAACACCATCAGGAACAGAGTAAATATATTTTAATTGGCTTCTTTTTTTTTTTGCTGTTCTCTCCTAAAATACCTTACAAAATAATTAAGCAGTGCTCGACGACCAGATACCCAGTGAGAAGTCTGCTAGGTGAATATCACCTAACAGTACTCTTATCTGAGTTAACATAGCTGTACAAATAGAAGCACTGCTCGACTTATGGATACCCCTTCTCCAGAGCTCTGTTAAGTTTTTAAAATTTGTACTAACAGAGCCCTGTTATGTATGTCCCAATGGAATAGAGTTGGGTAATAAGCTCCCTATATTGTACCTATAACAATTCCACTATAAAAATTGCAAACAATATAAGAGTAATTACCCAACTCTACAATGGACATTCCCTTACACTCCTCGTGTTATTTGCCACACTATTTTTGGTTTTGTTTTTGCAAAAATGCATTAAAAAGTCTAAATTAAAGCACACACAGTTTGCTGGGGAAGCCAAAGACGAGCATCGATGCCCTGACCGAAACGCTGGAGGGATTGGATATGGACGATACCGAACGTAAACGCATCAAAGTCTTTCTCAGTCAAAAGGAGAAAATCGGCGAACTATCCGACGAGGATCTGGAGAAACTGGGTGAATTGGGTTCGGGTAATGGTGGCGTTGTCATGAAGGTACGCCACACGCACACACACCTCATTATGGCCCGCAAACTGATCCATCTGGAGGTGAAACCGGCCATTAAGAAGCAAATCCTACGCGAACTGAAAGTGTTACATGAATGCAATTTTCCGCACATTGTTGGCTTCTATGGTGCATTCTATAGCGATGGCGAAATTAGCATATGCATGGAATACATGGACGGCGGCTCTTTGGATTTGATCTTGAAGCGTGCCGGTCGTATACCAGAATCCATACTGGGGCGGATCACATTGGCGGTGCTCAAGGGATTAAGCTATCTGCGGGATAAGCATGCCATTATCCATCGGGATGTAAAACCGAGCAACATATTGGTGAACAGCAGTGGCGAGATTAAGATCTGTGATTTTGGCGTATCGGGTCAACTGATCGACTCGATGGCCAACTCGTTTGTTGGCACGCGTAGTTATATGTCGGTGAGTCGGCGCAAAGTCACGAGATTGTACCAAATATTTACAAAAACTTTTAATTGCAGCCGGAACGGCTTCAGGGCACACACTATTCGGTGCAATCGGACATTTGGTCGCTGGGCCTCTCCCTGGTAGAGATGGCCATTGGCATGTATCCCATTCCGCCGCCCGATACCGGCACCCTGGAGACCATTTTTGGCGAAAATGCTTCGGAAGATGGCAACCAGTCGGTGCTGGAACCCAAAGTGATGGCAATTTTCGAGCTGCTGGATTATATTGTTAACGAACCGCCACCCAAGCTGGAGCACAAGATATTCTCCAGCGAGTTCAAGGACTTTGTCGACATCTGCCTCAAGAAACAGCCCGACGAGCGGGCCGATCTCAAGACTTTGCTGGTAAATGACAACGTATATGTATACAAAAATATAATTAAAATGCTTACATATATGGCCCTTTGTTTGCAGAGTCATCCCTGGATCCGTAAGGCGGAGATGGAGGAGGTGGATATATCGGGTTGGGTCTGCAAGACAATGGATTTGCCGCCATCGACGCCAAAGCGTAATACGTCGCCCAACTAAAACTGTAGCATTCCTTTGTAGACCCCCCAATCCCCCAACAACAACAACAACAACACACACTCGCACACCCGCGCGCGCTTTATTTATTTGAATATGTAGTCCTACACTTCTCTATGATATGTATGTATGCATGTGTATATCTATCCATCTCTCTTTAAGTCGTGCGTGTGTGTGTGTGTGAGAGAGCAACTGATTTATGGAAACTGTATTTGCCTTCGCCTTTACAAAGGCGTCCAAAAGGCAAGCAGCAAAAAAGAAACAGAAAAAAAAGAGAAACGAAAATACAGAAATCGAAGTCGTCATACAAGACGTTTTTAAACTGAGTCAAATTAAATCGGAATCTAACGGATGGGCCCTGCAAAAATATCAGTTTGTGATTATTTACCTAGGTACTGAAAGGTACAAAAAAATGTACTTTTACATTTGCCCTTTTAAATCAGAGATTGCATTATTCCGGTTACGGTTATGGATACGATTTTTATATGGTTTCGATTACGGTAATTACGGTTATTAGTATCATTTATTCAGTACAAAGTCTTAGCTCTTATTTTGGTATACACTTGATAAGTTTCAATTAAATTCTTGTATTTCTTACCATTTTTTTTTACTTGGGCTTTCTAACAAAAACATTTTAAATTCTTACATTTGTCAACATGTCATGAAACGAATCTTTATACTTCCAATAGACATTTTAAACGAAAATAGCTTAAAAAGTGTTTGATAATCCAAGTGATGAGAAGAGATTTTAGTAAAAGCAGCTTAGAAATATTAAAAGACTTCAATCACGCATTCGAAGAGGGAAGAACTCATTATAGTCCCCTACACAGAACACGAAAGGGACAATTGGGAGGCATGTGCGGTTAAAGCAATTGAAAGTTTCGACTGAATATTATAGTTAACTGGACCTATTAGGTTTGCTAGGTCAATATTACCATTTATAAGAACATTTAACCCAACATCGAACGCTCAAGCGTAGGAATGTCTAAAAGTAATGTCTGGTTATGGAGGGATGGAGTCTTTTTTATGTAAAGCAAACAAAAGAAACTATTTCTGGACAGACTTGATACGTTTACAAAGCGTAGAGAATTGAGTGTTTCAAATATAAAAACCAAACCCCAATATTGGCCACTCGAGGGATGTGAATAAGAGCTTAGTGGTTTATGGATCATTAAACTACTTCGATTATAATCGACATAGCCATGGCTTATTCATTTCGCTAAACGCTTCAGTCCAGGCTTTCAGTGGTATCCCCACAACCTAGAATTAAGGAATTCTCTATTCTTATGTCGCCCAGACAAACTCGTTTTAGGGCCATGTCTCATAAAGCTGACAAATATTTCTTAATAATGGTTCGAAATAATCCATCCTAAAATCTACCGTATCTCCGCCAAAAATAGAGATCTTTAGTGGTTTTGGATAGATTGATGAATCCAGATGAATCCATACTATAAGACTAGGGTCCAAAATAGCTCATAATGGGCTGGTAAAATACTCAAATACTCAAATATCAAGTACATCAGCTCAAAAAAACACAAAAGCAGTTGGAAACATAAAATCTGCCTTAGTTTTACCTGACATAAAATTTTCCGAAAAATTAAACCAGATTTTTTTTGTAGAGCGACATTTTATTAAAATCCAGAAACTATTCAATTTATATTATAATTTTTCTAACATTTCTATATTTAAGCAAGGATTTTTCTAAGAGTTATAAATCCTTTAATTAGAGGGCTTAGAAAAGTATTAACGCTTGTAAGAAATTATTTCCAAAAACTTTTTTCGGTTCCTATTGTAACGGTTTATGGTTCTCAAAAAAAATTTAATATCGGTTACGGTTTCGATACCGGTACGTGGCTTGAAACGGTTTATTTCGGTTAAAGGTTCCGGTAACGTTATTATTCCCTGGTTTCCAGTTATTCTCCAAAAAGTTAAAATTGCAATTGAACTTCATTCGACTATTTTGATCGGAAAATATTTGAACCGAATTTTCTAATCGTTTTTTGGAAATATTTAAGAACCTTTGTAAATACCTTACTAAGTGAGAACAGACGTACATTAGGCTGGTTCAAATTTGAACCCGCACATTTTTTCACTTTTAATTGTGTTTCTGTTTGTTTACTAACTCTCCAGTAATTTTTCCAGATTTTTAGTTTAATGGTTAGGGGTCGCTACTAACAAAATAAATGCAAGTATATACCAGTGCTTCGTATACGAATTTTATTCTTTCAAGTTATTATACCCTTGCAGAGGGTATATTAAAATTGTCACGATGTTTGTAACGCATAGAAGGAAGCATCTCCGACCCCATAAACTATATATATTCTTGATCAGCATGACGAGCTGAGTCTATATAGCCATGTCCGTCTGTCCGTCCGTCTGTTTCTATGCTATCTCCTCCCTCAGTTTTAAAGCTATCTTGACCAAACTTTGCAAAAAGTCTTTAAATACACATAGACTGCACATTTGTCGAAATCGGCCGAATCGGATGACTATATCATATAGCTGCCATAGGAACGATCGGTCCGAAAACTTGTTCTAGTGAGAAAAACTTTTTTGTTTTCCATCGTAGCGTCACCAAACTTGGTATATATTAGTTTTATATCCCTTTACACAATTCTGGAAAAATTGATCAAAATCGGATGACTATAGCATATAGCTACCATATAAATGGTCAGTAAAAAAACTAGTTCTAGTGAGAAAAACTTTTTTGTTTTCCATCGTAGCGTCCCCAATCTTGGTATATATTAGTTTTATATCCCTTCACACAATTCTTGAAAAATTTATCAAAATCGGATGACTATATCATATAGCTGCCATATAAATGGTCGGTCAAAAAACTAGTTCTAGTGAGAAAAACTTTTTTGTTATCAATGGTAGCGCCTTTTAAAAAGTGCAAGGGTATTTAAAACATCGGCGTAGCCGATGTAAGCCTTCTATTTTTTTTTTTAACATAAATTGATCCCTGAATAGAAAGATTTTCAAGGAATAAATTGCTAAGGCCATTCAAACAGCGTGATCTTGGCCATCAGAAGCGTTAAATGACAAAGATCCAAGAAAATAATAAGGAGGTAAAGGAATTCCTTGCATTTATTTTGTGGTTGATATAACAATAGTTTTAATGAGAACTTAGGAAAAACTGATTTAAAGTAATTTTTCTTAACTTTAACTTTACAATTGTTTAAAAATTCCAATACCAAGTCCACTTAATGGCCCAGAGCTTCCAAAATGATTCTTTCTGCTTTTGTTTTCAATCATTTTTCCGTCCCAGTCAATAGAGTCAGTGAATCTCGCTTAAATTCCGCTTTTAAACACTGCGCCAATTTGGCTCTATATTAAGTTCATTGACGACGAATAGTACTGACATTGTACTGGGGCTATATTCAGATGGACTGTATCCAACAGTTTTAAGCGTTGATGTTAAAACGTCAGCTGCTTTTCTGTTACTTAACTTGGGCACATCAAGGCTAAGGAAGTGATAGTCGATGCAGGCAATGAAATATTTCCTCTCGATTTCACGAGATGCAAGATCTCCCAAAAATTGATTGGTTTTATATTTTTTTCTGCAATAATTACGAATTTCGTACTTAAACAGTATATAAGTACAATCGATCTCAAAAGTTTACTAAATTCGGCAATTTCCAATTTGAAAACAAAATTCTCATTTCTAGTTTGTTTTTAGATTTTAAAGTGCCTGTAACTTGATAAACATATCTTTATCTTATGTTTTAAAATTTAAGATTTATTTATACGTAATTCAAGTAAAAAGAACAAAACTATTTTAAAATTTTAAAAGCAAAACGGTCTAAATTCTATCATGGACATACTAAAATTAAAAATTTCCTTTTTTTGGACTAGGTTATTTACCTGCTTATAATAATAAAAATCATTTTAAGGCTTTTTAATTGAGTTTGATTAAGTTTATCAGTCTTACTTTTTCAAATTTTAATCGAAAGTACAAAATTAATCTTTTTTTAATTTTAAAAATTCGGTAGCAACCTTTAAATTTTTTTTAGTTAAAAAAAAAAATCGTGCATAATTACTATCTAACGTAGGACAATAAAATAAAATGGAGTGCCGTTGAAATTTATAAAAAAAAAATAATTTTGAACCAGCCTAACGAACATAGATATGTTTCATTATTCGATTTTACTGGCACAATTATTTTGACACGAAAATGTTCGGAAATATACCATCAAATCTTTTTAATTTCATTTTCTGGCATTCTTACCTCCTAAAAAATGATGTATTTAGAAAAATCGAAAATCTCTAGTGATTTCCGTGTCACCCCCCTATTGTTTTTTTTTATATTAATGAATATTACAGGGCTGCAAACCGGTTTTGAACCGAACCGGTTCGAACCCGGAATTCCGACTTTACTTTTACTGTGAACCGAACCTCGAACCGAACCTCTTTTGAAAAAAATAGCTGAACCTGAACCTGTTCCGAACCAAAACTTTCGGTTCGGTTCAAAAGAAGTTGCAAGTCTTAGTTAAGACCAAAATTATAAAAGTATAGTTAGTATAGACCAAAATTGCTCGAAGAAATAATACTAATAAAAAACGAGAAGGCAAAGCTAACTTCGACTGTGTCGAAGTTTTAATACACTTGAAAAACATTACTCCAACTGATTTAACCGGTAAAATATATATAGGATATAGATATCAGATATTTAAATTTTTTAAATCATTGATAATAAAAATTTGATACCATAAAAAAAACCTTTCTTAGTAAATCACATTTTTCGACCGATCGGTCCTATGGCAGCTATATGCTATAGTCATCCGATTTTGATAAAATCTTCCAGAATTGTGTTGACTCATATAACACTAAAATATACCAAGATTGGTGACGCTACGATGGAAAATAAAAAAGTTCTTCCCACTAGAACTAGTTTTTTGACCCACCATTTATATGGCAGCTATATGCTATAGTCATCCGATTTTGATAAATTTTTCCACAAATATGTGAAATCATCTAAAACTAATATATACAAAGAATGGTGACACTACAATGGAAAATAAAAAAGTTTTTCTCACAATGACTTATTTTCTGACCGATCGTTCCTATGGCAGCTATAAGATATAGTCATCCGATCCGGCCGGTTCCGACATATTAGTTGCGTGCAGTAAAAAGAAGATTATGTGCAAAATTTCAGCTTGATAGCTTTAAAACTGAGAGACTAGTTCGCGTAGAAACAGACAGACAGACGGACAGACAGACAGACGGACAGACAGACGGACAGACAGACGGACGGACGGACAAGCGGAAATGAACTCGGCTCGTCGTCCTGATCAAGAATATATATAGTTTATGGGTTCGGAAATGAATATTTCTATGCGTTACAAACTTCTGGGCAAAATTAATATACACTTTTCAAGTGTATAATTAATTTGAAATTAATTGAACTCGTATGTTCAAGTAAACAAAAATTCAGAAAATCTATAATTATTGTATATTTTTAACAATTTAATTATTCTTCCTTACATATTTGGAAAGACTTCGGACGAATCAAGGTTCGAACCAAAACCTTATCCCAAAAACCTTGAACCTTTAATTTCTAAACCTTAACCATTGGTAAATTTTGGTTCGAACCCGCGAACCGGACCTCCGAAAAAATTATTTCGGTTTGCAGCCCTGGAATATTAGAATTAAATTAAAACAATGTTTTTTTTTAAACGAGTAGGAAATTTTGACGCTTTATCTTAAATCCAAAAAGAATGTTGAAAATTTACCATTTTTAGTTTATTTGATGCTTTGTATTATTTTTATAATTTTCTTATAAAGGGTGTTTTTTTAAGCCTGATGGAACTTGAAATTGTACAAAACAGGGCTAGAAACCGAATCGGTTCGGTGAAAAAAATAGCTGAACCTGTTCCGAACCAAACCTTTTGGTTCGGTTTAACAAAAGTTACAAGTCTTAGTGAAGCGGGACCAACAATTGCTCGAAGAAATAATACGTATTATTTCAAATTGAAAATAATTGAATTCGCATATTTAAACAAATAAAAATTCAGAAATTCTGTGTATTTCTTATGTTTAACAAATTAATTACTCTTCTATACAAACTTGGTAAATCTTGGGATGATCCAAGGTTCGAACCAAAACCTTAACACAAAAACCTTGAACCTTAAATTTTTGAACCTTAACCAAAGGTAAATTTAAACTATTTGGCACGACTGCAATCCGGTTCGGAACCGAACCCCTGAACCCCGGTTCGGGTTATTCAATGTGCCCGAACCGCACCATGAACCGAACCTTTTACATTTTTAAACCCTCACACCTAAACCCGAATTGAGTGATATCATGAGATATTGCGCAATAAAATATTTTTAAGAAAATTGATAGAGACAAGATTTTAAAAAGTTTTTTATATTTAGGTAGACATCAAATAGCACTAAATTTATAAAGAAAAAATTACAAGAATCGACCCAAAGGATTCAAAGATATGAGTAAAAATATGCCCTGACGTGACGTTACATAAAATGGAAGTGGGTTTTGACTCGGCTTACAAATATGGAAAATTCTGCGAATTGGGAAACTCTTTTTGTATGAAACTTTTTACAGTAGTTTTTGGAATAATGTAAGTTTATTTTCCAATTTTTAAAATCTTTCCTTGTTTTTTTTTTTATTAGCTTTTTTAAATGTGACGTAACCCCAAAGTTTTGCGAGAAGAGTGGAATTGCTCAATGGCTCTTAGGGCTGTAAATCGAGAAGAGAAAATGAACTGAAAAACTGGCCAAAACGTAAATTTGTACTTTCTAGCCCGATATATCGCCATCGCTACTAAGGAAAGCTTTAAACTCTGCAATTTGAAATAAATTTGCATATATACCTTTCGAAATCAAGTAAGAATTAACTCATAATGAACTTTTAATTTTTCAGTCTTTATCTGATGAATCTATACATCTATACCAGGGTTGCCCATAGCCCGCATACGACAGAGCAGACACCAATACATATGAGGAAAATCATTTGTTAAAGAACAACAACCACATGAAAGAGATTGACAGAAACCGGTTATTACCGAGTGAAGTGTGTGTATGCTCATCTGTGTGCCTATAGCTGCGCGCATTGCAACAACAATTGAGTAGTTAGAGCATAGGCTTTGGGCTCCTCTGATCTATACATATAAAAGTAAAAGTATATGTTTATCACCTATAGGCGTCTAAAACACTGATCCGATCTTTATGAAATTTTCACTGAATGTTTAGGTCGATCAGGAAAGAGTCATAGGCAATGTCACAAGACTGTGAAGCGGTTCCGAACACTCTGAACCGGTTCAAAAGCGGTTCAGAGCCAAATCACAGAAGATATTGAAGCTATGAACTTGAATTTTGGTGTGTAAGTTAGTTATTTGGAGTAAGATGTTTCACTGGTTCAAGACCGGTACCGAATCCACTGAACCTGTTCAAAAGTGGTTCAGAGCCAAATCTCAGCCTAATCAAATATTGCAAGGAACGTAAAATAGGAACGTATATGTATATAGGAAAGAAGACCATGTACCAAGTTTCATACAGATAGCTTTAAAACTGAGGGTGAAAATTGAATAGAAGCCGCAAACGGACATGTCTATATTAATTCAGCTGATCACTCTAATCAAGATTATATAGTATATAATTAATGTGGTCGGAGACGCTTTCTTCTATGCGTTATAAACATCTGGTCAAAATTTAATACCTTATACAAGGGTATAAAAAGAAATTTCAATGCAGTTCATTAAAGCTGTTTCCTTATTATTTGCCTTACTTCTGTGTCAAATTAACTTTTTGATCAATGATTTGATAGAGACAATGTCAGAGCTGCAGCACTCACAACATTTCTTAAACATGATCAAAAACTTGACAATTTGTTCCTAACAGTTATAGTCAATGTCGGACACTTGTACGCAGTTGCAAGGCCCAAAAGAAGTATTTTAAATAATTTTTTAATGAAAAGAATTTTATTAAACAAATTCAAGTACTGGGATCTTCTAAATTTTAAATTATTTCATGTAAAAATATTGATGTATACTGTTCCTATAGACGATCCTCCAAAAAAGGCGATTGGATTATCCGAATTCAAATGGGTCTGATTCTTTTAGTGGATAAATGAATCTTGGGATTGATCAAAGGAATAGTCGAAATTTGAAAATGTAAATCTGGCTGTTACAGCCCCAAAGGGCCAAGCCGAGCTTCTCTCAATCTCTTGGCTCGCGGTCAAGTCAATAATAAATAATAAATTTCAACTTTCGAGATAAATTGTTTAAAAAACAAGAACTGTTGTAGTTATCCGAAATTTTATTCCTTTGATCATTCCGTGACGAATATATCCAGGAAGGTTGTTTGAAAATTACATCGATCGGTTAAGCAGTTTTTGAGATCTAGTGATCACCGACTTTAAAAACACCCCTATGAGAAAAACGCGTTTAAGGTTACATAGTTTCAGAGTTTACACATGATTTTTATTCCAGGCCCATAAGATAATACCCTTTTGCAGCATCAGCAGCTTCTAATAGATCGAATTGATGTTGTCGACGAGTCATACTTTCGTCGAAAAATGATGTTCGGAGTTATATTTCAAATCAACTAATTAAAATTTGCTTTGTTGTGTTGTGTAAAACAACAAACACATTTTTCCAATCATTTTCCGTTGATGAGATCTTCATAAATTGGGAATACGTCAGATAGTCATATGTAGAAAATGATGCGTCTGCAGCCCTGAAGCGTCCTTACAAATATGTGTATATCTTCGAAATTATTTACCGGATCGGTTTGAAATTCGGAGAATATGCTTAAATATTATATACATTTCGAAGTTGTTTAATTTTTTGAAAATTCTAACAGTGTGTAACCGCTTAAACAGAATGAACTTAGGTAAACGATTTAAAAAATAGAATCATGGTGTAAACAAAGTTTCAGCTTGTTTTTTTGTTCTTAAAAAAATGCAATTCAACAATTAATAAAATTGTAATTAGAGACTATGAAAAGGTAAAGAAAGAAGGTAAAGAATTTTTACCCTGAAAAATGGCGAGAATTTTTGTTCCGTAATTTATGGGATAGGTGCAACTTTGCTTAACAATTACCAAAAATACGATTATATCGTTTTAACCGTGTGAGATTTTAATTTTAAGTTTTATACATTCAGGTCTATTCTCGTTTCCGAAGTTGATCGAGCGTAATTGGAAAAAGTTCTGAATTCCACGAATCGATGGGTGAACTTTTCCATTATGATAGTCAACAGTGATCAAAAACGGGAACAGAATAATTAGTTTTTCTTTTACCTGATTTAAGGTACACACTTGGGAATCAAATGTTTATAAATGAATAATTAGTTTTTCTTTTACCTGATTTAAGGTACACACTTGGGAATCAAATGTTTATAAATGAAATCGGTATTGATTCTCTTCATAACCTTTTTATACTAATAAATCTAAACTGTTTTGCCTTCGTCTATTTTCTAAATACATTCAGTCATAAGTTCCCTGCGAAGTAAAGTTGATCTTTTAAATAATATTTGAAAGAAATCACCAAAAATCGTTTTTTTCACGTGCCCATCTCTAGAATTTAACGGACTCCGCAAATTAACATTTATTTAATACATTCGGTTCACTGGATATTCTCATTTATCCCTTTGGGCTGTGGCGGTGGAAGAGCAAACTTGGATAGAGTTTCCAAGAATTCAATATATGACGCATGCTCATGGCGAGTGGCCAATTCGGATATCTTAATGGCAAACTCGTTGGTGATGCCCTTATCCATTAGCATGTTCATAATGAGATTATACAAGTTGTCATCGATCAAATTGGCCTCAATGGTGTAAGTGCATTCATTCCATGCGTGCTCAAACATGCTCATCTCCTGAATTTTAAAGACATCGGGCTGCTTCGGACTCGGATCAGACTCCATGGGTTCGTCATCCTGTACGGCCGTCGGCCTAAAGCAGCAAAAGATGGAGAGCAGCGTCTGGTCACGCCTGATCAGCACCTCAAAATCGGGCGCACTGCGCACGGGGCTTCTTGATTCGGCTTGATCCTCCTCTGTACGGCGTGGTACACTTTTGCTTACGTTGAAGTATATACTGATGCGCTCCGTGGGACACTCCCTGATCAGTTCCACCTCCGAGCCCCGACACACTGCCGTAAAGTCGTCGATTTTATAGGGATAGTGCGGACGCACTTGCACGCGACGTTCCTCCAGGATTTCACGTGTAAGAAATTCCAGTAAATCGCGCTGCGATTGGGTCACCTCATCGCGGTCAATGGCAACGTATCTTGGCATCTCTGGCGTTAGCTTCTGTTGACGCCAGCCGCTGGTGAAGATGGGTCGACGTGGACAAAAAGCAGCAGCAAAACGGCAGTTAACCAATGTTTTGGCACATGGCACTAGCTTGCAAATCTTGTGGAAAATTGGCATTTTTTTTAATAAATAAACACAAAAAACCGAATATTATTCCAGATTTCTTTGAAATTTTTCAGATGTAAGAATTAGATATGAAAATATGGAAATAAGTGTGAAGTCGACTACTCTTAAAGCGTTCCGGGCAACAACTGATGAATTCGAGAGTTGAACGGGACGAAAACAAAATCGCAAGGCCTGCTGGGAGAAAAAAAAAACTGAAATGTAATTATTTTTGTTTTTCTATTTATTCTTTAAAACAGCGCCCTCCCGTTAGTTCGCTCAAAACAAAATTAAATGCTACGCCCTTCAGTTAAATATTGGTGCCCACCGCTGCTCTAAAACCAGGACTCGGCGGTTCAGTACAAGCCCTACATTTTGAGGCTTTCTTGAGAATCATCTAATTCTCCGAAATTTGGATAAAAATGTCATTTAAGTGCAAAAGAATACATTTTTTTTGAGATATTGAACAATGAACTAAAGAATTGACATTTTAGATGCTTTTCGAGATAGAAAATGTTACCAAATTAAGGAAAATAGCGTTCAAGTTCCTACAAAATTTACAGTTAAATGTACAGTTAAACGATTTTTATTTAAAAAAATCAAATTTTATAAAGACTGATTTGATACAAGAAGACAAAATAAAAAAGCGAATAAATAAAAATTCGATGGCAAAGTCTGTCTGTCTGTTTATAGGGAGAGGATGGGCGTCTAGTCCACTGTTTGGTACAGTTTCGAGTTATATTGTTCCAATATACTTAGTTTTATTACACTTGACCGACTTTAGCTTATATAAGATCAGTAATATGATTCTTTATCGTAAGTTTATTGCGCAAAACCTCTTCCAAAATTTTATAAATCACAAATCGATTACAAAAGTAAATTTTATAACACAAATATATGTAGGGTATTCACTAGCTCTGTCTTAAGTCTTAAATCTTAAATTTAAGACATTATAGCTTGTGAACGACCCTGTCTGATTTGACGTCTTAATTGTTTTTAAAAATCAAATGTTTTTGACACTTTTATAAAATTTTCGATTATTTTACACCATTTTAACATTTGAGGTTTTAAGACACATTCCTCAGGGCATATTCAAAGTATTAAATTTTTTTCAAGTATTTTGTTGTTGTGTCTTAATCTTTTGAAGTTTAAAAATTGAGATTTAAGACTTAAGACAGAGCTAGTGAATACCCTAATTCTAAAGAACTTTTCAAATAAATATTCCACTTATATTTAGTGAGTTTAGAGGAGTCACGAGTTTCTTGTATGTTGTAATCGTATGCCCATCCCTAAGACCATTAAAAAAAGCTGTTAATGCTATCGACTTTAAAGCTGTAAACTTACAGCTGCAGTTAAAGTTACTTTTATGAACCAACTTTCACATGATTCTTTAAGTTAATAACAAATTATGTGTAAATTAACAAATATATCTGTGCTGAAGGCAGATTCCAGTTACAGTTACATCTATGTCAATTGTTATCGAGAATCTGCAGAATGTCAGTTACAGTTAAATGTTAGCTCTGTTATTGTTATCGACATTCGTTAGTATCGCTACTAGTGTCAGTGTGTGTGTGTGTGTTGTCAAAATAAACAAATTGATATTGCTTACTAATTCTTACAGTTCATACATTCAACACGCAATTGCTGACCAGCTTCCTGTGTAATTCAAATTGTCACACACAGACAAATCCAAAGAGAGTCGGCTACAAAGAGAAACAAGCGCGCGCACACACACACACGGTGCACACTTGCAGCTAGAATTCTTTGTTTGGAACAACAAAAACAAAGCAACAGCTTACCACAACACCACAGAACAGTCCAACACAGTCGGCCGCAGGCAGAGCTCCAATGCAGACGTTGACATCGTCGCGTGGATAACCGAACATTGAGCCACATAATGTCAGCCGTCAATCAAAAGGAGAGTCCCAGCCGTGACTCCACCGCCTCCACATCGGGACACATTTCCATGCTGGCCGATAACACATTGGAGTCCCTTTCGCGTGATTACAGTCTGGGCAGTTTGAATTCAGCTGGCAGCCAGGATGAGTTCTTTCGCTGTCGGGATCATGCCGATAATGTTCTAAAACGTATGCAATTGTATGTGGATAGCCAGCAGCTGTGCGATGTGGTGCTTATAGCGGGCATTGATGGCAAACGGTAAGCAAGACAAAGGAAGAGACCACCCTCCCTTCCCTTCACCAACCGACCACGGCCATTCCCTTGTTTTGCCTCTGACCTTCAGTTGAGCTTCTTTGTCTGTGGCTGTCTCCAACGCAATTGCGTTTGCTGCAGCGGCAGATCAACACCACACCAACAACAGCTAGAGTAACGGGCCCAGAGAGAGAGTGTGTGTGTGTGTGTGAGTGTAAGAGAGGGAGAAAGTGGTAGAGAGCTCCCCTGTTAATTTTGTTGTAAAGAGTCTATGCAGAATCGTACAACAGTTGAGATGTCTTAATGCCTGAATCTACAAGGAGGAATATAGATCCCATAGATCCTTTCTCTAGTCACACGTTAAACAGAATGACAACTAGAGTTGTGTCTGAGCCAGATCGAATGAACTATGTCTTGGTTCTATTTCAGTCGTTCGTTTAGTTCTTTGTTCAATAGTTCTTGTCTACAAGGTAGCTGGAGCTAAAAATTTTTTTGTAAAATTATTGGCAAATCTTATTTATTCTAATTAAGATATTTTTATTTCATCAAACTCGAAAATATTTTCCGTTTATGAAAACGAACAAGTAAGAAAGTCGGTCAAGCTCAACTGTATTATACTCTGTGCCTGTCAAAGTTTGTATACATCCGATAACTTTTAAGTGTGGGGTCACGCAAACTGTGTAAGTGCTGCCCATCACGATTGCGGGCAGTGTTGCCAAGCGTAATCATTTGCTTTGCTTATAACGCGACTATCGTTCATCTGATCGGAAATCAATGTATAAGGGCTGCATAAGTAATGATGAGTAGAATATATGCCTAAAAGGTTCGGACAACCTAATTCCAAAATTGCGTAAGATATGGGGTATTTTTCATATTGTTGGGAAGGCTGGGGGCGTGACAAAAATCAAAAATAAACTTAATCTGCCTGCAAGTATAAGAATTATATGTTCTGTACAATTCAAACCTCTAGCTCTTACCATCTCTGAAATCTCGGCGTTCATTTTCTTCATTTATTTTCTCAAAAAGCACCTAGATTTGAAAACAATGAAGATGCGAAAATGGCCTATAAAGGTGTAAGTGGGTCTTAGCTGGTTTGTTGATTAGTTTAAATATAAAATTAATTTATTTTTGTTAATTATTTTTGTTGTAGTAACCAAGGAGGCAGCACTCTCCTTGGTTACTTTAAACTTTGAAAATCTGGTCATGCATGGAGCAGTACAATGTATCTTATCTTCGTTACGTCGTCCTACCACATATATTATATTTTGCGCGTAACCCAGTTTTATACAATTTCAATTTTGTTAAGACCTATAAAGTATGATGGCCAAGTCATAATATTCACTAATAACTCATGCATTATCCATTTGTAAAATTCATGAATTTGGTCCGAAAAGCTTACTTAACTTTGGGCATTCCAGATTCCACACCATTTATACTTTGCTCAAAATAAATATTACTAATCCCCATTCACTGGCTATGCCCTCAAGGCCTTAGTGGCGGCTTTAATAAACTTTGTCCTTTCGCAAATCGTGAAATTCCGGGCTTAGAATAATAATGTTATACACTCTTATGAAACTTTGCTTCTTGGACTCTACTCTGCTTAAGAACGATTAGTCAGGCATAATGTTCGATAAGAATCCCATCTCATCAACATGAACTGCAGCTATGCTTGAAAAATATCATGATTGAATATTACTATTAAAAGAAGGAGGCATCTCTTCTTGCTTTAAAAAAAAAACAAAATGACTAAATGAAACATATCGGAAAATTAGCAAAGATTCCATTTGTGGTCATGATACCCTGGTTGCTGTTCTTGACAGTTCTTTTGACTAGGACTAATCAATTTTAATACATTTTGTACAGTAGATTTTGCCAAGCTCGTTGATTAGCAAACTTGTGGTACTTTTTCCAGGCATTTAAAAAGTCACTAAATCTTCAATTTGACGTAAAAGAAAATAGTGTTAGGTTTTTTTTATAGAAGCATGTACGACGGACTTCAAGTCACTTTTTGTAATGCGTGTCAAGCGGAGGTGGTGACTATTCAGGAAGCCGCCACCTACCTTAGCACACTCACAGTCAAAGAAGGAAACGTTTTCATATACTCGGACAGTCAAGCACACACACACAGGCTAAAACGCTCACTGTATCCCTGAAAGAGATTGCTCGACACTTAAGTGTTTACCTGGACACTGGAACATAGATGGAAACGAGTCTGCGGACAAACTGGCCAGACTAGGTACTACCACCGAGCTCCTTTCAGTGAAGAGCACAATAGGGATGCCTATGGCGACTTTTAAGCTTTACACAAAAGCCGAAACTCTACGTCTCACTTTAAATCGTTGGAAAAACCTTTTCTCCTGTGCGGTAGCAAGACTTACTTGTCCCATATTTGACCTTAAAACGTACCTGCGCACTTTTACGTACAGAAGGGAACACCTATTGCTTTTAGTAGGGACCTTGACGGATCACTGTCTTAGCGTCGCACCCCCTGACTTTTGTAGAAGCTGTAGATACGGAGAAGAGGAGAAAACAGTACAAAACCTTCTCTGTCACTGCCCTGCCCTAAGTAGAAGAAAACTTAGAATTCTTGGTCAACCTCTCCTGCTCAACTTTTCGGAGATATCCGAACTAGAGATCCCAGCTCTACTTAGGTTTATACTGTCCACTCAATGGTTCAGTATCGATGAACCCCCTCGGGATTAATAGGGTTAACGGGAATATACATGGCATCGCAATGGGCCCAGAAGGCCTAAGTGGGGGAGTAACTTATCGCTCTTAGCCATCGCAACCTAACACCAGGAGAACCTCTCGGATCGGGTGACTATATTTTATAGCTGCCATAGGAACGATCGGTGTTAGCGAGAAAAAGTTTTTTTTTTTTATTGAAAGCGTTCTTTAACTCGATAATTATATATATAATCAAAATTTGGTCAAATCGGATGACTTTAATCCTATAAAACCGACGAAAAATGGGTCTTACTGAGAACCCTGCTCAAATTTTGAAGTCAACAATTATATTCTTAATAATTTTTCATTTATTAATATCTGAATCTATATCCTATATATATTGCATCGGTTAAATCAGTTGAGGGAATATTAAAGTTGGTGATATGTTTATGACGCATAGAAGGAAGCATCTTGTCTTTAATGTATATGGGCATTTCTTTTCTGATGTGACGTGACATTCGTACGATAAAATGTATTTAAAACGAGAATGCAAAGCTAACTTCGACTGTGCCAAAGTTTTAATACACTTGAAAAACTTTACTCCAACTGATTTAACTGGAAAAATATATATACGATATAGATATCAGATATTTAAAATTTTTAAATCATTGATAATAAAAATTTGATACCATAAAAAAAAACTTTTCTTAGTAAAACATATTTTCCGACCGATCGGTCCTTTGGCAGCTACATGCTATAGTCATCCGATTTTGATAATTTTTTTTCGAAATTATGTGAAAGCATATAAAACTAATATATACCAAGATTGGGGACGCTACGATAAAAAACAAAAAAGTTTTTCTCACTAGAAGTAGTTTTTTGACCGTCCGTTTATATGGCAGCTATATGCTATAGTCATCCGATTTTGATAAATTTTTCAGAATTGTGTGGAAACATATAAAACAAATATATACTACGATTGGAGACGCTACGATGGAAGTCAAAAAAGTTTTTCTCACAAAGACTTATTTTTCGACCGATCATTCCTATGGCAGCTATATGCTATAGTGATCCGATTTTGATACATTTTTCCAGAATTATGTGAAAGCATATAAAACTAACATATACCAAGATTAGTGACGCTACGATGGAAAACAAAAAAGTTTTTCTAACTAGAACTTGTTCTTAGACCGATCGTTCCTATGGCAGCTATATGATATAGTTATCCGATCCGGCCGGTTCCGACATATTAGTTGCGTGCAGTAAAAAGAAGACTCTGTGCAAAATTTCAGCTCGATAGCTTTAAAACTGAGAGACTAGTTCGCGTAGAAACAGACAGACGGACAGACGGACCGACGGACAGACGGACAGACAGACGGACGGACGGACAAGCGGAAATGAACTCGGCTCGTCGTCCTGATCAAGAATATATATAGTTTATGGGGTCGGAAATGAATATTTCAATGCGTTACAAACTTCTGGGCAAAATTAATATACACTTTTCAAGTGTATAAAAAATGAAAGAGACAAGTTTTTGAAATTTTTTTTTATATTTTGGTTTCAATAGCACTTTATTTAGAAAAAAAATTTAAAGAATCGACTTAGAGGATTTAAAGAAATCACTAAAAATATGCCCTGACGTGACGTTACTTAAAACGGAAGTGCGTTTTGACTCGGACTACAAAATTGCAAAACTCTGCGAATTGAAAAACTCTTTTTGTATGAAACTTGTTTCAGTAGTTTTTAAAATAATATAAGTTTATTTTCCAATTTACTAAATATAAAAATCATTTCTCGTTCTTTTTTATTAGCTTTTTTATATCTGACGTGACGTTACTGACGTTACGTTACTTAAATTTCATTTAGCAATTTTTAGTGAAGAAAATTTTTCATAAATTATTTAAAGCAACAAAAAAATCTATATTAATTGTAGCTAAAGTTTTGCCAAAAGAGTGGAATTGCTTAATCACTTTGAGAGCTGTAAATCGAAAAGAGAAAATGCACTGAAAAATTGGCCAAAACGTAAATTTGTACTTTCTAGCCCGATATATCGCTATCTGTACAAAGGAAAGCTATAAACTCTTTAATTAAAATTATTTTGCATATTTACTTTTTCTAAATCAAGCAAGAAACAACTTTTAATGAACTTTTAATTTTTCGGTCGTGGTAGACTTTTCTGCGGAAATGCATATATATATATTCTTAATCAACATGACAAGCCGACTCGATATAGCCATGTCAAGAGAAGAATGGTCGTTTAGGAATATAAAGCCAAGAACACTTCCGGTCCTATTAAGATTTAATATGACATTCAAGTCAAACTAAAGTTGATGATTCAGCATAACCCCTAGATCATTCACTTAATTGGCAGTATCATTTAAACGAGTGGTGGGCAATATGACCAGATATGTCGCTAAAATAATAGTCAGCAGAGGAAAATTGTCGAACAACGAGCTTTAAAGTAGATTTGTGACGATTTTCGTGAACTAGATCAAACGAACTAGTCTTTAAAATTAACTAATGAACGAGGTCTCAGTGTTTGAACTATCAACCATGTTCTTAATTCCACTTCCACCAAAGTTTTGTGATTTAGAGACCAAATCTGATCCAAAAAACGAATTCAAATTACAAAACTTTTGTGAAAGTGGAATTGAAAACTTTCCGGTATAGTAAATTTTTCAACTATTCACTTTTTGACCGATAGTTAATTTTTTGAACTATAATTAATTTATTGTTTGTGCCAGCAAAAAACTACCTCCAATTTTTGCCATCGAAAATGAACTATACAGCCGGGCTCCCATATTCACTTTCGCAAACATTTTGCGATTTAGAGACCAAATTTGCTCCTAAAACCGGTTTGAAATCGCAAAAATTTTGCGAAAGTGAAAATGGGAGCATGGCTGATAATTCAAAAATGAACTATTGTTTAAAAATTGAACTACTTATGGCTTTAAAATGAACTATAATTCATCGAAAAATGAGCTAGGTCATTAAAATGAACTAGATTCTGCACCTCTACTTCAAAGTTCTCTACTCTCCGCCTTGGCCTGCTGACCCCAGTAGAAAAATCAAAGGAAAAGGAGGAGCTTTTAAAAGATCTCTGTCTGTTCTTTGAATATATATATACACATTGTCAATCCCTGATCTCTAACATTTATAAGAGTTGTGCTGAATTTCATGAGCTAGTCATTAAAATGAACTAAAGAACTAGATCTCAGTGTTTGCACTTTAGTTCATTTTTTGAACCATTCGCTTCATATTAGTTCATAAAATAAACTACAGTTTAAAAGATGAACTTAATTCTTTAAGATCTAATCTTTCAAAATATTTGCATTGGGTTAATGATTTCAATTTCTTCTTATTTTTTTGTTTATAGTGTGCCCGCCCATCGCCTGGTGCTATCGGCCTCGAGTGCCTATTTCTCTGCCATGTTTACTGGATCGCTGCGCGAGACCAAGGAACAGGAGGTAACTCTGGGCGAGGTGCATGGTGATGCTTTGCATCTGTTGGTGCAATATTGTTACACCGGCTTCATAGAGCTGCGCGAGGACACTGTCGAAACCCTATTAGCCACTGCCTGTTTGTTGCAGCTAAATGCTGTGGTCACTGCCTGTTGCAATTTTCTGGCCCGCCAATTGCATCCCTCCAATTGTCTGGGATTCGCCTTTTTCGCGGAACAACAGAGCTGTACGACGCTGCTGCGTCTGGCCCAGGCCTACACATGTCAGTTCTTTATGCAGGTATGCCAAAACCAGGAGTTCTTCCAGCTCAATGCCGATCAGCTGGGCAAGCTGCTGTGCAGCGATGATCTCAATGTGCCATCCGAGCAGGATGTCTTTCACAGTCTGATGACTTGGGTGCGTCACGATGCAGGCGCCCGGGAACAGCATATACCTGAGCTGTTGGCCCTGGTGCGGCTGCCGTTGTTGCAACCCGCATTTATTATGGATCATGTGGAGATTGTCTGCCAGGCCAATGAATGCCAACAGCTGGTAATGGAGGCCTTCAAATGGCATCTAATGCCCGAGCGTCGCTCGCGTATAGCCACCGAACGGACGACACCGCGCAAATCGACAGTGGGTCGTCTGCTGGCGGTGGGTGGCATGGATGCCCATAAGGGGGCCATTAGCATTGAGAGCTATTGTCCCCGTCTGGATAAGTGGACACCGTGGAAGCATATGACCGGCAGACGTTTGCAATTTGGTGCGGCCGTCATGGAGGATAAACTGATATTGGTGGGCGGACGTGATGGCCTCAAAACGTTGAATACGGTGGAGAGTTTGGATTTGAATACCATGGCCTGGGCGCCACTGAATCCTATGGCCACGCCACGACATGGTTTGGGCGTGGCGGTGCTGGAGGGTCCACTGTATGCGGTGGGTGGACATGATGGTTGGAGCTACCTGAACACTGTCGAGCGGTAAGTGGTTGGGATTGGTATGTCCTTTTCTATTATATTTCATTTCATTTGATTAGCTGGGATCCCATCGCCCGCACCTGGAGCTATGTGGCGCCCATGTCCTCGATGCGCTCCACTGCTGGTGTGGCTGTTTTGGGTGGACGTCTTTATGCGGTGGGTGGACGCGATGGTTCGGTTTGTCATCGTTCAATCGAATGCTATGATCCTCATACAAACAAATGGAGTCTCTTGGCACCCATGAATCGCAGACGTGGCGGCGTGGGCGTAAGTTTATAGCGAAATGAATGTTAAGTATTTGGATACATACATATTTACGGCTGCTCTTTGATTTAAGGTAACGGTGGCCAATGGCTTCTTATATGCCTTGGGAGGTCACGATTGTCCTGCCAGTAATCCCATGGTCTGTCGCACAGAGACAGTGGAACGTTATGATCCAGCTACAGATACCTGGACGCTGGTAAGTGCTTACAACCAGGGATGCAATCCGTTAGAGAAAAAGTGTTTAAGGTTGCTGAATGGTATCATTCCTTCAGCACATTGATGCCATTAGGTAGACGCATTGTGAACATTTCTTCTATTTTGTGGTTTTATATGAAAGAAATCGTTGGAAACTAGGTCTATTCGTATGCCTTTATCAATCCTTAGATTTGTCTGGGATATCACCGCACCGTGCAGTTCCGCAGGAAGTAACTTATTGAAATATTTAAGTATATGTACGTGGCCATAGGCATACCGATAGTTTTCTTATGGCGAAGGTGTTGGGTATCCTATAGCGATAACTTGTCATGAATGACAGAAAAGTTGAACCCTCTGTCAAATCCTTGTCCGCTCAGATGAGTGATATCCTTAGATATCTTAGTCAGCAGTTAGTCTTCGTGATTTTTTTCGTAACATTTATTTCTGTCGTGGACGTATAGATAAATTAATCTAAGAAAATCTTCTTTAATTACATCATCGTCACATGGGATCAGCTCCACCATTTTACTTACATCAACGGTATCGTCTCTCTTTGGGTGCTGTTTTAAGTGGGTTCGCAGATGCTTCCTTCTATGCGTTACAAACATCTGCACAATTTTAATTTCATATAAAACAGGGCTGCAAACCGATTTTGAACCTAAACCTGTTCCAAACCAAAAGTTTCGGTTCGGTTCAAAAAAAGCTACTAGTCTTAGTTTAACGGGCTTTTACAACCCTAACATTTATTTTGTAAGTTCAAAGAAGAAGAATAGACCAACAAATACCCGAAGACATTTGTGAAAAAATCTGATAATTTTTGTATATCTTTAAAAAATTTGGTGGTGAATCTCAAATTTTTTGAACCTTAACTATTAGCAAATTTTGGTTCGAACTCGCGCACCGGACCTTGGTAAAAATTTATTGGGTTTGCAGTCTTGATATAAAATGAAACAAAACCCTTTGTTTTTTTTTTTTGACTTTCAGAAAACAATTTTTTTTTTAAACACCACCAAATTTTGTTTCTTCATGTAAAATTAATGATAAAGGCCTCTTTCCAGATAACATACAAATTAATCTACAGGGCAAATGCTATAATGTTGCAAAATATTTGCATATAAGCGATATTTGCATACAAGCAGTTATCGGTTATATGCAAGTCATTTGCTTATTAGCAATAAATCGTTTGTAAGCAGATAATTTGCCCACAAGCAATGCAGTAATTCATGTTCAATTTATTTCATTTACATATCGGCATTTCTATTATGTCGAACGGGACCGTCGAACACATTTGATTGGATTTGGATTTTTGTTTGACAAAAGGCTTAACTTATAGCTCTAAATTAGCCCTATCATTGTTGCTAAGGTTGATTTTGAACAATTATTACTTTTCAAAATAATTGCAAAAAACCCAAGGCATATTCGCACGGGACAAAAACAGAAGTGATTTTTGCGACCAACAATTCAAAAGCCGATTTCAGCGTAAACTTAGGCAACATTTTAAAGTGTTATATTTAACAATGTTGTGCATTGATGTCACATAAAAAATGTTTTTTTACACGGAAAATGTTTTTCCAACATGAAAATTGTGTTCTTTCAGTTGCTTTTTGATAAAATTATATTTAAACATGCTTAGTAAAAATGGTTTTAAGTCAACAGAAGATTTTAATGTTGTTATTTTCACATAATAACAAAAAACAAATGTTTCAAAAATATTGAATCGTCCTTCAACTTTTCTTTCCACCGATTGCAATTCTCTCCATTTTTTCCCGTTGTCGTTTTTGCTGATTTAGATTTTTATAATTAAAAAGTATGATTTACAAGAAATAAATCATTTAGTTAAGTAAAATTTACCAATTACGATGTCGCACGGGACCAACTTTATATAAGTCCCAAGATCACAAGTCATCTTATTTTTCAACAAGGTGTTTTTTTTATTTAAATTGTATAAAAAATCTTTATTTATACTTAATATTGGATAAGCTTGCTGCATGTCCTTTTTTTTGCATATTTTTTTTCGACTTCTTTTACCCTTGGAAAGATTTAAGAAAGCAAAAGTCTATGCATAAAGAGTTTCACTTAAGAACTTTTATCCAGGGAATCAAACCGAATCTAATTTCGGGTTCGGTTCTGGTACGTAACAATACTAATGTTTCGGTTAAAGGTTCTAGGTTATTTCGGTATTCGGTTCCAAATATTTGGATATTATTGAACCATTTTGGTTTGGATGCAAGGAATAAGTTGAAATTATTATTTTCATTATTTTAATCTAACATTTGTAAGTTTTGCTAACCTAACAGAAGGGTTTAGTACGTTTTCTTAATTTTGTAACCGTTTTACCCTGAGGAAATCCCTGATTGAAGCAATGAAACTGAAATAACAAAAAACGAGAAGGCAAAGCTAACTTCGACTGTGCCGAAGTTTTAATACACTTGAAAAACTTTACTCCAGCTGATTTAACCTTACCGGTATATAGAGGATATAGATATCAGATATTTCAAATTTTTAAATCATTGATAATACAAATTTGATACCATGAAAAAAAACTTTTCTTAGTAAAGCACATTTTTCGACCGATAGGTCCTATGGCAGCTATATGCTATAGTCATCCGATTTTGATAAAATCTTCCAGATTTGTGTTTACGCATATAAAACTAATATATACCAAGATTGGTGACGCTGCGATGGAAAACAAAAAAGCTTTTTCCACTAGAACTAGTTTTTTGACCGACCGTTTATATGGCAGCTATATGCTATAGTCATCCGATTTTGATAAATTTTTTCCGAATTGTGTGGAAACATATAAAACTAATATATACTACGATTGGTGACGCTACGATAGAAATCAAAAAAGTTTTTCTCACAAAGACTTATTTTTCGACCGATCGTTCCTATGACAGCTATATGATATAGTCATCCGATCCGGCCGCGTGCAGTAAAAGGAAGACTCTGTGCAAAATTTCAGCTCTATAGCTTTAAAACTGAGGGACTAGTTTGCGTAGAAACAGACAGACAGACAGACGGACGGACGGACAAGCGGAAATGAACTCAGCTCGTCGTCCTGATCAAGAATATATATAGTATATGGGGTCGGAAATGAATATTTCTATGCGTTACAAACTTCTGGGCAAAATTAATATACACTTTTCAAGTGTATAAAAAACTCGGAACTGAAACTGTACCGGTACAATGTTTCGGTTCTTTTCGGTCATTTCGGTTCCAAAAATAAAGTTTCCGAAATACCGGTTCTCAAAAAATAAATAATAACGGTTCCGGTTACGGTTCTGGTTCTGAATCTTAATCGGTTCGTTTCGGAATACGATTTCGGTTCGGCTTCCGGTTCCGGTTTGACACCCTGCTTTTATCAAAACAAAAAGTTGAATAGAAATATCTAAATAAGAAAAGTTGCACTTGCGCTAGTTTACTTTTTAATATTTTGAAGTGGGTTATGAATTAATGTAAAATATACCAATTATATATTAGTAAAATTTGATTGTTTTCATACGAAAATATCATAAAACAAAAAGATTTGAAGAACCTTTAATTTTTTGGTCTCGGTGGTCTTTTCGGTGGAAATTCCCATATAGTTATTGTAACAGTACAACTCTTAAAACAGAAGGCTAACATCGGCTACGCCGATGTTTTAAATACCCTTGCAGTTTTTGAAAGGCGCTATCATTGATAACAAAAAAGTTTTTCTCACTAGAATTAGTTTTTAGACCGATCGTTCCTATGGCAGCTATATGCTATAATCATCCGATTCCGATAAATTTTTCCAGAATTGTGTGGAAGTATATAAAACTAATATACACAACGATTGGTGACGCTACGATGAAAAACAAAAAAGTTTTTCTAATTAGAACTAGTTTTTGGACCGATCGTTCCTATGGCAGCAATATGATATAGTCATCCGGCCGATTCCGACAAATGTGCATCGTATTTGTATTTAAAGACTTTTTGCAAAGTTTGGTCAAGATAGCTTTAAAACTGAGGGAGGAGATAGCATAGAAACAGACGGACGGACGGACAGACGGACAAACGGAAATGAACTCAGCTCGTCATGCTGATCAAGAATATATATACTTTATGTGGTCGGAAATGCTTCCTTCACTGCGTTACAAACATCGTGACAATTTTAATAAACCCTCTGCAAGGGTATAAAAATTATCCCTGTGGGAGACCCCCAAATTCGAAAACTTTGGACTTCTGTAAGCATCACCGCATACCCGGTTCGTGTTTGATGGGTACTTTTGCACTAGCAACAGCAATTTTAACTTGTTTGTAAACGGAAAAGTTCTACGATCAGGGTCAGTGGGAACACAATAACACAAATGCTCTTTAATCGAACAATTGGCTTAGGTTCCGCCAAAAGTACTTAAACATAAATTCTGGAATATGTTTAAAAGCGCACGGTTGATTTTGATAAGAATGAAATCGTATAACGGTACACCATTGGCTATAAAAAGTCCTTAGGAGTAAAGAAAGCCAAAATACCATCATAGTTCTTTAACAAATATCAAAGATTATACAATAAATATTTCCTTTTCTATAGTAATATTTTGAAACTAGATAACCGATTACGCCTTGTAGTATAAGCCAGTTTGATCGGCATTAAACTGCGGCAAATGATCTGCAATAAAAAATGCTGTGCCATAGTGAGCAAGACAGGTCCACTTACAGTGTCTCCTAGTGTACATGTGTACTTTTTGTAATCGTTTTCTTTTCAGGATTGTTTACGATTGTACGACCTTACTCGCGTGTTTTTAATGCGTTTCAACAGTGCATGCAAGCAGTGTAAAAATTGCCATAAATCAAGAAACGTCTGACTTCAGAGACCAATTTGAACCCTTTTGCATGATCGAATTTTGGGCGTTTGATTTTTTACAGAAGCTTTGATATGTACTCTTTCGAATAGGCCAGATAAATTCAGAAATTCATGCCTATTGTGGCCACAAGAAATTCGAGAGGGCAAAATTGACTAGAAATCCGTTTTTCCGCCATATCGTGGAAACAAGAGCTGATGGAACAAAACCGATGATGCGGTTTTTTTCAGTGCACTCCATTCTTATATAATCAGTTATAGATAGGGCTGCACCAAAAACACTGTTGCCCTGTGTAATGTGCCCATCGCTGGTTTTATACATATTTGAACTAATCTCAATTGCATCCCTGCTTAAAACCCTTTGAAACATACCTATACTCACCTCTCTCTCTCTCTCTTTTCTTTTATTCAACAGATTTGCTCTTTGGCCTTGGGTCGAGATGCCATTGGTTGTGCTTTACTTGGTGATCGTTTGATTGTGGTTGGCGGTTATGATGGTAATCATGCCCTGAAAAACGTTGAGGAATATGATCCGGTGCGCAATGCCTGGAACGAGCTGGCACCCATGGCCTTTCCACGTGCGGGTGCCTGTGTGGTGGCCATACCAAATGTTATACCCCCAGCGGCAGCACAGCCACCGCCCAGTGCTACAGTTTAGTTGCCAAAACACAATTTCTCTGTTTCTCTATCCCTCTCTCTCTCTCTCTCGTTTGTTTAATTGTATTGTCGCTCAATCGCTCGCCTTATGTGTTCCGTTTTGGCATTTTGGTAAATCCACTTCCCACTCCCCCTCCCCCGCACACTTTCTTTAGCAATCTCATTAGTGATAAACAAAAACAAAAACTGCATGCTGAGAGGCTTTTTGGAACTGCATTTTTAAGTATATATTTTGTTATTGCAAATAATTTCATCGTTGCATTCCATTTCATTAAAAAAAAAAACTTAGTTACATTCCATTAAACACGCATGCAACCTGAAAAAATAAAAAAAAAAATTGTATTGTATTAATTTGGATTCCAACCTTTTGCCCGAAATGATTGTATGCTACAAAAATCAAATTTTTATTTTATTTATTTTAATCTTTTCTCTGATCCCTTCAAAATTATTTTTGTGTGACATGTGTCGTATCTATGTATTTACCTATTTTTGGTAGTTATTTTTGTACAGTTGTTCGTTTGGCAAATTAAAAATTTATATTTTCTTATAAAAAGGTAATTCTTCAAAAACTAAGCAAAGGATGACGCAGCCAGTGAACAACTGAACAATTTGAGTCAGTTGACTCACAACGATTACAACATACATGCCATGTAAACAAAAGATCTAAAACAATCCAAACAAAATTTTAGTTTTTAACAAATCATTGTGATTGATTTTTCCCCCTTAATTTAGTTCTGTTGTGTTTCATTCATTTTGCACTCTCATTTATTTTTGTATTTTTTTTTTATATTTCTAATGGTTCTCTATTCTTTTGTGTTTATTCCCGCCATTGTGTGTTTATTTTTTGTAGAAGAAGAAGAAGTGGAAGCCAGTTAGATTGGATCCAATCTGCTATAGGCGGCCTAGATCCGTCGAGTTTGTCGACTACTTTAATATGTAAGTCATACTGAATCAGAAAGAAAAATCATAATTTTAATAATTATTTAAGCAACAACACAAATTCATATATTATATGTTAATTTATATTTATATACAGACAGACACACACTCATACATACGCGCATACATATACTATATATTTTTACACAAAACAGCATAAATGTATACAAACAAACACACATACACGAAATATGTATTTTTTGTAATAAAATATTTTACTTGCTCTGAAGTGCACACAACAAAATTCAAATTCTGGCGCCATTAAACTGTCACTGCCTTTTGATCTAGTGATGGGAGGGAGGGAAACATTTTTTTACAGTCTGCTACAATATTATTCGAACATCAGCAAGTTTTGGCGATCTGGAAACATGAAAAATAAATTACCACAGTTGGCTCAAAAGTAATGCGCATACACCGGACCAGCATAGTCATGCTCTCAGGCTCTTTTAAGGAGGTCCTCTGGTTTGATGCCCTGATTTTCGAGCCTTTTTTTTGTTATTGATGTGAAACATCTTTAATTTTGGTACGATGATTTTCTAGTAATAGTGCAATTTGAAAATAACGCATAACGCAAGCAATCGCCTGGCCAACCGTGGCATTTCAATTAAATTTGGTAGTAGCAGCAGTTTAGCACAGGAAAGGGATCTCGGATCAGGGATCTGGGATTTGGGATGGGGGATCAGGGGTCAGTAATCTGGGAAGAGGGATCTGGGATCTGGGCTTACGGATCAGTGATCTGGGCTCAGGGATCTGGTATGTGGGATCAGGGATCTGGCATAGGAATCTGGGCTCATGGATCTGGGATCAGGGATTTGGGCTCACGGATCAGGGATCTGTACTTACGGATCAGGGATCTGTGCTCACGGATCAGTGATCTGTGCTCACGGATCAGTGATCTGTGCTCACCAATCAGTGATCGGGGATCTATGATTAGGGATCAGAGATATGGGATCTAGGATCAGGGATTCGGGATGGGGGATCAGATATCAGGGGTCTGGGATTAGGGATCCGAGATGTGGGATCTGGGATTAGGGACCTGGGATTAGGGATCTCGAATAAATGGACGCCCACTTCCTCCATAATATCAGCTGATTGGCTTATCTGAAACAAAAATAAACCCGACGGGGTTTAAATCTGTATAGTTAAACACACCGAGTAGGCTTACGATTTAAAAAATATTTTTTAAATTGGATTTTTGGCAGATTTTGAAACAAAAAAGTACAAATTTCATGTATTTTTTGTTAACATTTTGATACTGAAAAAATATAAAAATTCAACATTTTGAGCTGATTATAGCAGGGACCGTAAATAACGATTATTTTTTTTTCATCAAAAAAATCATTCGCTCATCATCACTCTATGAGAGTGGAAAATATACCAATCAAATCCCAGATGGCATATCTGTCCATTTGCACCATGATTTAAAAATTTCTGAATTTTTTTGTTAACTCTTAAAAATAACGATTAATTTTTAACATATTTTTAAAACTCAAGAAATAACGATTAATTTTTGATCATCAAAATAAAAATTACAAATAAGAGTTATTTACGGATTTTAAAATAAAACTCAAGAAATACCGATTATTAATTAATTCAAAAATAAAAATCTTAAATAAGAGTATTAGGTTTTTAATATAACACGAAATAACTATTTTTTGACATTAAAATAAAAATCGAAAAAGAGTATTTTTGATTTTTAAATTAAACTTACAAAAACTGATATTTTTTGAGTAAAAAATAAATCTGGTTTTGATTTTTAAAAAATCTAAAAATAACGATTTTTTTGATCAAAAAAAAAATCTAAATTTTTTTTTTTTCCTCAAAATAAAAACAAAACAAATAACAGCTTTTTAGAAGATGTATGTGGCCATGATTGCTATGGGTATAAACTAAGGTACAGCAACCACTAAGCCAATTTAAAAAAAAAAAAATTGGTCGGATATTTTACCTGCGTGTAATTATTTGCCCAGAGTGACGATGAAATATTCATTCCGACCCCATACTATATACTGATCAGGCACGAGCTGAGTCCGTCTGTCCCATGTTAAAGGGTCTGTAGCTCTGCCAGCTTAAAACTTCGAAAATGGATTGGCTCTTCGGCGGGAGCGATCTGTCCCTCAAAGCCAAAATCAACTTTTTAATTAGGTCTAGGGACGGCGTACAATCCCACAATGAAAGAAAAGATGTGATACGGCTTTGCTTGCAATTCTACTTTTACGGATTTGGGAACTCCACTGTTTGTTTAAGCATCGCGGCGTACCAAATCGTTATAGAGAGCGTTTGCTGTCTCACACAAACGATTGACACTGGATTGGCTAGGCCACGTTGAAACGCAGCAATTCCTTAATAAAAAATTTGGGAGTTTGTATGAAGTGCGGCATCTTATAAATTGCCTCTTTGATATATCGAATAGCTCCCAACAACAATCAGTATTGACTTGGTCAGCCATGGACACAGAAAAGGCGCAATCATCACTTAGGAAATTGTTCAACTGATGCATTAACAATTTTGTTATAAATTGGGAAAACCTCACATTATAAAAATTAAAGAAATTGCAGGGGTATTTAAACGTCGGTGGTGTTGTCCTCCATTTTCTTTTATAATACCCAGTTTTATTAATTAGAAAAGTCGTTAACAACAACATACTTTAACAAAAATTTTTTTTATGTTTTGATGACTTTGAAAAATGCCAGAAAATCCCTTTCAAACGGTGCGTGGTGCTAAGGTATTGACTCTGATTACACACACAAACACTACGAAATAAACGTAAAATATTTTGTGACCAATTTTTTCTTTAAAATTGGCTTAGTGGTTGCTGTACCTTCAGTTATAGTATAAACTTTATACCCTATGCAGTCATGGCCACATACATCTTCTAAAAAAGCGTTATTTGATTTTGATTTTTTTTTGGAAAAATAAAAACAATAATACTTTATTTTAGATTTTTTTTTTTGATCAAAAAATAATCGTTATTTTTTAGTTTTTTTAAAAATCATTAAATAACTCTTATATTAGATTTATATTTTTACTCAAAAATAACAGTTTTTGTAAGTTTAATTTAAAAACATAAAATAACTCTTATTTCAGATTTTTATTTTAATGCTCAAAAAAATAGTTATTTCATGTGTTATATGTAAAAATCCTCAATAACTCTTATTTAAGATTTTTATTTTTTGAATTCATAATAATCGGTATTTCTTGAGTTTTATTTTAAAATCCGTAAATAACTCTTTTTTGATTTTTATTTTGATGCTTACAAATTAATCGTTATTCTTGAGTTTTAAAAATGTTAAAAATAATAGTTATTTCATGAGCAATTGGACAAAACAAGAAATAATTGTTATCAAGATTTATTTGATATAAGTTATAATCGTTACGGTCCCTGGATTATAGTTTACTCGATGCGTCTAGATATACTGAAAAGTACACCTTCTTCCTGCTCATGCAATTCTTTCAAAGCTGATTTTTCAGCTTTTGCCTCAATTTTGGCTTTTTTTAGTGAGATCAATACAGCGTCGATCGGATCCGCTTTTTGTCACGTTTTTAACGTAAGCATGCGATTCGCGTACTGTGAGGCATCCCATGATTGTAATTATTTTTAAAAACCCCTGGAACCCTTCGTTGAATATTATCAGCCAAAAATGTTGCAATTTTAACGATTTTTGCACCTGAGTGAAGGTGTTTCGGGGCGATGTGCTCTTCGAAGTTAAACCAAGACTAAAATAGGTTTCACTAGATAAATAATCACACAAATACTTTTCTAAATTTGTTTAAGCTTGTCTACTCTTGTATAAGTAAATATTTGTTCAGAAGGTTCTCAAATATAAAGCCGACAGTAAAAAATAGGCTAGACCTTCAAGCGCTCCGCTCAAAACGCTCCAAACGTCTGTCCATCCTAAATGCTGTATTTTTATAATGGCTTCGAATATCGAAAAATCACTTTACCTCAACATTCTAGACACATTAAAGAAACAATTTATGCAAAAAAAAAAAAAATCAAGAATGTTACTTTTCGGTATAAACACAGTGGAGATGTGCACGGGACGGGATTCCCGGGGAACCCAAATTGAATTGCTTCCTCAGGCAGGTCAGAAATATTGTAAAATCTTATGGACGTCACAAGATGAATTTATAATGCCTATATTAAAAAAATTCCCGTGATTTTATATTATTATCATTTAAGCCGCAAGGTAAGTGCAAAAACAATTAATTTTTCAATATCTTTTAACATGTAAGAATAATTTTTGATTTAACTGTATTGCATTTTACTGCTTCCAAAAGTATAATTAAGCACACGGTACTTGGTCAATTAAAAACAAAAAGTTGAATACTAACTATCGTCTCCATTTTAACATTTTTCCTCGTGAGTTGTGCGTGAGTATCGTTATAAATGTTAGACCTATCGATAACTGCCGAAAAGCAGCACTGCTCTTTCTCTCTCTCTCATTCTCTCTCCATATTTTGTTCTCTGTAGAAGTTTTGTGGAAATACAATAAAAATCTAAATCCAATTAGACCAAGTAATTAGCGGAGCAGGAGCATGGATGCGGAGCAGCTGAAACGGTTGGAAAGCAAGCAGCCGGAGAAAATACCTACTATATTAAGCGAGTTTAATACCAAGGTAGGATCAATAAACAAACTCCTTTACCATTCCCTACCCAACTTGTCCTCTCACCTTTTGTGCTCTTTCACAGTATGCAGATCTCTTGGTGTTCAATAGCTTCCACACGGATAACCAATGGCATGACTTATGGCTGGCCATCTTTGGCCTACTGGAGGATGCCAAATTCGGTCATTTACATACCCAATGCCTCAATACGGTGAGAATACTTACACGAGATGAGTTCAGTTTGCAAACGAATTACATAGAGCCGGAGGTGCTCATCCTGCTGCGTCTGGCTGGTATAGAGGGAGGTGGCAACTGTCTTAAGCTGCCTGTCACGCCGGTTCTACCAAAGGAACAACAGCGACAGGAACCGCAGGAGCAGCAGCAGCAGCACCAGCATCAACTTAGCCTGGCCCAATCCGAAATCATGGCGGAGGCCTTGAAGTGTCTGTGTAATTTGGTCTACCAGTCGGCCGATTGCCGCCGTCAATGTTTACGCCAGCATTGCCTGGATGCCATTTTGAAGCGGGTGGCCTCCCAGTCTTCCACCTCCTCCTGCACTTTGGAGTACTACGATATGAAGCTGTTGTTTTTACTTACGGCACTGGAGCCATCAGCCCGTTCCCGCCTCCAAATTGATCTTAATGGTCTCACCTATATGACCAAATGGCTGGATGACAAGCTAAGCGAGCTGTCCCACCCCACAACGGAGGAGCATTTAAACATCATGTGTGAGCTGCTCAAGGTCATGTTCAATGTGACCAGCGCCCCGGATAAGAGTCCACATGAGTATGAGATTCAGAGCTTACATTTAACTGGAGTTTTGCGCGAGCTATTAATCCGCTTTGGTGGCCTGGGTCAGGAAAAGGAGCGCCAGGTAGTGATGCATGCCATCAATCTGCTGACCAACATCTCGGGCAGCTGCCTAATCGAGTTGACGCCCAAAGGGGAGGAGTTCGAGAAGCGCAGTGTCAGCTGTTTGGCGGTGCTGCTTAATTATCTACGCCAGTCCCTGGCCCAGCAGGAGGCAGAGGCCAGCAGCTCCCATGAGCTACTCTCGCCCATTCTGACCGTTCTCGTCAAGTGTGCGCGCAGTGATCGCATCCAGCGTCATTATCTGCGTCAACAGATACTGCCACCACTGCGTGATGTCAGCCAAAGGCCCGAGATTGGCTCGGAATTGCGCAATCATCTGTGCCGCTTCCTGACTCTGCCCGATCGCATACTGTGCGATCTGTCCGCCGAGCTGCTGTTCGTTCTCTGCAAGGAGGATGTCGGTCGTATGATCAAGTATACGGGCTACGGCAATGCCGCCGGGCTGTTTGCCAAGCGTGGCATACTCGATTGCCGTCGAGTCGAGGGCAGCAACCGAGAGCAATACTCCTCGGATAGCGAAGATAGCGACACAGAGGAATACAAAAGCCAACAGCAGGACATCAATCCGGTGGTGGGTGCGGTTGATAAGCCCAAGCATAATCCTTTGGATGATATGTCTGAGGAGCAAAAGGAATACGAGGCTTTGCAACTGGTCAATCTGATCGAGCAACTGCGTCAGAGTGGCATTGTGCAGCCGGCTTTAATCGATAAGGATGGTAAACCCCAGCCGCTGGAGCATATATTGCAACTCCAGGAGGAGCTGCCGCAACAGCAGCTGGAGCAAAAACGTAAGACCTAAAAAAAGGGGAGAGAATTAATTTTAACCAAAAACAAAACCAAAGAATCGATAATTGAGCGGGTGGGGCCAGATGTAAGACTATGAACGACCGATTGAGGAAATAGGCTAAAGGATGAACCAGTTTAGCGCTTAAGTGAAATAGTATAGTTCCAGCCCTTTTCATTACTTTTTATGAAATTCCAATGAGATCTTTTGATTTGAAAGCAAGATAATCTTTGGAAACACATCCCCTCAACTGGCCATTAAGATCTTTTGATCTGCTGACGCTTCACTATTTTCTGTGAGGTTAACTCGAACTTTTTGCTATGAATCAACCTGATGGTGTGAGGTTTGAAAGAAACCGCAACTTGCATTGTATTTAAAGAATTAACTAGCAAACACATTTTTACATATATCGGCTTAAAATTAAGTTGTGGCACATTATCCAACGAAAATCTTCTCTTGAAATTTCCATTTTCAAGCTAAATTGATTTTTTCAACTCGCTGTAAACAACACAAATAGCGCTTGGAAATCAAAATGTTGTGAGACCGTTTATTCCAAAAAATGTCAAACTTTATTTGGGTATTACCAGATTTGTACTACTTAGTCGAAATAAATATTGTTACACATATTTTTTTTTTTCAAATAAATTCGGATTTGCATTTCCATAGATATTTTATTTATTTTATTCTTAAAAAGAAAGAAAAGAAGTGAATCTTGTTTTAATTACTGATCCTTTCTAATAGAATCTATATCCTTAAAGTGGCTCCCTTAAAATTAAAAATTAGTTTTTGGTATTTTATAATTAGGAAAAAATAAACAAATTTTACTTAATAATAGGTATTGTCCCCATGTTGTGAAATAACTTCCGCCAATCGCATTAAAAGTGCCAACTTTTGTTAAGTGTTTCACCCCTTCTTTAATAATTTCCTTTTGGAGCTCGTCCAAATTTTCAAATTGGCGCCCATTGCTATACATTTTACTTGAAAGTAGTCTCCGAACATTCTCAATTTAGTTAAAGCCGGGACTACAAGCAGGCCTCTCTAAAAGATTAATTTCGATCCTAAAAAACTGCTTTGGAAAAGTGGTTTGCAGCGTTATCCTCCCTGTATTTTTCTCCAAACTCTATTACTACTAGAGGTGGGCGCGTGACGTGAATTTAAACGTGTCACGGAGTGTCACTACGTGATCGAGAGAAAACACAGTCTTTCGTGCGTGAACATCCGTGATTCGTGCGTGTTAAAGTTATTCATCGTGAATATAAGTCATGCAGTAATTACGGAATTTTGGTTTTATTATATTTGATTAATAACATTTTGGGTATTCACGACAACTTGCTTATAAGATAACCTGTTGAAAATTTAAATCTCCAACAACAAAATGTACTACCGAAAAGTAAGCTGACATCACCAGCCTAGAGCTGGGTCATGTGGTTACCTAGTTAAACTTTATTTTCAGTGTTGGTAAACACTTCAAACAGTGCTACGCAATAGGTGTCGGATTTTCAATATTTTGTTGATAAAGCGCCAATCTTTTATGAAGCACACTAAACTGGGACTTGCACCTTGGTGGCAATGGTGTAGAGGTTAAGGCAGGGTTGCCCATAGCCCGCATACGACAGCGCAGACACCAATCCATATGAGGAAAACATTTGTTAAAAAGAACAACAACCACATGAAAGAGATTGACAGAACCCGGTTATTGCCGGGTGAAGTGTGTGTGTGCTCATCTGTGTGCCTATAGCTGTGCGCATTGCAACAACAATTGAGTCGTTAGAGCATAGGCTTTGTGCACCCCTTGGTTAAGGTGTGAGACTGAATGTCAACAAGACCTGAGTTCAAATTACAGTAAGGTCGGTCTATAATTAATTTCGATTTTTTTTGTGTTCTACAAGAACCTTTTGATCATTGCAATTACATAAAATGCAATCACATATTATTTTAGGCCATTTTCTTTATTTATATTTCTAAAATACCTAACTGGAAATTTTCCAATATAGTTGGCTCGGATTTACTGAGTTTGAATAATCAAGATATTCACAAACAAGTGTGTTCACGACAGATGAAGATAAAGTTTAATTTTTCAACAGGTTAACAAATAAGCAAGTTGTCGTGAATACCCTAATTATTCCTTAAACTGAGATGCTTTTGATTTTGTGAATACGCTGCTCGCAGCTGCTCCATAGACTTCATGACTTTCATATCCATGATGGAATAAAGGTCCCTCCAAGCAAAAATGTGGGGGTTGGTTTATGGTGCACGATCATTCGTGATCCCTTCTTTAATCGTGCATAAATCGTGCGTGATGCAAAACTCTCAAAAAAAATGCGTGAATCGTGCGTCAAGAGAGATTTCTATTTTGTTAATCGTGCGTTACGTGAAGAAAAATCGCTCACGCGCGCACCTCTAAAGGACTAATGCATTTCAGAGATGATACTGAACATACAGGTGATCTTCCAAGGTGTCGAATTGCGGCCCATACCATAAGTGAGCCACCTCCGAAATTACGCGCATACCAAGACTTGCGTTCACGGCGTAAAGCACCATTCAAGTTTAATTTTTTTTCATTACTAAAAATAATATTTTTCCATTCCCATTGAATTTTTCGGAAATTGTAAACGAGCCGTTTAAAATAATACATTTTAAATAATATGGAAAAATAAGTCTGATAAGTGAGTGTACAAATATTTATTTCGACCAGGTATTGGCATTAGTGTTACAAGTTCCCGACTTATACGTCTGTCTTCTTATTATACACTTGAAACATGTATAATAATTTACACATTTCCGAACACATAAAGTATATATATTCTTGATCAGCGTAACGGGCTGAGTTGATTTCACTTTGTCCGTCCGTCTGTCTCTCTGTTACCACGCGAACTACAACCTCAGTTTTTAGGCTATCGAACTGAAATTTTGCACAGAGTCCTCTTTTTACTGCACGCTGCTAATATGTCGAAACCGCCAGGATCCGATGACTACTTCTTATAGCTGCCATAAAACGGATCGTTTAGAAAATGAGTTTTAGTAGGAAAACCTTTTTTGTTTTTAATGTTAACGCTCTTAAACTCAGCAATTTTATGTTTTAAAACTGTTTTCCAAAAAGTGGTCAAAGTCGGTAACTGCATCGCTGACATAGCTGACTCATTGGTCAGAAATAGAGCGATTTCATCTGTTATTTTTTTTTATTCTCTTTGGTGGTACCAAAGACATTTGAAGTCATGACTGTGTAAATCGGTGAGCACAGAAAACTTGATTTTGCAAAGTGAGTTGGCTGTCTACTGTGGCACTCACCAACCCAAGCTCATATACTCCCCGCCATTAGAAAAGGACATCCCCTATGTTTGTTTTATATTGACCATTGCTTCCAAACCGAGCAAGCTACAGACATAGTTGTTTTTTAAAATTAAAGTTCATTTAATTGTTGTTATATATCCAGAAAAAAGACTTGGCGATAAAGTTTTAAGTATTTCCAAAAAAATTATTTACAAAAAACCAAACAAATTCGGGGGTCCTAGTTTTGTGCCAGGGAATAAATATTATATATCTAATATTTTGCAATCAAGACAGTCAAAAAAGGCCGAATGATTGTTTTATAAAAACGGAAACATTTAGAAATTCCGATTCCAAATGATTTGATTGAAATCGAAAACGGGTACAGCGCTGATAGACTGAAATCGTGTTAAGTTGCATTTGCACACAGCTAATTGTTAGATTTTCTGTTCTAGAAATATCACTTCAAGTGATCGAACAGAAAATTACTGGCAAAGAAGAGAGGCTGAGCAGAGATTTACTTTAGGTCTCATTGCTTAGATGCTAACAATTTTTAATGCCTCACACACACATCTTTAAAAATTGTTGGGTACTCCCCCTTTTGCTCTTGTGCCCACAAAAGCTCCGTACCGAAACTTAAAGTATTTCACCTCAAAAAAAAAAATTTTATACACTTGAAAAGTGTATATTAATTTTGCCCAGAAGTTTGTAACGCATAGAAATATACATTTCCGACCCCATAAACTATATATATTCTTGATCGGGACGACGAGCTGAGTTCATTTCCGCTTGTCCGTCCGTCTGTCCGTCTGTCTGTGTCTGTCTGTCTGTCTGTTTCTACGCAAACTAGTCCCTCAGTTTTAAAGCTATCGAGCTGAAATTTTGCAAAGAGTCTTCTTTTTACTGCACGCAACTAATATGTCGGAACCGGCCGGATCGGATGACTATATCATATAGCTGTCATAGGAACGATCGGTCGAAAAATAAGTCTTAGTGAGAAAAGCTTTTTTATTTTCCATTGTAGCGTCACCAATCTTGGTATATATTAGTTTTAGATAATTTTACATATTTGTGGAAAAATTTATCAAAATCGGATGAATATAGCATATAGCTGCCATATAAACGGTCGGTCAAAAAACAAGTTCTAGTGGGAAAAACTTTTTTATTTTCCATCGTAGCGTCACCAATCTTGGTATATACTAGTTTTATATGCGTCAACACAATTCTGAAAGATTTTATCAAAATCGGATGACTATAGCAAATAGCTGCCATAGGACCGATCGGTCGGAAAATCTGTTTTACTAAGAAAAGTTTTTTTTATGGTATCAAATTTTTATTATCAATGATTTAAAAATGTTAAATATCTGATATCTATATCCTATATATATTTTACCGGCTAAATCAGTTGGAGTAAGGCTTTTCAAGTGTATTAAAACTGTTTTAAATAGGTTGGGCAAAAAAAAAAAAACAAATTTAAAATTTATAAACTCTGGTGCATAACTATAGCCGCACCCCGCTTTTTCAGTATCAATTGGGGATTATAAATAAAAAGCGAATCAAGAATAAGATAAACAGGAAACAAAAAATAAAAAACAAGCAAAGCAAAATTTACCGTTAATGGCATAGAAATTTATTTCGGCACAATGCTTCATATAAATAAGACAGCTTTTCAAAAGCATTCAGCTTTCAGAGTTTTCAACAGTGTTTCTATTCATATGAAACATTGTGCCGAAATAAATTTTTATGTCATCTGGAAGGAGGCCTTAAAATTAAATTTTGGTTTTATGCTTGGTGCATAACTATAGCCGCACGGCTTAATTTCTCATTCTGTGTTTGGTTAGCCATAATTTCGGTTGTTTCAGTAAATTTAATAATTAAAATTTGCGTAAAAGGTCAAATTATTTCCCTAAGACATGACAATAGCTTAATTCAGGAGACACGTTGGTTGGTTCATATCTTCCTCGATCTTTGAAACATTTTACCATTTATTTATATGAATATGTGATATTTGCATGGTCACTTTACAACTTGAGTTTTGTTTCCATCTTTTTTATATAGAGCGACACAGTCTCAACGAAATCGTCGTCAAAGTTGTATGACATTTTATTGAAAGTTCTAGAAATAAAATCCTTTGCTTTTTTGTTTGAAATCGTCGATTCCAGAAGTTTAACAACAAATTAGTTATATTTTTTATAGACTTCAAAACAAAAATAGTGTGGAGGTGGTTCTAAGGTGTTGCCTGTGTCAATATCGCTTTTAGGAACTAGGACTATATACAAAGTTATCTTTGCGATATTGACGTAAGGTTCGAAAGAAAACTTTTGTCAGTTTTCGAACATAAACTAAGAGGGTTATTATGGTTCAAAACAAAAAATATTCATTATTTTGGACAAGAAGCATAGAACTAGTTCTCTTAAGGCATAAACTGGTTTATTCAACAGCACTGAGATTCTAATTTAATGTTCAGTTACATTTTCTCCTACACATATTGTGCGTGACTCTTAAAGAGTTCGCTCAAGTCATTAATTGCTTGGTGGAATTATTACTGGTGCGGTGGTCACTCCAAGCATACTTCACAGATTGTCTGTCTCTCTCACTCTTGTGCTTTCACTACCGCTCTAACTCTCGCTTATTTAGCAAAAGTTCACCAGAAAAACTACCACCATGGTTTATTGTGTGCATGGTGTAATTAATAAGATAAGACGGTGAGGCAGCTTACCATGATTGTTTATTTTTTGTGTCACATTCCATTTTACAAACTCAAATCCCTCTATATGATGTATTCGCGTGTTCATAGTCTCATCTGGTCGACCAAATTATCGCTTAATTTGGAAACATACAAAAAAATATACACAAAATGCATAACAATCGTTTGGGGTCTTCCAATGTCTAAGGGGTGGATAAGGCGAAAGGTGACAAAGATATGAAAGAAAACAAAAAAAATCACAACTACAACAAAAACTGCAATCTTTTTTATATGTATAAATAAATAAATTTGACTAATTTTTGTGTAATATTTAAGTGCAAATTCCAAAATCTATTTAACATTTAACAGTTTATAAGAAGGCTAGCCCTGGAGAGGGATCAATTATGTGTATGTACATTCAGCTGGCTGTCTTTGCTTTGCGGCCATTCTCTCGCTTCTGCTGTAAAGAGAGGAGGTGCCCCTCCCAATTCAAATCCTATTATAGAGCTTTATTGTGTTCAAATTGCAATAGTTGATGATGTAATCGTAATTGTATTCAATAAGCTTAATAAAAATGATTAATTTATGTAACTGAATCGAGTTCTAGTTATCGAAATTTCAGTATGCAGCACAGATGAAGCCCAGTTACGGAAAAACTTCAGGTGGGTAAATTTTGTATGTAAAATAAATCATCAGCTGTGATTGCACGAAAACCTGCAAACTTACTTAATATCTTTTAAATTTGACGAATAAATATTTTCCTTTGTTTTTGTTTCATACGAATTCTTTAATGGCAAAATTTGTATAAATAATGGAGCAAAAAAAAAAAAGTACATATCAATTTAAAATCCATTGGTGGTAGGTAATGTATAAATGCTTCCCAAACAAATAATAATAATAAAAAAAAATAAATTACTAACTAATATTAAAGTTAACTAATAAAATGATTTGATACTTCTGATTTTAAAAAGCAATTGTTGAATTGTATTGAAGACATAAAGGCGTATTTTGTTTAATATGTATATACAATTGGTTGTAACAAAAACTGAGATATTCGAAAAGGGAAAATATAAATTTTGGCGGATAAACAATAAATAAAACTAATATTGCATATAAATTACTATAAAATTCCTTAAACATATATCCATGTGTTATATATAAATGCTATGAAGCCGATCACTTGATGATAATCTCGGCGGGCGGTAGAATATTATCGCCATGCAGACAATACCAAATGCTGGAATACCAAATAGTGCGATCGACCCATTCACTGCCAGCCAAAACATGACCAATGTATGGAGCATCACGAGATCTGCAAGAAAAGGATTAAATGGTGCATTGTAGTATGAGATGAAATCAGGGAATAATACCGCAACCGAAACGGTTACCCGAAATAAACCGTTTCAAGCCACGTACCGAAAACCGTTAACCGTTTTAATAGACACCAAAAAAACCGGAACCATACCAAAACGCAAATACTGGTACTGATTCGGTTTCATATTATTTATCTTACTGATTTATGATTATTTCAGAAAAAAAGTATTACATTTAAAAAATTCGCCCCTTAAAGAAAACCCAGAATCAAATTATTTTTTTAAGATATATAAGACATAGAGAAAATGTTTCTAAAAAGCGGAACAACTTTTCTTTGGTAAATCTAAACCCTCTAATTAAATGTAAAAGATTTATAAGTCAGAAAAATTCTCCCTGTAATATAAAAATGTTAGAAAATTGTTAATATACATTTTAGAAAGTTTTAAAGTGTCTTAATTTAAGTCAAGTTTCGCCGTCAAACTTAGAAATATTATTTCCTATTTTAAAAAAGTTTTGTTTTAATCAGGGAATAGTTCCGGAACCGTTAATCGAAATAAACCGTTTCAAGCCACGTACCGGTATCAAAACCGGAACCGATATTAAACATTTTTTGAGAACCGAAAACCGTTAACCGTTATAACTGGAACCGAAAAACCCGGAACCCTACCGAAACGCTAATACCGGTATTTTATTGATTTATGATTATTTAAAATATATATTTCAACCGGTAAAATAGCAACGTATACACTCAGAAAATATGACTTTTCAGAAATACGGCTTTTAGAGAAAACCAGGATCAAATTATTTTTTTTAAGATATAAACGATATAGAAAAAAATGTCTTAAAAGTCGGAAAAACTTTTCTTTCGTAAATATAATCCGTTTAATTTTTAAGGGATTTCTTAGTCTAAGTAGAATCCTCCCTTTAATATAGAATTGTTGGAAAAATGGTAATATAAATTTTAGAACTTAAGTTTCTTGAGTTAAATCAAATTTCGCTCGAAAGTTTTGAAATTTTATTTCCTATTTGAAGAAAATTTCGTTTTAATATTGAGAAAAATGTAATGTAAATAAAAGCTCGGGCAGATTTTAGGTTTCCAAATGTTGTAGAGCGTTTTTTGAGGTGATTTCACCAGCGTATTATGGGCTATATTGAAAACTAGTCTTATAGTATGGGTTTGAATATATCCAATTAACAAAATATCTCTTTTTATGGCAGGAATACAGAAGATTTAGGGACCGATTATTGAGTATTTTGGACCTTAGTCTTATAGTGTGGGTCTTATAGTGTGTGGGTCTACGGCAGATTTTAGGGCTGATTATTTCAAACCATAATTAGGAAACATTTTTCTGCTTTTTAGAAAGATTTTATATAAGTTTGGGTCCGATTTCTATGTGTCACATAAACTAACAAACATCAAAGTCAAATTAAAGTTGGTCTGACACATAGATTGAAGATGAGAAATCGGCGCTAAGAAAGTTAAACTTATAATTTAATCTGTTATTTGTAAGACTACGTGACAGATAGTTCTATGTGGAAGAAGACAAATTGGACCTAAGCAAGCTTGTCTGGGCGACAAAAGAACAGAGAATTTCTTATTTCTAGGTCGATTTTTTTACCGAAATAAAAATAAATAAATCCGAATCGAAACCGAAAACCGAAATTAACTGAAAACCGAAACAGAATCTTTAACCGAAATTCTCAATTCGGTACGTACCGGAGCCGGTACCGAAAACGATATTCGTTTTGGAATTAATCCCTGGATGAAATTGCTTATTTTAGTAAACAAAATGAGATGGTACTTTAATAAGTGGTTCACTTTACTCACATTGTTGCTCAGTTGTTCTTTTTTGTTCAGTTGTTTTTTCCTCTTTTTTCTTAAGTTGTTTAATAAGAACAGAAACAGAAGTATGTGAACAACTGAACAACAAAAAACAGGGTTTAACTTTTCAGTTCTTTAACTATATCTTTTCCATTTTCATGGGACTATTCAGACTTTATGAAATGCACTTCAAAATGTTCATGCCTAAACGAACTATTAAAACTTTGTCTTTAAAACTTAAGTAAATTTCCAACTCACCTCATTATCTGCGCCTGTGTCCGTTCCACAAATGTGATGGCCCAACTCCAGGGAAAGTCCCGCTTCCTCTCACAGCCCAAATATGCCGTACTACTATGCAAAAATATCTCCCTTACTATTGTTGTCTTGTCGTTTTTATCCTTTTTGGATATCACAATTTTGCCATCACGCAACTCGCATTGGAATTGTTTGAACGTTTTGGTGCGATAGTCGGCAAAGCGTAATTCTTTACCCGGCGTCACGGTCGCCAAATTTTTAATTGCCCTTTGCACTTCCCGTAACATTTCTATGGGTCGCAGCATAAGATAATTATGCTTGCGATCCTCCTCGGGCCAATAGGACCAATTTAGTATGACATCAAACACTTTGGTATCATGATGTAGCGGTCGCTCTAAACTGTCATTGAGAATCACCTCATAAAGGGTCAACTGATGGGTGGGCAATTGCATTTTTGCAGCATATTCGCGACACAATTCGTAGGCAGTTTTGGTGGGTGAAATGGTGGCATTCACTTGTGTCTTTTCCTGGAGCGGAAAAAAGTCAAAAAATCAATTTCCACATGATGAATATAAATAATGAAGTAGGAACTTACCTCTGTGGTATTATCTGGATTGGGATTAAGACTAATCCAGATTTTAATGTCACCCGATTGCTTGACGGCATCCTTAAGTGTCTCGGCGGCGGAATAATACTTTTGCAGGCATGCCAGCATGGCCTGCTCTCGTTTCTGCAGAAATAATAACAAGAAACTTGATAAAATAACATTTATCAAAGACTAAAGACTATGAAATATGCGATATCTTCACTCAAAAAATTGGGTAACATTTTGTTTCGTTCGCTATTGTTGTAGGTGATTTTGAAAATCGGACATGTGTTTAGTTTATACACAGACACACACAAGGCTGACGCTTACGAAGCCGCAGCAGCGAAGTCGCGACGCTGGCGCCCCCTCGACTCTTATTCTTTAAAATGAGTTATCAAATTTTTATCTATATACTTGGAACACAGGTACAATCTTCGTCATCACTTACCAATTCATCGGCACTGCAGGGAAATAGATTCTTGTAGAGCAAAATCAAATCACTAAGCACATCGGCCTCCTTCTGTGAGTAGATCAGCTCATCGCTCTAACAACCAAAAAAGAAGAAGAAAAAACTTTAGTAACAACAAGAAACCTTTTCGGCTACCATCTACCCACCTTCTTGGCCATTAGTGTGGGTCCCCAGATCATGGTCAGATTCTGTACGCTCATTTTGTTCTTCGTCTGCTGTGAGCTGATAAACACCAAATGTCCCACAATTCGCCGCAAAGTCTCGTGTTCGATAGTGGAGAGCCGCGCCAACAGCTCCCTATAGATGGGTATCTTTTCCGTGGCCACAGCCAATTCGGTGACAAACACAAAGCTATCGGTTAGTTTGCCCAGCAATCTTTCGGGCAGATCACGCATAAAACGTTTCAGCACATTGGCCACATCATGTTCATTATACTCATTCCGTGTGATCTCCACATTGAAGGCATCGGCGCGAAAGGCGCTCATTAGCTTGTGCATGGAATTCTCTGAACCGGATTTACGATAAATCCCCTCGGACATGGAACCGTGAATGTATACGAAATTAATGCATTTGTCCACAATGACGGGCACATCGTAACGTGTCAATTGCTGATCACTTAGTGAAAAACCATTATTGTGAGCCACCTCGCGGATGATGTGACGCCAGATTTTGGTCTCACGGGCGGAACTCATGATCATGTAGACAGAAAATGGAGGACAATCGATCATAAGCATGGGACCGCTTTCCACATGAAGATTATCAATGGATTCGTCACTCTCCTTGAGCACTAAACGAGAGAGAGAGAGAGGGAGAGGGTAATAATTTGACAAAGTCTAGACCCTAGATTAGTATTCCACTCACCAATGCAACGAGCTTTTCTCAAGTCCATTTTCTCCACATTTCCGCTGGCCTCGCTGACAAAGATAAGACGTCGCTGACTTTTGCGCAAAACCAACCAAGTTCCGCTCCACTCGGAGGTAATGGAATTCTGCATAGAGATGTGAATGATTTAATCAAATTTAAATATACAATAAAACGCAAACGCTAAAGTTTGTACATGTTGTTTAACCATCAATATGTGGGCTGACATTTATATATCGATTAAGGAGAACCAAATCAAATTATATTTTATTAAATACAGTTTTTATACCCTGTACCCATAAAAATATACATATATATGTATTCTTTATCAGCATTAATAGCCGAGTCGATATAGCCATGTCCGTCTGTTTGTACAAACGCGTTAATTTCAGAGACTATAAGAGATAGAGACACTTTGCTTTGGCATCGAAGTAGGTGAAATCTATATGCATATCAGTCAGCTGTCTGTGTGTGTATTTATCTCTTCTCTCTACATATAAAAGAGTTTTTCCTGACTGACTGATTCACTGATTGGCAATCAACGTAGAGCCTGAACGGTAAGAGATAGAAAGCTGAAATTTTCACAGAAGTTTCCTTATGAGTTGAAAGTGAGCACAAAGGCGGGGTTTTGGAAAATTCCACCCCTAAAGGGTGGAAAACTCCCGGAAAAGCTACTATGGGGAAAATTTTGTTTTTCATCTAATTGACTTGAAATTTGGTTTGTAAGTAAAGTAAGCGAAATAATTGGACACCTGTTTCTCAGATTTCGGAAAATCCGCCCACAAGGAAAATGGCCGGAAAATTCTTCATGGAAAAAACTATTTTTCATCCGATTGACTTCAAACTCAGTTTGTGAGGATGGTAAGCAGAATAACTAGACTTGACATTTTCCGATGATGAAAAATCCGCCCGAAAAGTCGGGAAATTCCCAGAAAATTACATAAGGAAATGACTATTTTTTATCCGATTGGCTTCAAACTCGGTTTGTAAGGATAGTATACTAAGTAATTGGACATGAGATTTTCAAATGTTGGAAAATCCGCCCACAAAGAAAATACCCGGAAAATTCTATATGAAAAACTATTTTTGATCCGATTGACTTCAAACTCGGTTTGTAAGGATAGTATGCAAAATAATTTGACATAAGATTTTCTGATTTTGGAAAATCCGCCTGAAAAGTTGGCAAGTTCCCGGAAATTCTATATGGAAAAATCTATTTTTCATCCGATTTACTTCAAATTCGGTTTGCAAGCATAATATGCAAAATAATTAGACATGTGATTTTTCGATTGTGGAAAATCCACCCACAAGGAAAATGGCCGGAAAATTCTATATGGAAAACACTATTTTTCATCCGATTGACTTCAAACTAGGTTTGTAGCGATAGTATACAAAATAAGTTGACATGAGATTTTCTGATGTTGCAAAATTCGCCCCAAGAGTGGGGAAATGCCTGGAAAATTCTATATGGTAAAATTTATTTTTAATCTGATTGGCTTCAAAATCGGTTTGTGAAGACATTAATGAAAATAATTAGACATTTGATTTCTCGGTGGTGGAATTTCCGCCCACAGGCAGGAATAATGGTGGGCGTATTTCGGTTCAGTGACAATGGCTATTTGTGAGCCGATCTGAATAAAATTCGGTTTGTAAGCTCTAGGGTCAGAATAAATAAAAACACGTGTTTTTTAATTTCGGGAAGTTCACTGCAAAGGTCGGAATATGGGTGGGGGGGTGTATTTTTGGCCGATATGTGTTAAATTTGTTTTGAAAGCTCTATGGGCCAATTAAATAGGATAAAGTTTTTAGCTTTGCGCATACTCACCCTCAAGGTCGGATAATGGGTGTTAGAGTTACCGGACCACCTGGCCTTCAGAGCTACAGCTAACAGAGTAATTGGCAATAACTAATTGCAGAAAAGCTCTGAGCATCCTATTTATAAAGAATTGCACTACGACCTTCGCGAAAGAATCTACTTTAGCGACACATATACTGTTGATCAAATTTGTACCATTTTCAGGGCCTGAGGCGAGATCCTTGATCTTAACATTATCCCGAATATGGCGCGAAGAGAAGCTACTTGCGTGTCCATTTCATCGGAGTCTGTCCTATCCTGGAGGAGCACCGTTTGCTACATTTGGGCAAGAAAGAACTACAACGTCCCGAAATATTACTTTTTCTCAACGGCGAAAACTGGTCGGTAGTATATAACTTTTTAAGTCAGTCTTTAAGTTATAGAAAGAAAATACTTGAGGGTATTTTTTTAAAAACCGCAAAGCCGCTAACTGTGTTCTTAGTTGAACGGTTGAACGATCTAATAACTGGGAAGTCAGGTGTTAGAGTTTTAATTAATTAGGACTTATTAAGGACTTGCATTTTTTTCTCCGCAGAAAACAGCTATTCAAAATATATATTTTCTTACTCCGAGTATACCAGTTATTAAAGACTTTTAATAATTTCTCAGTAAATAAAAGTTGTAAAAATAAAGACTTTTATTTTATTACTCAGAAAATAAGAGTTGTCGAAAGACTTTTATTAATAAACTCAGAATATAAGAGTTATACTTTTATTAAAAAAACTCAGTCAGACACTTATATTTTTAATCACAATATAAAAGTCTTCTTTATTTATCTCAGGTTATTATAAGGTACACCCAATGGATCATTCGCGCGTATAGCAAACCGCTGAAGCTATTGTATAATAAATTAAAAGATTTTTATTAAAAAATAAAACTTTCTGAATGAGTTTAATTTATTGATTTTTATAATAAAAGTCTTTCGATAACTCTTGCTTTCTGAGATTTAAATTAAAGTATTTAATAATTTTTATGTTCTGATTAATAAAACAAAAGTCTTTAATAACGGTTATTTATTAACTTTTTAATAAAAGTCTTGATAAAACTGTTATTACATGAGATTATTTATCTTCCACTAACTGTTTTTAACTGTGTTATTAAAAAAGTCTTGAATAACTGTTATAAACTGGGTATTATTATAACGATCAAAAATAACTCTTATATTTGACCATTACAATAAAAGATTATTGTGGATATCGAAGGCGGCAAGAAAAACAAACCTTTTGGGATATAATAAATTTATTACATGAGCTTCATTGATTTTGATCAGTGTAGGGCGCGTCCGTACAGCGTGTGCTTAGGCAAAGGTCGCTGTAGCAGTAAAGTCGCACACCGAGACTGTAAGCCTACTGCTCTGCTGTGAATTTCGTACGGCTGCCACGCACACATGCATAGCTAAAATATGATTGTGTTGTATACCCTACACTGATTTATATATATGAGAGTTTTATAAAAATAACTGTTATGTTCCGTCCCTGGATTAATTTAAGCAATAAACTTCAAATTTACAGTGTGTTTGGGTAAAAGGGTGTTAGATATATTTTTCCAGATCTAAACCGGTTCCGAACCAGTTTGAACTGGTTCATTAAGCAGACCCATATTCAAGACCGGATCCGATCTAGATTGAACCGGTTCAAATGTGGTTTAGAGCCATTTCTCAAATATTATTTAAGCTACTTTAAATTTGTTGAGTGGATAGGAACCGGCTTAAAAGTGGTTCTCAGTCAAATCTCAAGACTTATAATCTCCGAATTTGGAGTGTGTTTGATATTTCCCTAATCATAACCGGTAGCGAACCAGTTTGAATCGGTTCGAACCCATATTGAAGACCGGTTTCGAACTAGAAAGACTAGCCATATCTCAGATATTAATGCAGCTACAAACTAAAAATTTTGTGTATGTTATAAAATTTCTAGTTAGATATTTTTCCATTTAAGGACTGGTACAGAATCAGCTTAACTCAGTTCAAATGATAAAAGCGATTCTCAACTGGTTGAAACTAGTTTATAAACTCTCTCATCGTTTCTGAATTTTCAAAATTTTAAAAAAATTTGTAATTTTCTTTGTGCTGCACTTGCTTATTTGCTGCCTCAAATATAAAATTGTGTATGTTCAATCTTCACTTACCTTAAGATAACACCAGCCCGCTCGATAATAGTGGCAGGTATATTTCACGGGCAAACTATTGGTGAGACTCTCCAGTATCTTTTGCATCCAAACGCCACGCTCTGACTCCTTGCCCACACCATAGAGATGGGCCACACGCTGTTGTTTCACATGGCCGCAGGAACTGTTGGTCAGCACTAGATTGGGATTGGAGGACATGGTGGAATCGCCGCCATTTCCGTTCTTTGGCTGCGAAGTGGTCAACTCAAAGCAATAGAAATGCGTGGAGCTGTCCGTCACGCGACTATTGCTGACGCACTGCACCGTGGTAATGGTATCTAGGGGTATACACTCGCGTGGCGTTTTCATTTCCTGGTCCAGATAGGTTTGGAATTGACGCTCACGGAGAATGGCCTTGCGATTTTGCATCTCTTTGAGTATGTCCTCGACAACGCCGGAGGGGAAACGCACCAAGGGACCCTCATAGCGTATCAGCAGTGGAGAGAGACTGGGACGTGGCACCATTTGAAGGGCCACCTTTAGTTCCGTTTGCCGTTGGGCCTTGAAGCTGGCCCGACGTTTCATGGCATCCATTCGAAGTTTGACCTGGGAGAAGGCATTCATGGTCTGGCGCAGGCGTGAGCTAAGCGTATGGCGGGATTCACCCGAAAGGGGATTGGCGGTGGTACTAGTTACTCCTTCTCCAATAGCTTCCAAATAGGTGGGTGGACTGTCACCCTCAATAGGTGGCTTGGCGGTGGTGGAGGCGGCAGGGGAAGGGGAGGCGGCTGCTGCATCGCTAACAAACCAATTGGTACGTTTCCTGGAGGGATGTGCCAAGTCCACCATTTGGTCAGCGCTGTTGCTACTCTGCTCCTCCTCACCCAAGCGACTGAGATAAGGCTTAACTCGTGCCTCTTGCTGATCCTCTTCCTCCGTTGCTTCACTCAAGATTTGAGTATTTTGTGGCGTGGGCTCCTCCTCGGAAGTGCACATGCTGACATCATCCTGCTCCCGTTTCACTGTACCATAGGTATCCTCCTCCAACAGATGCTCCAGTAAGAGCAGCTCATTGCTTTTATTGGACCGTGCCAAAGTAGAGCTTCTGCTGCTTCTCAGGGGATCAAATTCTTCTATTAAGTCCTGAGACCAACCACCCACAGCTCCCTCCTCCTCACTTAGGGAGCATAATCGTTCCTGCTGCTGTTGGGGTGTTAGAATGTTACCTCTAGTCCTCGCTCCACTTGCCGAGGCAGTAGCCATTTCAAAGAGTTTGCCATAGGTGGCCTCCTGGTTGGCGTAAACGGGCTCGGGTGAGGAATCTTCCTCCTCTTCCTCTCCATAAAACTGCCAGGATTCACTACGTTCGGGTTGAGGAGCCAGAGCCTCTGCGGCAGCAATGCTGGCCAAGATTAAACGAGATTCCTCACGCTCCTTACACGCGGCCTCACGATTCAGTTCCTCCAGCTCAGCGGAAGCCACCGGCGGCCGTCTTAGTTGTATATGCTCATAGTTTTTCCGACGTTTCTGTCGAACGGGCGGCTGCAAATTCCCCAATTGCTGGGATAGACGAGGTGCAGGATAGGCGGGCATAGGCAAACCAGGAGACTCCTCGCCCTCGCTCAACTGACGTTGTGCACGCATTTGTACCCTTAGGGCCGCCTCTTCGGCCAGATTTCTGACCAGTGGCGGAGGAGGAGAAGGACGTGCATTCAGGGCCTCGTTATAGCTGGGCGGAGCTAGAGTCGTCGTATTTGTTTTGGGCACCTCATAGGCCCCATCATCCAGCTGCTGCTGCTCCTCCTTCTCCTTGCTGCTTTCGCTGAGATCGCAGAGTTTTACCTGACGATTCAAGGGACTGCTAAACTGTATGGACTGGAATACATCCGTATTGGGCATGGTCTGACGACGCTCCATATCCAATTCGCCATCGTCTCCTTGGGTCTTGTCGCGCTTTGTGATTAAAGTGAAATTCGAGCCGAAACGCTTAAGGCGACTTCCCGCATCCGAACTGAGATTACTGATGGCCTCCGTGGAGCTCTTTAGATTTCTATCCAATCTCTTTTTTGCCCCCTTTGCCTTGAAGGTGATACGCTCGCCGATGGCCTCACCCAACTGTTTGGAAGTGGATCCCAAGGAACGCAAAAGGTTGCTAAATGAAAGACACAAAAAAAAAAGAAGGAGCAATAGGAGAATGAATTAGGAATAGGCTTTAGGCAACTTAGTGGGGGAAGGTTGGGGGGGGTTAGTAAAGAAATTTCCCAAAACACACCAAAATGTTAGATACTAGAACGAAATTTAAAATATTTCCACCGGATGCAAAACCCTCAACATTTATACAAAATGCACGTGAATTTCATTCGGTTCACCCCAAATGTTTTTGTAGATTTCTTCACTTCGAACCTTCAGTCAAGAACAATTGTCTAAGTTCTACTTGTTTGGGAACGAACATTCTTGATTCAAGAATTTTCGGTACTTACAGAAATTAACAAAAGTTTCAAAGAACACGTTCTTAATTTAAGTACACAATTTCTTGGACTTCTTAGACTTACAAAGCCGGGACAATAAAGTATGCACCGAAAATGCGAATTTGTTCATAAAATTCCCAACTGGTTCTATCACTTTTTATGGAGTGATAATAGATTTCTGACCTACAGCTATACCTACTTGGTCTTTGGTTCATTCATGTCCTTTAAATTATTTAAGGCTTATTTATTTTGGTTCAGAGACCTCGTTTCTAGAATGAATCGGAATGACTTGAAGAATTTTAGAAGCGCTAAACCAAAAAAATATTTTGCAACTGAACAATTGAGCATTTTGAGTGAGTTGACACACTTTGAAAAAAAAAAACCGAATAAGTGAACATGTTCATTGAAGTGAACTTCTTTCATTTGCACTTCCTGTTAAAACTATTTTGGAGAAAAACATTTTAATTTTACTTCCGCTGCCATTGATCTTGAAAAAAAAAAGACAAACGCAAACTATTTCGGGAATTGTTTAGCTGGAATTTGGTTTCATGTGGCGGAAGTTGAATGATCTGATCTATAAATAGAGTATGCAACAGCACAATACAATTGAAATGTGGAACAAGAGGTAATCCGAACAAATGTCTACTCCATCTTAAAATAGAACGAGGATCAAAGTTGCAGCTGGCAAAGAAAAGTGATTAATTGGAGCAAACAGCTGTCGAAAATAAAATGAACTGTCAACTGGTCAAACATAAGAGCAATTAGTATCTGTCGAATTACTTACACAAACAAAGTCTTGAGCATGTATTGGTGTAGATCGTGTGAAAAGCACTGTTTGAGCAAAAACAAACAAGCTCTCTGAGCGACATGCGCAATGTGTGTGTGAGAACTGTAACTGTGAGACAGACTTGATTTACGTGAACATTGTACAGCCTTGCAGATAAAGGAGAATCGAAATGGCAAAGCTTACTTTAAATCAGACCCGGCCAGCTCATAGCCACTGGGGGCCGAGCGCATTCGTGTTTTCACTCAGCGAGAGCCGAAGTCATGTCTGTGTGAAGAAGTGAGCACAGAAATACTTGTGAGTTGGCTGTCTACTGTGACAGTTACCCACACAAGCTCATATTTTAGTCCTCTCCATTTGGCCGGCCCTGCTTTAAATGTGCCGACATTTTAATTCACTTGCAAAAGCTTGCTCCTTCTGATATGATATGTAGGAAAACAAGAAGGTAAAGCTAACTTCGACTGTGCCGAAGTTTTAATACACTTGCAAAAGTTCACTCAAACTGATTGAACCGGTAGAATATATATAGGATATAGATATCAGATATTTATAAATTCAATATCATTGAGAATCAAAATTTGATCTCGTTACCATAAAAAAAATTTTTTTCTTAGTAAAACACATTTTTCGACCGATCGGTCCTTTGAACACTATATGCTATAGTCATCCGATTTTGATACATTTTTCTAGAATTATGTGAAAATATATGAAACTAGTATATACCAAGATTGGTCACGATACGATGGAAAACAAAAAAGATTTTCTCACTAGAACTAGTTTTTTGACCTAACGTTTCTATGACAGCTAAATGATATAGTCATCCGATCCGGCCGGTTCCGTGCAGTAAAAAGAAGACTCTATGCTAAATTTTAGCTCGATAGCTTAAAAACTGAGGGACTAGATCGCGTAGAAACAGACAGACGGACGGACGGACAGACGGAATTGAACTCAGTTCGTCGTGCGTTACAAACTTTTTGGCAAAATTAATATACACTTTGCAAGTGTATAAAAATAGATGACAAATATTAATTAAATTAAAAATGAAAAATTTAATCACGCAAATAAGTTTTCTCAGTTGGATACATTTTCCGACCGATCCACAAAGGTCGATTCCATAGGCCAAAAATAAAAAAGTCAAAAATTTGACTTGGTTTTTGTTATATTCCAACCGTACCCTTTACAAATAGCTTTAAAAGAGAGAGAGAATACAAACACGTGGTATTTGCTGTTTGAGACGCATGAAAGTGAGCTCTTACTAAATAAATTGAATTAAAATATTAAATCATTTAATATATTAAAAAGAGAGGTATTAACAATATATTTAAGTTGTTATCGCGTTATAAAATCTTCTGGTTTTGTTATAAAATGTTTTCCCGGCATTCTCCAGAATGGAACTTTTTTCATAATATTAGTTTATGTTTGAAGATTCTAAGGGGCGTTTTCACATCTTGCCTTTACAGTCAACTTCAGCAAATATTTATAATAAATGCAGGATTTAACACATTTCGCTTTCATCAGTTGATGTTAGCAAAATTGTAATATTTTGTGAAAACGTGGCAACACCTTGGAAAAACTTTCGTGCGAGTTGCCAATGCGAACAGAAAATTTCGGAAATGTTGCCGATAGTAGGATTTCGGTTCCCAGATTTTTTGGTCGGTTGTGTCCGGGAGGCCTGTGTTCGACTCCACATTGAAACCTCAAATAAAATGTGTTTTCTTTATTTTTAAAAATGTAAAAAGTTAATTTGGTGTCAACAACTTGAAAGCAAAGACGATCTGCCGTCTAAGTTATGACAACAGTAAATCAATAACACAAAGCAGTCTCGTTGATTTTTAACAGCTTTGTCATGAGAATTTTTATGGGACTACGAGTAGAGAATCCCAAATCTGGCGGAAGTGCTTCATCTAATGATGTAAATACAGCAAGGAAGTTTGCAATAAAGGCTGACTTAAAAAAGTGTTCAACATTATTACAAGCCTTATCTTCAGGGCATGATATAAATGTTGACAACTTTAGAAAACAATTACCTAGATCATGCTGAAGAGCTTGTATTTATGGTATAACCTTCAAGCGTCAGCTTACAAAATTTGAATTCACAACCCACCTAATGTTATTGAATATGTATTTGAGAACCGATTTGAGAACTCTCTAAAAAAGCTGCCGAGTCTGGAAATGAGAATAGTAAAATGTGTTGTCTTTGTCACACACGACAGATTTTAACTGATTCAATAACTACAAATTTGATTAATCTTTTACTTCACAGCTCCGATCATTTTCGGACCGAGCAGCGAAATTACCAAATAAGAAATTATTAAATTTATTTGAATACCCTTGCAGATGATATATTAAAATTGTCACGATGTTTGTAATGTATTGAAGAAAGCATCTCCGACCCCATAAACTATATATATTCTTGATCAGCATTACGAGCTAAGTCGATATAGCCATGTCCGTCCGTCTGTTTCTATGCTATTTCCTCCCTTAGTTTTAAAGCTATATTGATCAAACTTCCAAATACACATGGGCTGCACATTTGTTGGAACCGGCCGGATCGGATGACTATATCATAGGAACGATCGGTCCAAAAACTAGTTCTAGTGAGAAAAACTTTTTTGTTTTCCATCGTAGCGTTGCTTCCACACAATTCTGGAAAAATTTCTCAAAATCGGATGACTATAGCATATAGATGCCATAGGAACGATCGGTTTAAAAACTAGTTTTAGTGAGAAAAACTTTTTTGTTATCAATGGTAGCGCCTTTCAAAAACTGCAAGGGTAATTAAAACATCAGCGTAGCCGATGTTAGTCTTCTATTTTTTAAAATTGGTTTATATCTGTTCGGCAGATGATATAGGGCCGATTTCTCATCTTCTATTTAGCTGCTATGTGTCAGATAAACATACATTTTACTCTGTTATTTGTAAGTTTATGTGACAGATAGTGCTAAGTATGAGATGAGGAATCGGCCCTTAGACATTTAAAAACTCATTTATTTTATTTTCTTAATTTCTGGTGTGCTCTTCCTTAAGGGTATACCCGAAACCATATAACTTAAGTCAATTTTGTGCAGGTCAGGCAATTCCCCCATAACCAAGGTGCTCAGCTACCTAGCTGTCAGTGTGAACACCACTACATAGCAACATATGTTTGGGTTGTGGTTTCGGGTTAGTTAACTACATAGTAAACGTATATACCAAAAACTAAGAAGAAAGGCAAAGGTTTACTTGTCGTCATCATCTAGCAGCTCCGACTGATCCGATTGATCGGATTCTATGTGATCCATTTGCTGTTTGTTGTCAGGAACATCATCTACATACCCGGGTGATGGCGTTTGGAATTTGCCACTTTGTTGTGAACTCTCGCTGCAATCATCAAGCCAAGACTCATCCTCCGGCGGTCCAGTGATGGCACTTGTTGTAGAAAACTCACTGGATATGGAGTAGCGATGCTGCTCAATGTTAAGCGGTTTGGGTGGCACTTGAGGTGCGGCACGCAATGCTCTTATGGGGGGGCTCTCTGGCTCTCCGGTAGCTGTCGCTGCTCGCTGACGTGGTGCTGGCTTGGGTGTGGCATAGACGGGCTCTGTGGGTGCATCTTCCACAACTGGAACATTCTCATTGGCATCAGGACTGTAGATGGGTTGCGGTTCGTCGGTATTGTTCTCCTGTAGAATCAATTTGTGGTGACTGCTTGGGGGTAGCTTCTTTTCCATGCCATGACCATGTAGATTTTCGGCATTTATGTTTAATTTTTTGATATTGCAATTGCGATTGTTGTTGTTGTTGTTATTGGCGTTATTGATTTCAATATTCTCATAGTTGGCGGGACGCTGTTGCTGTAAATCGGTATAAAGGCGTCGCGGAGCTGGCACTGGGCGTGTCTGCATGCCAGCCTGCTCCATGGCTGCTTCAACTAAAATAAAAACAGAAAACAAAGAATTAAAGCAATTTTAGAACTCAAAGTAGCTTAAAAAAAATATTTGGTAATTTTTCTTTTGGAAAATACTAAAACAATTTTCATCAATTTTAAAGCTAGTTCAATTAAAATTCCATACCTAGATTTGGGAGGGCATTCTTTTCAATTTTAGATATATGTATAGAAGGTGACCTCTAAATTTGGGAAACCACAAATCAAAGGTCATACCTGAGTTAAGTTACCTAACCAAACTTAGGAAAACCCTTAAGGCTTAGGCTTTAGTGATCCCTTCTACCTAGACCTCCCTCCTCCCCTCACTCCATTTAGTATAAATCAGTCGCACTTCATCCCAACCAAACGCAGTTTATCATCGCATCAGCTCAAGTGAACAACACTTGCCTAATTTTTGCTTCTGCAAATACTACACATCACTCGACTAAAGTAGCCCAAATGGAGCACCAGTCAACAACTGTTAAAAAACCACAATGCCAAAGTCAAAGTCATCAGCTTAAGGCTCAGGAGTATGCCAAAGTGGAGCTCTTGCATCGCATGTTGGTGAGACAACATTTGGATCAGTTGGAACGGCGACGACTCATACGTTTGGCCCTGGAACGACAAAAGCAACGTCTGCAGTACTCGTAATTATATAATAAGTATCCAAATCATTTCCACTTTAAGTGGAAATTAGCTTAAATTTAAATTCTTTTGTAAAAATTATGCAAATTAAACAAAATCTGAATCCCAAGTAAAGAAAACGAGGTGAAAATTAAAGACATGTGTGTGTGTGTGTGTGTGTGTGAGTATTTTTTCTTGCTGCAATCATCGATTCGATCCAAGCCGATCGGCGGTCATCATTAATTGCCTCATTCGTCGATGACTTTCACTTTCACTCACAATATTGTTTTATGCAGAAAATATACCTTAAGGTCTACACAAGCCGACTACATGGGGTTCTTATCGAGCTATATATGTACAATGTACAAACAGTATTTGTATGCACTTATGAACTTTGATTTAAAGCTTACTATTCTTAATGGAAGTACTTCAGGCGTTATCCAAGTTGAAGAAATGTTTATGAGAGCTGAGACCTTCTGTTAGTTTACAGTTAGAATTTCTCTTGCGCTTAATATGAGCTGTGTTTAATATATATAAAATCGGATATGCACTTTTAAGAGAATGTCGCATAGAAATAATTCCTTAAAAACCAGGAAATAATACCGTAATCGGAACCGGAACCGTTAACCGAAATAAACCGTTTCAAGCCACGTACCGGTATCGAACCCGGAACCGATATTACATTTGTTTTGAGAACCGAAAACCGTTAACCGTTATACTAAGAACCGAAAAAACCGGAACCATACCGAAACGCTTATACCGGTACTGTTTCGGTTTCTATTTAAAATATTCAACTGGTAAAATAGCAATAACTACACTGCGAAGAAAGTCTTACATTTCAGAAATTCGCCCTTAGAGAATAACCAGAATCAAATTCTCTTTTTAGATATATAAGATATAGAAAAAAATGTCTAAAAAGTGTTCAAACTTTTATTTGCTAAATAAAAGCCCTCTAATTAAGTGTAAAGGATTTAAAAAGTCTCAGAAAAACATATAAAATTTTAGAAATGAAATTTCGCTCTACAAAAAAATTCTGGTTTAATATTTCGGAAAATTTTATGACAGGTTAAGCTAAGGCAGATTTTATGTTTTTAACTGTTTTTGTGTTTTTTAGAGCTGATTTGAATATTTTACCAGCCTTTTATGAGCTATTTTGAACCGTAGTCTTATAGTATGGGCTCAAATCTATCCAAATCACTAATGATCTCTATTTTTGGCGGCGATACGGCAGATATTAGGGAGACATAAGAATAGAGAATTCCTTAATTATAGGTTGTAGGGATACCACTGAAAGCACGGACAGAATACATTTAACGAAATTGTTCGTCCAATAATAAAAAAGACTAGAAATCGGTATATTTAAAAAAAAAAGTTTTTTATGAGGGATATTCTTAGGACCCTTTTGTAGTTCTATTACATCCATTATTTTTTGGGATATCTTGAAATAATTTAAATTTTTGAATATAAAACGAGAAGGCAAAGCTAACTTCGTCTGTGCCGAAGTTTTAATACACTTGAAAAACTTTACTCCAACTGATTTAACTGGAAAAATATATATAGGATAAAGATATCAGATATTCAAAATTTTTAAATCATTGATAATAAAAATTTGATACCATAAAAATAAACTTTTCTTAGTAAAACACATTTTCCGACCGATCGGTCCTATGGCAGCTATATGCTATAGTCATCCGATTTTTATAATTTTTTTCGAAATTATGTGAAAGCATATAAAACTAATATATACCAAGATTGGGGACGCTACGATAGAAAACAAAAAAGTTTTTCTCACTAGAAGCAGTTTTTGACCGACCGTTTATATGGCAGCTATATGCTATAGTCATCCGATTTTGATAAATTTTTTCAAAAATGTGTGGAAACATATAAAACCAATATATACTACGATTGGAAACGCTACGATGGAAATCAAAAAAGTTTTTCTCACAAAGACTTATTTTTCGACCGATCGGTCCTATGGCAGCTATATGCTATAGTGATCCGATTTTAATACATTTTTCCAGAATTATGTGGAAGCATATAAAACTAACATATACCAAGATTAGTGACGCTACGATGGAAAACAAAAAAGTTTTTCTAACTAGAACTAGTTCTTAGACCGATCGTTCCTATGGCAGCTATATGATATAGTCATCCGATCCGGCCGGTTCCGACATATTAGTTGCGTGCAGTAAAAAGAAGACTCTGTGCAAAATTTCAGCTCGATAGCTTTAAAACTGAGAGACTAGTTCGCGTAGAAACAGACAGACGGACAGACGGACGGACGGACAAGCGGAAATGAACTCGGCTCGTCGTACTGATCAAGAATATATATAGTTTATGGGGTCGGAAATGAATATTTCTATGCGTTACAAACTTCTGGCCAAAATTAATATACACTTTTCAAGTGTATAAAAATAAAAACTGGTACCGGTACGTACCAGTATACCGAAATAAAAATCAGAGTACCGTATCGAAACCGAATACAGAACTAAACTGAAAACCGAAATATAACTTTTAACCGATATTCTCATTTCGGTACGTACCGGAACCGGTACCAGAACCGATATTCGTTTCGGGATTAATACCTGTTAAAAACTGATTGGCAACAAGCGTATGCGATGATAAAGTGCGCAGAGATGTATTTCCAATCGTGTTCAGCGCAAGGTCCCCGAGTTCGATTGCCAGACAACTATTAGCTGACATTAAAAGTTTTTTCTTCGTTTTTCATTAAGTAATAAATGAACCAAAACAGTTGGTGGTATTTGAATAGTAAAGCGATGTTCAATTTCTACGGAATATGGTGACGCACCATATCCCCAGAATTTTTGGGAATATCCATTTGTACCCTCATGTTCATGATAATGCCCGAGGGTGATATATCCATCCGTTAGCTCAAATTGTTGTGTACTTTTCCAGCATTTCGGCTGGTATCTCACAAATGGCAGATGTAATGTTGTCTTTCAGGGCTACAATTGGGGCTGGTTTGTGCCTGTACACGAGATACTTCACGTAGCCCCAGAAAAAAGTCTAGTGGGGTCAAATCACTTGATCTTAGCGACCAAAGGACTGATCCAAGACGTGAGATTCATTGCTCATAAAACTCGGTTCTCAATTGGTCCATGGTTTCGCGTGTCGGGAATCATCCCACTGTACCTTGCCTATTAAATGTAACGTTGCAATTTTCATTATTTTTGAAAAAGTACGGTCAAATAATGCTGCCGGCCCACCAACCGCACTAAATAGTACATTTTTCAGCTCTTGAGCTGACTCTGGCTGCTCTTCAGACCGAATTTGGCAATTCTGTTTGTTGACGTAACCCATTCAGCCAAAATTAGGCTTTGTCGCCGAGCACAATATTTCGATTTAAAATAGAAGGCTTACATGTTTAAATACTCTTGCAGCTTTATGATATAGTCACCCGATCCGGCCAATGCCGACAAATGTCCAGCCTATGTGTATTTAAAGACTTTTTGCAAAGTTTGGTCAAGATAGCTTTAAAACTGAGGGAGAAAATAGCATAGAAACAGACGCACAGACGGAAATGAACTCTGCTCGTCATGCTGATGAAGAATATATATACTTTATGGGGTCGTATATGCTTTCTTCTATGCGTTAAAAAATCAGCACACTTTTCAAATACCCTCCGCAAGGGTCCAAAAAGGTGATCTTTATTCAACTTTTCTAAAGCCCATTTAGAAAATTAATGACGTTGTGAAAGATCATCCGGCTTCAATTTTTGCATCAGCTGTATTTGTAGCCCAATTGTTGAGAACGGCGACGAATTGATATATAGCGATCTTTATTAGCACTGGCCGAGACAGCAGCAATATTCTCCTCTCCGCACACGGGTTTGGTGGATTTATGTCTAATAATGTAAAACAGTTGCGAAATTTGGTCACAACAGCTTAAATAGCCTGTTTGGTGGATCTATTATGACGATCATAATATGGACGTAATTCGCGAAACACATTCCTCAAAGAGCACGAAATTTGAAAATAAAATTCATCGATTTCCACTGGCAACATTTTGAACATTTTCAATTATTTGCGACTTTGCCGTTTTCATTGGCAAAAAGTCATTTTGTTGACATTCACAATGACACGTAGGCAGAAACAGTTGCTTGCTTCGTTTCTAATAAAAGGCGCCACTTTCAAATGCTTGTGGACTTCAATCAAATTCCCTGCAAAAAAAAAAGACACGACCGTCAGGAGCACAATTCTTCTGTGATGACGCGATGTTTTATATTAATTTATTTATTTATTAAAAATTGCGCCAAGTTTTATTTTCAAATCAACTGATTATTGGTGATGACACTTTTGGAGCCTAGAGAGTATCAATAAATAATTCAATATTGTAAAACAAAATACCAAATTATCTTGGGGCGAATGTCCCTCTCTTCTCTCAGAGAAAAACGTATGGCAGAAATGTTGACATTTTATACATTTTTGTAATTCTCAAGAAATGTTGCAACATTTCATTGGTGGAAAATAGGCTATTAGTTATTATTCATGGTGAAATGACAAAGAATACTTAACATTTTTGGCGTTGCCACATGTTACAAATCACGTGTGAGTAGTCAAACTATTTACACTGAAAATCCAAATAGCATAAATTACAACATTAATATGCTTCTATATTGATTTCTCTGGAAAACATCGAAAGGACGGCGCCACTTTCAGTAACCATTTGGCTGACCAAGCCAGAAGCCGATTGGTATATGAGAGCTGTACGATATATTCATCCGATTTCGATCAAACTCGGCAAAATTGCGATAAAGCAGATAACCAAGTATAAAGACGCTTTCATTGAAAATAAAAAAGTTGTTCTAAACTAGTTTTACAAAAAGATTTCAAGTCTTTGAGTACATTTTGCGATTTTATTGAAGATTTTTAATTGATAAGTAACCGAATGTTTCAAAAAAGTAATTTAAAAAATAGAGAACGGTTAACATAATGCAGCGCTTTTCCTAAATTAGGGTAGTGGCTTTACATCATCAAACTTTGTTTATGAAATGAACCGAACCGAATCATTTTCTTTTGCAGCTTTCGGTTCGGTTAAGCGTTTTCCAACAGACTCGTGTTTGAATTACGAGCTTTCACTCATCGTATGGGAATTGGGTCGTTTTTGGGTTGGAAGCGATTTGTAGAACACCAGGGATAAAAAACAAACCATGTTTAGGTCGGATTGAATCAAAATATTCAGAAAAAGAAATTTCCAATTTAATTTCTTTTAGTTTTTATTTTTTTTCAAAGACTACATTCAATCGAGTCTTTCCATCAGTTTATTTTCTTGATTTCCGTCCGCTCATTTGCAGTTCTCTGAACTTTTCAACTTTTTCAAGCCATAACAATGCAGGGCAGGCAGGCAGACACCAATGATGCAATGACAGTGTGAGGCAAGAAGAAAAGTTGTTAGCTTGTGCCTTTCTGCTAACAACGTTCGGCAACGATTGTTGAGAGGACAAAAAATGTGTAAATGAATTGTGCAATTTACACTGCGAAAATAAATCAGTTAAAAATTGCGAAAACAATATTAATCCAATATTCATATTAAAGGCCTCTTTCCAGATGACATACAAATTTATTTCAGCACAATACTTTATATGAATAGAACCACTTTTGAAAAGCTCTGAAATTTTAATGCCTTTGAAAAGCTGTTTTATTTATATGAAGCATAGTGCCGAAATAAATTTTTTTGCCATCTGGACTGAGGCCATAAGCGGTTAAACTTGTGCTATTAGGATGGGCAAACGTGAAGGAAGCAGAAAAAATTACATATGTGTAAATTTTAATTGTCATTGTTTTTATACACTTGAAAAGTGTATATTAATTTTGGCCAGAAGTTTGTAACGCATAGAAATATTCATTTCCGACCACATAAACTATATATATTCTTGATCAGGACGACGAGCCGAGTTCAATTCCGTCTGTCCGTCCGTCCGTCTGTCCGTCTGTCCGTCTGTTTCTACGCGAACTAGTCCCTCAGTTTTAAAGCTATCCAACTGAAATTTTGCACAGAGTCTTCTTTTTACTGCACGCAACTAATATGTCGGAACCGGCCGGATCGGATGACTATATCATATAGCTGCCATAGGAACGATCGGTCTAAGAACTAGTTCTAGTTAGAAAAACTTTTTTGTTTTCCATCGTAGCGTCACTAATCTTGGTATATGTTAGTTTTATATGCTTTCACATAATTCTGGAAAAATTTATCAAAATCGGATCACTATAGCATATAGCTGCCATAGGAACGATCGGTCGAAAAATAAGTCTTTGTGAGAAAAACTTTTTTGATTTCCATCGTAACGTCTCCAATCGTAATATATATTTGTTTTATATGTTTCCACACAATTCACACAATATTTATCAAAATCGGATGACTATAGCATATAGCTGCCATAGAAACGGATGGTCAAAAAACTACTTCTAGTGAGAAAAACTTTTTTGTTTTCTATCGTAGCGTCCCCAATCTTGGTATATGTTAGTTTTATATGCTTTCACATAATTTTGAAAAAAATTATCAAAATCGGATGACTATAGCATATAGCTGCCATAGGACCGATCGGTCGGAAAATGTGTTTTACTAAGAAAAGTTTTTTTTATGGAATCAAATTTTTATTATCAATGATTTAAAAATTTTAAATATCTGATATCTATACCCTATATATATTTTACAGGTTAAATCAGTGGGAGTAAAGTTTTTCAAGTGTATTAAAACTTCGGCACAGTCGAAGTTAGCTTTGCCTTCTCGTTTTTTTGGCAGTGTTGCCAGACTGTGACAGAGGCAAGCAACCAGCATGCTTAAGAGAACGGCCAGCTAGCTTGTCTCACCCTGTTGGTACACCGCCAGCGCCAGCTGGAGCCTCGCTGCTTTAATTTGCTTTAAGTGGATAGAGGAGATTCAGTCTCCCCACTTCAAATGGAGCAGCTCCTTCGTCTCGCTCAATGATTTTGTTTACAAATGTTTAAATTAACTTGTTGTTGTTTTTACATACATACAAACAATATAAATATATGTACTCTATTTACTTGTCATGAAATGAATCATGACGTGAGGCTGCCCTTTTCGAGGAATATATCCAAACGTGTGCCTCTATTATTTCCACCAATGTTGGTGATTAATTGGCGGACTATCTGTCTTTTCTCTGTCTCTCTCTCTTTCTCTCCCATATATACGTATATATGTAAGTCAGTATAGAGATATCGCTTGTATATATAGTGCAGGGCAGGGCACAGAGCGATAACAATGAAGTGACCACAACAATTATAAATTTATAAAAACAACACACACAAATTTAGGTATTTTGAAATTGATCATTATGTATTAAATATCAAAAGCCGTTAACGCTTCAGACGAATCAATCAAAGGCGTTTAAATACACGCAAGAAACTATATAGCATTTCGAACTATTTTCTTAATTTTAAATTTAAACTACTAAAACGGAAATTGGGCTGGACCAGAGAATGTGACTCATACCACAATTGAAACGTTCCTTAATTGTAGCGCCTTGTTAAACCTACACATACATATATCATTTTATTTTATTTATCTTGCAATTTAGCAATAAAAAGCTGTATTATCATATAGTGATAGCGAGCACCATTAATTGTTATTGTTATGATCCGCACAATTGTGGATTTTTTGAATGAAACGATTTTGAAAAATTTAATATGAGGCCTTATATAACAAAGTGCAAGACACACAAAGCATTCTGCTTAATTGCAAGAAGAGGCATTGGTTCAAATAAGAGATGGGCGGGGGAAGTAAGCGCGCTGAAGTCGAGTGTCTCGACTGCGAAATACTCTGCACACTTAATTTTGGTTGTTGTAATTCCAATATATACACTAGAGGTGCGCGCGTGACGTGATTTTAACGTGTCACGGTGTGTCACGACGTGTCACGGTGTGTCACGACGTGTCACGACGTGATCGTGAGTAAACTCAGACTTTCGTGCGTGTGCATCCGTGATCCGTGAGTGATTCGTGCGTGTTAAAGTTTTCTTTCGTGAATATAAGTTATGCATTATTAACGAATTTTTTTATACCCGTTACTCGTAGAGTAAAAAGGGTATACTAAGTTCGTGCAAATGTATGTAACAGGCAGAAGGAAGCATTTCCGACCCCATAAAGTATATATATTCTTGATCAGCATCAATAGCCGAGTCGATATAGACATGTCCGTCTGTCCGTCTGTCCGTCCGTCCGTCTGTCCGTCCGTCTGTATGAACACCTAGATCTCAGAGACTATAAGAGCTAGAGCTACCAAATTTTCAGTGTAGACTTGTATTATCTGCACGCAGATCAAGTTTGCTTAAAATTTTTGCCACGCCCCCTCCCGCCCCCGCAATTTGAAAAAAACCTCATATCTCCCACAATTTTTAAAATAGACTGTTTAAACCTTCTAGACATATATCCTAATCATCATTACCTATCGATCCGCCATACATCATTTTTCGATCAGATGAACGATAGTAGAGTTGCCACCCCCGCAATTTGAAAAATACCTCATATCTCCCACAATTTTGAAAATAGATTGTTTGAACCTTCTAGACATATATTTTAATAATTATTACCTATCGATCAGCCATACATCATTTCCTGATCAGATGAACGATAGAAAAGTTGCCGCCCCCGCAATTTGAAAAAAACCTCATATCTCCCACAATTTTGAAAATATATTGTTCAAACCTTCTAGAAATATATCTTAATCATCATTACCTATCGATCCGCCATACATCATTTTTCGATCAGATGAGCGATAGTAGAGTTGCCGCCCCCGCAATTTGAAAAATACCTCATATCTCCCACAATTTTGAAAATATATTGTTTGAACCCTCTAGACAAATATTTTAATAATTATTACCTATCGATCAGCCATACATCATTTCCTGATCAGATTAGCTATAGTAGAGTTGCCTCCCCCGCAAATTGGAAAAAAACTCAAATCTCCCACAATTTGGACATGTTGATATCCTGAGTAACGGGTATATCGAAGTCGAGCAGGGCCGACTTTAACTTACGCTCTCGTTTTATTTGCTTTTGATTTTGTGAATCTGCTGCTCTCAGATGATACATACAGAGGGCGCAGTGTGGTCATGAAACCCACAATGGATTGAGGGTCTCTCTTGCTTGCAAGATCGACATGCAAAAACGGGGGTGGTGGCCCAGTCCCGGCCAAGTCATAGCTACCGGTAGACGAGCGCATTCGTGTTTTTCACACAGACGAGAACCGAAGTCATGGCTGTGTGAATGGGTGAGCACAGAAAACTTGATTTTACGAGTCGGCTGTCGAATGCACCACTCATCTACATAAATTTTGTATAGGGAAGCATTTTTATCGTGCGTGATCATTCGTGACGCCTCGTAAATCGTGAGTGAATCGTGCGTGACGCGAATTGCTAAAAAAATTCCGTGCGTGAATCGTGCGTCAAAATATTTTCATTTCGTGAATCGTGCGTTACGTGATGGAAAAATCGCTCACTTGCGCACCTCTAATATACACATCTACAGTGACGCCACTGCAGATGCAACGTCGCAGTCAGAATTTGCTGGAAGTCCACTCAAAAGGAAGCAAGCAGCTGTTTTTGTTAACGTATCATTGTGAATGTCAACAAAATCACATTTTCCCAATGGAAACGGCAAAGTCGCAAAGAAATGAAAATGCAGTTATGCAGTTTTTAATAACAAAAAAGTTTTTCTCACTAGGACTAGCTCTTAGATCGATCCTATGGCAGCTATGCGCTATAGTCATCCGATTTCGATTTAACCTTTCAGAATTGTGTGGAAGCAAATAAAACTAATATATACCAAGATTGGTGACGCATCGATAAAAAACAAAAAAGTTTTTCTCACTAAAACTAGTTTTTTGACCGATGCTATAGTCATCCGATTTTAATCAATTTTATACTATGCTTGGTGACGCTACAAAAAAGTTTTTCTAGAACTAGTTTTTTGACTGATCGTTCCTATGGCAGCTATATGATATAGTTATCCGATCCGGCTGATTCTAACAAATGTGCAGCCTATATGTATTTAAAGACTTTTTGCAAAGTTTGGTTAAGATAGCTCTAAAACTCAGGCAGACACTATCTGCACGAGGGTTTACACGATGCCGATATCATGAGTAACGAGAAGGCAAAGCTAACTTCGACTGTGCCGAAGTTTTAATACACTTGAAAAACTTTACTACAACTGATTTAACCGGTAAAATATATATCGGATATAGATAATAGATATTTAAAATTTCTAAATCATTGATAATAAAAATTTGATACCATAAAAAAAACTTTTCTTAGGAAAACATTTTCCGACCGATCGGTCCTATGGCAGCTATATGCTATAGTTATCCGATTTTGATACATTTTTTCAAAATTATGTGAAAGCATATAAAACTAATATATACCATGATTGGGGACGCTACAATAGAAAACAAAAAAGTTTTTCTCACTAGAACTAGTTTTTTGGCCGATCGTTCCTATGGCATCTTTATGATATAGTCATCCGATCCGTCCAGTTCCGACATATTAGTTGCGTGCAGCAAAAAAAAGACTCTGCGCAAAATTTTAGATCGATAGCTTTAACACTGAGGGACTAGTTCGCCGTCCTGATCAAGAATATATATAGTTTATGGGGTCGGAAATGAATATTTCTATACGTTACAAAATTCTGGGCAAAATTAATATACACTTTTCAAGTGTATAAAAATACTAATTTTTACGATTACAGTTACTTTTTTTTGTAACAGGTAATCATTTTCATGATTACGAGTAGTAATCGGCATCGTGACACCGCACAGTGGCTCGTTTCGCCGATTTAGCGTTGCAAAAATCATAACTTTTGAACGGAAAGAGATATTTGAAAAATTTCAAAGCGACGATTAAAGAGAATTGATGTAGCTTTAAAATGAGTTAAAGCATGTCTTTGTAGGTCAACAGGGTAACTCAGGATCGGCTGCTAAAGTTCATATTTGAATACACTGAAAAGATTTTATGAAATAGGCAAAACATTTTAATTTTTTTTTAACGATTTATTGAAAATGATGTTTTAAAACTAACTACAATTAACTAAATTTAATAAAAATATAATTTGAAATTACTTAAAAAAATTGATTTTCATAAAAAAATAGTTCTAACATTGGAATTGTTAATTTTCTTTAAACATGTTGTCAATATAGGTATTCATATCATTAGTACTTAATAGATATAATATTTCTGGTGAATATTCTTCAGTTAATTCGTCGAGTGTTCGGATGTGTCTGAGAGATGAGATACGGGGATCAGAGGAGGCCGACAACATGTTGAAAAGGTCCGTGTTTTCTTGAGTCGATATATTTTGCTCGTGTTCGCATATACCTTTTGTAGTCCTAGTTTTTAGATTCTTGGGCTTTTCTGACAACTCTCCTATCGATAATAGTTGTCGTTGTATTATCTGCTCACCATGATCTAATATTTTATGAACAGTAGGAGATAGTTTTTTTTCCGATATTTTGTACATAAAAGATTCGTTGTCTCCTTAGCATATTTTCCATATTTGCATGCATTAACATTTTCACCACAGCTTAAGACATTGAAAATGATCTTTTACCTTTTGATGACATCCAGATGAATTTCTGTTATCTGAGCGGTTGCCTCATCGTTATTTCCATCATTTGTGTTTCAATAGCCCTGCTTGGGGTAGTCGACTTTTAGCCCTTGCTCTGCCAAGAACTTTTTTTGTATATCCGGTTATCTTATACTTTCCCTTGGTTTTGTGTTGGCACTGTCATCAGAGTCGCCTCTTTGTTGTGGAAGAGTATATTCCTATTTTAGCATGAACTCCATACGTAAGATCCTTGCATGCAATGGAGAAATGCCGTATTCATAATTATGCTCGTCCGTTTCCGATGTCTCGAACTCCTGAAAGACCTTTTGCTTCCTCTTGCTGATAGCACATGCCAATTTTGATTTGGCATTGTGATATCACTTAAGACTTTTCCTTTAATCATAGTCAAGAAGCATTGAAATTCAATCAGAACATTTTTTCCTCTTTAATTTTCGACTGGGATTGGCCTGCTTTACCTGCACGTTACTTGGCATATATTATTGCTGCGACTAGTTATGCAAGGATATGCAGTTGCAACTTTTACAATATATTAACTATTAGCTACCACATGATTTTCATGCTTCAAATTAATTGTGTCGAGCGACCCTTTTTTTTCCGAGACTATTAACCCTACAAAATTGACCCAAAAATAGTGTCCACCCAAAACCTGAGTTCCAACATCCATATTTAAAATAATAAAAATGTGTAAATGCATTTCAATTAAGAATTGATCCATCTTTTGAATAAAATCAACCAAATTCAAATCGGAATACCAGTTTGGTTTTTATATGCTCCCAAAGATGACATTTGAAACGAAAACGAGAAGGCAAAGCTAACTTCGACTGTGCCGAAGTTTTAATACACTTTAAAAACTTTACTTCAATTGATTTAACCGGTAAAATATATATAGGATATAGAAATCAGATATTTAAAATTATTAAATCATTGATAATAAAAATTTGATACCATAAAAAAACTTTTCTTAGTAAATCACATTTTTCGACCGATCGGTCCTATGGCAGCTATATGCTATAGTCATCCGATTTTGATAAAATCTTCCAGAATTGTGTTGACGCATATAAAACTAATATATACCAAGATTGGTGTCACTACGATGGAAAATAAAAAAGTTTTTCCCACTAGAACTAGTTTTTTGACCGACCGTTTATATGGCAGCTATATGCTATCTTAATCCGATTTTGATAAATTTTTCCACAAATATGTAAAATCATCTAAAGCTAATATATACCAAGATTGGTGAAGCTACAATGGAAAATAAAAAAGTTTTTCTCACTAAGACTTATTTTCCGACCGATCGTTCATATGGCAGCTATAAGATATAGTCATCCGATCCGGCCGGTTCCGACATATTAGTTGCGTGCAGTAAAAATAAGACTCTGTGCAAAATTTCAGCTCCATAGCTTTAAAACTGAAAGACTAGTTCGCGTAGAAACAGACAGACAGACAGACGGACAGACAGACGGACGGACGGACAAGCGGAAATGAACTCGGCTCGTCGTCCTGATCAAGAATATATATAGTTTATGTGGTCGGAAATGAATATTTCTATGCGTTACAAACTTCTGGGCAAAATTAATATACACTTTTCAAGTGCATAAAAATCACAAATTCAAATGTTAAAAAAATTATTCAACTCCAAACCACTGTAAAATCTAAAGTAATCGACCAAATTCCAAAAACCAAAGTTTTTTTTGGCTATCTGGAGTTTCCTTTATTGAAATAAATCAATTTGGTCAAAAAATTCGAACATCAAAATTTGATTTTTGCAACGCTAAATCGGCCAAACGAGCCACTGTGCACCGTACGAATATAATCGTGAAATCGTCAGAGAATAATCTAAGAAAAAACAAGTCCAACAAATTCTAGTGTCCGCTATTTTGCCAAAAAAAAATTCCAGACGTCGCTGGATCCATTTGCTTCAACTCGCTTGTATTGTCCTGATTGAAGCTTTTGAGTTATTTTCATTTTATTTAAAAAAAAATTTAAACGAACAGTACGTTTCAGAAATAATTCGGAATAAAAACTGACAAAAATAAAAACGAGTAAAATGATTAAAACGGTGCGGTTCCTACGATGCTACGGTGCCAGTTTGACAGCTAGGTAATCATACTCGGCGAGTATAACTCGATTACTATTTTACTTACTAGTGCAGATCTCTAGAAGATAGCATAGAAACAGACGGACTGATGTACAGACGGACATGGCTATATAGACTGAGCTCATCATGCTCATCAAGAATATATAACCTTATGGGGTCGGAGATGCTTACTTCTATGCGTTACAAACATCCGTTTCTATGGCAGCTATATGCTATAGTCATCCGAGTTTGATGAATTTTTTAACAATTATTTAAAATCATCTGATACTAATATAAACCAAGATTGGTGACGCTACGGTGAAAAACAAAAAAGTTTTTCTCACTAAGACTTATTTTTCGACCGATCGTTCCTATGGCAGCTATAAGACATAGTCGTCCGATCTGGCGGGTTCCAACATATTAGTTGAGTGCAGTAAAAAGAAGACTCTGTGCAAAATTTCAGCTCGATACCTTTAAAACTGAGGGACTAGATCGCGTAGAAGCAGACAGACGGTCGGACGGACAGACCGAATTAAACTCAGCTCGTCGTCCTGATCAAGAATATATATAGTTTATGGCGTCGAAAATGAATATTTTTATGCGTTACAAACTTCTGGGCAAAATTAATATACACTTTGCAAGTGTATAAAAGCTTTTTTAGTAGAACACATTTTCCGACCTATCGGTCCTATGGCAGCTATATGCTATAGTCATTCGATTATGAAAAGTTTTTCCAGAATTATGTGGAAGCATATAAAAGAAGACTCTATGAAAAATTTCAGCACGATATCTTTAAAACTGAGGGACTAGTTCGCGTAGAAGCAGACAGTCGGACAGACGAACGGACGGACAAACGGTCCAAGAATATTTATAGTTTATGGCGTCGGAAATGAATCTTTCTATAAGTTACAAGCTTCTGGGCAAAATTAATATACACTTTGTAAGTGTATAAATATGCAAATATGGCAACACTGCGTATGAGTGATATGAAAAATCGTTAAGGGGGTATTCTACCTTTGACGAGTGTTTTATGAGTGTTTTTTACAAAAATTCTGGAGGGAAAACCATAAGAGTTTTTTCAATTTGGTTTTTTGTTTTGTGTTATTAATTAATTAAATAGTAAAATAAAAAAAAAAATTTGGAATTCGAGGGCTGTTCAAAAAGTTATCGGCCTGCCAATTAAGGCCTCAAAAAAAAAAGTGTAGAGGTGGTGGCCAAGATTCCGGGACTCCAGGTTATCGGAATTGAAAACGGTAAATGAGGTTATGATCAGAATTGATGTAATTCTGGCCCGTACCTCGATCATAAAAAAAAATTTTTTTCTAAAATTTACAAACATTTATAAAAAATAATTAGATTTTCGACTTTTTTTTTTGTTGTTTAGTGAAAAAAAAATAGTAAAAAATTTTTTATCTTCATGATTGAGGTACGGGCCAGAATTACATCAATTCTGCGTCGATTGCAACATGGCTCATCAAAATCGGTTCAGTAGAACTGGCCCAATCATGGCTACCAGGTCAAAAAACGTGGTTTAGAGAAAAACGCGGTTAAAGTTTTCAGCAACGTTGAAAATACTCACATTGGCAAGAACATTGCTCTACAAAAACGGATATATCTGCTAAACTCTTTCGAATAATTGAAAATGGATTAAAGGAGATGAAAGGGGAATGTTCAAGCTGTAATAATAAGGCAAAACAAAAAAATCGAAAAAAAATATTTTCAAAGGTAGAAGACCCCCTTTAAGCCTTTCTTCATTTATTTAATATTTTTTTTTACTTTTGTTTTCTTTTATATTTAGCTTACACCAGCAAAGCAACATAGAGGAGTCTGAGAAGATGACCTTAAATGTGTGCATACTAGGGAGTTCCGGTCGAATGTACATACAATACATAAAAAGCAACTCCATATCTGCATAAGCCATGCATTGTCAGCTAATCAAGCATATTTCCCCCTTTCGTTGTCTGCGCAGACGCAGCGCCGCGGCGGTGTAAATCAAATCACAAATCGATGAAAACTACGACAAAAAATGCTGTCAAACCACTTGGCAAACGACGCTGTCTCAGTGTTTGACTCTCCTTTGCTGTACGACTTATATAATTGGGGCCAGGGCAGCTTTATGTAGTTATGTATACGTACGCTTATTTCGTGGACAAATGTCACTGGAGAAGGCTGGCTAAGCGTTATTTTTGAATTTTTCTTTATTATTTTGCCGGCTCCAACTCGCTGATAAACATTCAAATGATTCACAGCACAACAAAATGCTCTTCTTGGTCCATGAAAACCGCTGCAATTAGCACAAACAATAAACAAGAGACGAATGAATGAACAAAAGAGGCGAGATATTGTACATATGTACGAGTATGTACATATATGTAAGTGAGCAAGTGATTCATTCAATCCGCCAACCCACCAATGCTACAAATTGCTGCAATTGCACTTTATGAATGACGGACGTTCCATTCCATTTATGATTTTTCAAGTTTTTCAGGGATCATGTTTCGACAATATCGTTATACCCTGTACCAAAACTGCAAAGGGTATACTAAGTTTTAGTAAATGTAGGTAACAGCCAAAGGAATCATATATTATATAATGAGCAACGGGAATATGGAAGTCGGGCAGGGCCGGCTTCAACTTACGATGTCGTTAAACATAAAAAACAGAAACATTCATATTTTAGTTTTTTTTTACAAGATTTCAGAATAGATTTATTTCCGGTTCAGGAGCTCAAATGTTAAATAAATTACACGAGTTTACAGCCAAACAGACCCATTAAATCCACTGTTTTTTTATGATGTATTTTGAAATGCTGATCTCAAAAATTAAATTCAAACATTTTTGTAATGATACTTTTTTCGATAGATTACACATTTAAAAATAACACATTAAAATTTCAAATCGATATCTCAAATAGTTTTTGAGTTATAGCCACTTAAAGAGAAGCCGCTCGGTAGATAGAGAGTTTCATATGCGTTTTTAAACACGTTTTTCTCGAAACAACATTTTCCGAATTTGCTGGAGTGATTACTCAAAGACAAATGATACGATCACTACCGAATTTTTTTCTACATGTTCTTTATTTAGTTCACCATACCATGACCTATAAATTTTTTGATCTGATCTAAAATCGAATTTTGGCAGGCCAAACCCGATCAAAATTTTGGGTGAAGTTCTACTTTTTAAAAAAAAAAGGCCGACATTTTGTAAATTTTTGATTTTTTGTATCGTAAGTCATGGTACGGACAGTATCTTCTAGTATAACGAGTTTTTCTTTTTGTTTTTTTTTTAAATTTCATCCACGGAGACCGGAATTACTGCAGTAGTGGAGGATATTTTTTCGCGCTATCGGGGATCGTGTATTACTTAAAAAATATTGCATTTTTATACCCGTTACTCGTAGAGTAAAAAGGGTATACTAAGTTCGTGCAAATGTATGTAACAGGCAGAAGGAAGCATCTCCGACCCCATAAAGTATATATATTCTTGATCAGCATCAATAGCCGAGTCGATATAGACATGTCCGTCTGTCTGTCTGTCTGTCTGTCCGTCTGTATGAACACCTAGATCTCAGGAACTATAAGAGCTAGAGCTACCACTTTTCAGTGTAGACTTGTATCTTTTGCACGCAGATCAAGTTTGTTTCAAAATTTTGCCATGCCCCCTCCCGCCCCCGCAATATGAAAAAACCTCATATCTCCCACAATTTTTAAAATAGATTGTTTGAACCTTCTAGACATATATTTTAATCATCATTACCTATCGATCCGCTATATATCATTTTTCGGTCAGATGAACGATAGAAAAGTTCCCGCCCCCGCAATTTGAAAAATTCCTCATATCTCCCACAATTTTGAAAATAGATTGTTCGAACCTTTTAGACATATATTTTAATCATCATTACCTATCGATCTGCCATACATCATTTTCCGATCAGACGAGCGATAGTTGCCGCCCCCGCAATTTGAAAAATACCTCATATCTCCCACAATTTTGAAAATATATTGTTAAAACCTTCTAGTCATATATTTTAATCATCATTACCTACCGATCCGCCATACACCATTTCTTGATCAGATGAACGATAGAAAAGTTCACGCCCCCGCAATTTGAAAAATTCCTCATATCTCCCACAATTTGGGCAATCTTACCCTGAGTAATGGGTATATCGAAGTCGAGCAGGGCCGACTTCAACTTACGCTCTCGTTTTTTTCAAACATTTCGCTGTATATTCTTAAAACATATACAAATATACTGTTAAAATTATGAAACAATTAATAAAGATATATTTTTTTAAATTCCCAAAAATCACATTTTTTACGGCCGTTTCACTAGGTGTGCCCCTTAAACCAAGGTTCGCTCGGTGGTCCTAATTCGACCAGCAATTTAACTTTTGACGCCATACTTGCTTACTTTTCAATAAGAATTGTGTATTTTTGAAATTTCGGGCGTTATGACACACTTAAAAGTGACATGAAGCATGCGGGCGTTTTGTCACCGGGAGTTATTACATGCACCTTTAAAATTTATTAGTTATCACATTAATTGTTTATTAACAATTTCTTATCAATTCTTATGAGAAATAACATTTTGTTTGCAAAATTATAAAATATTCGCCAATGAACAGCTGAAAGTAAACAAACCATAGCAGACTACGAAACCGGTAGTCGACCCAGCAAATTGGAACTCTAGTATATTGGCTTCTCTTTGCTTTATGACCAAACAGTGATAATTTTTTTTTCATCCGATACTGGGTTAATTGAGATTGGTTAGATGAGTTAAAATATAATTTCATCGCATCATAACATTGTCGGGTAAAGGGTATATAACAGTAGGGCATGACCGACATTCCAACTTGTTTTTCTGTTTTTTTTTTTTGGCAAATACATTTGCTACGGAACTAAGCGCAATTAGAGATTATAATGCAAAATATTTTTGCTATGTGGCATCGAAATTAAGCCAAGCGAAACAAGAATATATATATTTAGTTAATTTTTGTAAAAACCAAACGAAATGACAAGCCTAGTTACTCCATCTTCTCTGTTTAGAATGGATATGAGAGTTAATTCTTTTAGCGTTCTTATTGTAAGCCTTTTTCTCTTATACAAGGAATTCGACAGTAATAGAATGCCATCTAAAATATATGCACTGCTGCACAACTGCGTTTTTTTTACCCAATTTTCAAAAGAGTATGCAACTTAAAATATAAACTACATATTCCAGATGCAATAAAATTTTATTGGCCTATAAAATTTGTAATTTCAGTTTGTACAGTTTGGATAATTGACATTTGGTCACAATTTGTGTAGAGTTCAGAACAACCAAACCTGAAAGAACAGGAAAAGGTTGCTCACTAAATTAAACAATAGAACATTGCTCTTTTCTGTTCAGTTACTCAGTCACTTGTTCTCTTTTGTTCAGGGTTAGTTTCCAAACATTGATAAGTCACCATACAACATACAAAAACGACAAAGCTACAGATTTTCTTCTTATTTATTCATGTTTAATGGGACTATAAATATACAGACTGAAAAACTATTTCTCATTCAAACCTCTGGCCGAAACAAATATACCCAAGATTTAAAATTAAAAAAAAAATGAGCAAGCCCATCAAAGAGTGAGCATTTTTTCACTCACTGAAACATGAGCAGCTGACTTTGACCCATTACTACTTGAAATACTGCAAAGCAAAATTAAATTCACAAAGATGCAAAATAGGAATAAAGCATACTAAATTAAAACAAAATATTTTCAATTATATTAAAAAAAAAATCCCTAGTGCATTTCTGCACTAAAACTTATTGGTCACTGTATTAGCAGTAAATCTTTTACTAATACAGTCACGCCAAATGGGGTACACAATCTGTGTATAGTGATTGTTGCAAAGCGGATATTCCATATATATCGGTTTTTGCACTAATGCTAGCTTGACGTTCCCAAATCAGTTATTGCAATCCCAGAATGCGAAGTCAGTTACTGACTTGCAATTGTTAGTAAAACCCTACTAAAGATAGACACGGGAGGTTCTTGAAACAGCTGCAGAGTCGACCACCCTTCCTTGTGGTGATGGTTTAAAAATAATTATACAGAACATAACTTATCAGTGGTGACACGGAAATCTCTTCCATCCAAATTCCAACCCAAAACCAATTCTCGTTGTCCTGGAAAACCTTAAAGCTCTAAATATAAGTTTGGAACGGCGAACTGGACCTTAGCAAAAATTATTTGGGTTTGTAAACACCGTAATCAAGATGCTTAGGGTATCTGTTGCATCCATGCTCGATAATATAATCCTAAAACTAATGGACATTATTTAATAATATCATATTAAAATAAATATTTTAGGAAATTGGGAGCCGGCAACAGGCCTGATAATATAGGAAGCGTGAACCACTGAACATAACGTGTTGCAACCTAGATATTTATATAAATGGTTTAAATACTAATCATAATAGTTTTTGTTGAAAGTTAAACAAATATTTGTATTTTTAGCCACTGTGCTTCGGCTAGGTAGAGTTCGATTTTTGCTTGCTTAAAATATTTGCTTTGATCAACGGAGTTAAGCAAAAGAAAAGTTAAACCAATAATAATAATATGTGTCAACAAAATCCACTTAATAGATTTATAATTGTTTGAAATCGCCAAACAATTAAGAGGAGAACCAGAAGATGAACAGCTGCTGAGAGGGGGGGTCAAGGGGGAGTCCAGACGCTTGGGCTAGAGTGAGAGTCATAGCGGTTGTTTCAAATGAGAACAACAGTTAGATAGTTGACAGAGTGCAGCAGGCAATCAGTTACAGTGGAATATAATGCCTTAAATATTAGTGAAAAAGTTTATGTAATTTTTTACAAAACTTTTAAGCTAAGACTAAATACATACGAAAATAAGCATTTACATACCTGAAATTCCTTAATTTTCCCGTGTTTTATATTTGACCAAATGAGATAAAATCAAAACGGGATTCATTGAATTCGTCTTCAGTTCTATCAATAAAATGTTATTTTACCAATTATTTTTTTACAATCTTTCTCCACTTTTATACCCGCAGATAAGAAAACCGCAAATAATTTATGTGTAAGATACGGGTGTTGCTGGTAAAAGAGCAAACAGCTCTCTGACTTCCTCTCTGAATGACACACTCACTCTCCCTTCAGTTGCCAAATTATTTTTGTTTTGGTTTGAGAAACTAAAAAAGCAGTTTCATACCAACACTTTTACCTTTCGCTTTCACAATTATTGATAATAAAAAAAAAAACAAAAACAACACCAAAAACAGACACTTTTGTTTCTTGATTTTTGCGATTCTTGTACAATTTTATTTATTTATGATTTGCCAAATGATTCATTCACACACACACACACACACGCACACTTGGCAGTGCTCTTATCTGCTTGAAAAAAATGCGATCAAACTACGAGTAACTGTAAATAAATATGTAGCCAACACTTGACACTACGTAAAATCATGTCCAGCCAAGCAGAGCCAGCAACAAGTTGCTTTGTTCATTGTTTCAAATATGAATACAGATGCATACTATTTGTTTTATTTTTGTTTAACTTTTAAGCAATGCGACACACACGACACGACCGAACGATCGATCTTAACTCCCGACATAGACCAGCAAATGCTCATTCTCTATGCTCTCGAATGCACTGCTCTAATGACGATTTGTATTAGAGATGAGCAATATTCACCAACCTGTTACTTGCGGCTAGTAACGAGTCACGAGTCGTGACCAAAATACATGAAAACACAAAGCAGCCAGCGTCGTCAATTGCTCAGTACAGGAAATTTTGATTTTTTTTAGCCGAATATTTATGTTTTATTTTTATCATATAATCATATATATATATTATTTCACGATCTTTTGATCTTGGCCATATGTAGCCGTTTTTAAGCCATTTTGACAGCACTAAAAATACAGTATATATCGATAACAAAATCCAGTGCTAGAGACAGCAGATTATGATAGAGATGAACTCACGCGACACCCACAATTTGAAAAAATTTGTGTTTGTAAAAATATTAAAAATATATTTCTAAATTCGTAAGCTCCGTTTCAATGTGCATAAGCATTAAATTTAAAAATTGCAATACAGTCCTGTTTTCTTGCCATTTGTATAAAAAGCCAATCACTTTTGCAGTCGTTTAAATAGGAGATTCTTGGAAATCTGAAATGCAGTAATAAAAAAATTAAATAAATATTATTTAAATGTACCATGTGTATGTAATATATTTTTAATTAACTTTATTTTCGCATTACGAAATTGTTGACTCTCTCTTATTCCCTGACTTTTAAGAGCAGACAAATAATAAGAAAAATAGTTTATAAAAAAAATTGCTCTGACGACATATATCTCTTAGCAATATTTTTATTTTCTAAACACTACAGGCTCTTCTCGGACCATATTTGACAATAAAGTAGGTGCACGCTCCTAACAATTTTTTAGCCAGGCTTAAAAAGTTCATTAGCCAGCTCATCAACACCAGCTGCTTGTTTGATTTCTAGCCTTTTTATGACTATTATGGTCGTATCTCTTTTATATGGCTTCATCAACTCTGAAAATGCAGAATCCTGTCCTCATTGTGTTGCTTCTGCATTTTGAATTTGAAACAGCTGTTCTTTGTTTACAATTGCCGAACAGACTGGCAACGAAAAAATAATATTGTATTTTTCTGATAAATTGAATTAATTCTTCTGACCTTTAAACCAGGTGTTTTTTCGTCGATCGGTGGTCTCCAATGTTGCCAACAATGCGATTACGCCCACGGGAGCTGTTGTACAAAATTGATTGGGTAAATCGGTTTAAAGCGGTTGAAATCGACTCCGTCGAGTTAAATGTAAAAACAAATTGTTGGTTTGATACCGATTTCCTTGTTGGCATGGCATGTAGCTTTGTGTTAGAGATGCGCGTTTGTAGAAGAATGTTTGTAGGTATAATCGATAAATCGATAAATATTTATATGTATGGCCGATAGACGTCCCGTGTATTTATGCTGGTTTGGCGGTTCGAAATTTAAAAATACAGGGAATATGTATGAAAGGAGGGGTAAGCGCTACCAGACGGCGGATAAGGAACGATCGACGGAGGGGAGTCTATCGCTATCCTCTTCATTGAGCTTCAGGAGAAGATCGGGGGGCGAGGATGATATTAATAGAGACAAATGGTCTTGCTCGCACCTATTCTTTCAAAGGGCTTAAGCCTTGGCCTAGAAATTGGTCTTTGAACCGGGACGGGGGAAATTGGGTCAGCAGAGGAATCTTAGGATTATGAAACGAAGGCATATAAGAGATCGAAGTGGCGGCCATACCGGTAGTAATACAGCCAAGCGAACGGTAGAGCGTGTTATAAGGGCAAAATCAGTGTCGACTGCCGGGGAATCATAAAAACCCGTACATGTAACGCGCCAAAAGCTAAAATTGTGCATTTTCCAATTCAGTGGCGAGCAGATTTAATAACTAAAGGAAAACTCATATTTTGTGGGAATTTCAAACACGTGAGTGTGCAAAAGAAAAGTGTAGTGGTTAGTGGAAAATCAAGTTGTCCATCTTAATTTCGTTCCAGCGTGGTCTGGTGGAACTCATCAACGCCACTGGCTACGGGTCTTTTTTTTAAATCACATTTTGGTCCCAGCGAGTCCATTTGTTTTCTTGAAAAATTGAATGGGAGACATCTCAACGCCCATTAGGAACTGGATTCAGCAGCCAATTCCAAGAAATTTTAAGTGAGTCTGTTCCTAAAAGTTTGTGTCGCAGCACGACTACGTGTCCTGTTGTGTTGGTCGGCGAGACCTGTCCAAAGTTCAGCGTTCATACCAGGAGGTAGAGTCGACGCTCACCGACAGGAGTCATATATTATACATATATTATTCATATTCATTTTTTATACCCTTGCAGAGGGTATATTAAAATTGTCACGATGTTTGTAACGCAGTGAAGGAAGCGTTTCCGACCACATAGGGTATATCTATTCTTGATCAGCATGACGAGCTGCGTTCATTTCCATCTGTCCGTCTGTCCGTCCGTCCGTCCGTCCGTCCGTCTGTCCGTCTGTTTCTATGCTATCTCCTCCCTCAGTTTTAAAGCTATCTTGACCAAACTTTGCACAAAGTCTTTAAATACAATTACGCTGCACATTTGTCGGAATCGGCCGGATCGGATGACTATATCATATAGCTGCCATAGGAACGATCGGTCCAAAAACTAGTTCTAGTGAGAAAAACTTTTTTGTTTTCCATCGTAGCGTCACCAATCGTGGTATACATGAGTTTTATATGTCCACAGAATTCTGGAAAAATTGATCAAAATCGGATGACTATAGCATATAGCTGCAATATAAACGGTCGGTCCAAAAACCAATACTTGTGAGAAAAACTTTTTTGTTTTTCATCGTAGCGTCACCAATCGTGGAATATATTAGTTTTATATGCTTCCACACAATTCTGGAACAATTTATCAAAATCGGATGACTATAGCATATAGCTGCCATATAAACGGTCGTCCCAAAAACTAGTTTTAGTGAAAAAAACTTTTTTGTTTTCCATCGTAGCGTCACCAATTGAGGAATATGTAAGTTTTATATGCGTCCACATAATTCTGGAAAATTTGATCAAAATCGGATGACTATAGCATATAGCTGCCATATAAACGGTCGGCCCAAATCCAATACTTGTGAGAAAAACTTTTTTGTTTTCCATCGTAGCGTCACCAATCGTGGTATATATTAGTTTTATATGCTTCCACACAATTCTGGAAAAATTTATCAAAATCGGATGACTATAGCATATAGCTGCCATATAAACGGTCGTCCCAAAAACTAGTTTTAGTGAGAAAAACTTTTTTGTTTTCCATCGTAGCGTCACCGATCGTGGTATACATGAGTTTTATATGCGTCCACAGAATTCTGGAAAAATTGATCAAAATCGGATGACTATAGCATATAGCTGCAATATAAACGGTCGGTCCAAAAACCAATACTTGTGAGAAAAACTTTTTTGTTTTCCATCGTAGCGTCACCAATCGTGGTATATATTAGTTTTATATGCTTCCACACAATTCTGGAAAAATTTATAAAAATCGGATGACTATAGCATATAGCTGCCATATAAACGGTCGTCCCAAAAACAAGTTTTAGTGAGAAAAACTTTTTTGTTTTCCATCGTAGCGTCACCAATCGAGGTATATATTAGCTTTATATGCTTCCACACAATTCTGGAAGAATTTATCAAAATCGGATGACTATAGCATATAGCTGCCAAAGGAACGATCGGTCTAAAAACTAATTCTTATGAGAAAAACTTTTTTGTTATCTATGGTAGAGCCTTTCAAAAACTGCAAGGGTATTTAAAACATCGGCGTAGCCGATGTTAACCTTCTATTTTTTTCGGTTACAATTTTTTTCTTTTGTTGATAATATTTATTATTTACATACGTACTTTTTATACCCTTGCAGAGGGTATATTAAAATTGTCACGATGTTTGTAACGCATAGAAGGAAGCATCTCCGACCCCATAAACTATATATATTCTTGATCAGCATGACGAGCTGAGTCTATATAGCCATGTCCGTCTGTCCGTTCGTCTGTTTCTATGCTATCTCCTCCCTCAGTTTTAAAGCTATCTTGACCAAACTTTGCAGAAAGTCTTTAAATACACATAGGCTGCACATTTGTCGGAATCGGCCGGATCGGATGACTATATCATATAGCTGCCATAGGAACGATCGGTCCGAAAACTTGTTCTAGTGAGAAAAACTTTTTTGTTTTCCATCGTAGCGTCCCCAATCTTGGTATATATTAGTTTTATATCCCTTCACACAATTCTGGAAAAATTTATCAAAATCGGATGACTATAGCATATAGCTGCCATACAAATGGTCGGTCAAAAAACTAGTTCTAGTTGGAAAAACTTTTTTGTTATCCATCGTAGCGTCCCCAATCTTGGTATATATTAGTTTTATATCCCTTCACACAATTCTGGAAAAATTTATCAAAATCGTATGACTATAGCATATAGCTGCCATATAAATGGTCGGTCAAAAAACTAGTTCTAATGAGAAAAACTTTTTTGTTATCAATGGTAGCGCCTTTTAAAAACTGCAAGGGTATTTAAAACATCGGCGTAGCCGATGTTAGCCTTCTATTTTTTTTATACACTTGAAAAGTGTATATTAATTTTGCCCAAAAGTTTGTAACGCATAGAAATATTCATTTCCGACCCCATAAACTATATATATTCTTGATCAGGACGACAAGCTGAGTTCATTTCCGCTTGTCCGTCCGTCCGCTTGTCCGTCTGTCTGTTTCTACGCGAACTAGTCTCTCAGTTTTAAAGCTATCGAGCTGAAATTTTGCACAGAGTCTTCTTTTTACTGCACGCAACTAATATGTCGGAACCGGCCGGATCGGATAACTATATCATATAGCTGCCATAGGAACGATCGGTCTAAGAACAAGTTCTAGTTAGAAAAACTTTTTTGTTTTCCATCGTAGCGTCACTAATCTTGGTATATGTTAGTTTTATATGCTTTCACATAATTCTGGAAAAATGTATCAAAATCGGATCACTATAGCATATAGCTGCCATAGGAACGATCGGTCGAAAAATAAGTCTTTGTGAGAAAAACTTTTTTGATTTCCATCGTAGCGTCTCCAATCGTAATATATATTTGTTTTATATGTTTCCACATAATTCTGAAAAAATTTATCAAAATCGGATGACTATAGCCATATAGCCATATAAACGGACGGTCAAAAAACTACTTCTAGTGAGAAAAACTTTTTTGTTTTTTATCGTAGCGTCCCCAATCTTGGTATATAATATTAGTTTTATATGCTTTCACATAATTCCGAAAAAAATGATCAAAATCGGATGACTATAGCATATAGCTGCCATAGGAACGATCGGTCGGAAAATGTGTTTTACCAAGAAGAGTTTTTTTTATGGTATCAAATTTTTATTATCAATGATTTAAAATTTTTAAATATCTGATATCTATATCCTATATATATTTTTCCAGTTAAATCAGTTCGAGTTAAATTTTTCAAGTGTATTAAAACTTCTGCACAGACGAAGTTAGCTTTGCCTTCTTGTTATATTTATTATTTATTATCTATTTATATTTATATACATTTTTGTTGTAACTGTCCCGTGCCGTCGTCCTTGGTGGTTGTTCCCGCCTCTCGATAGGTATTTTGTTGATCTCCATAGACATAGAATTTAGTGACGTGCCCCTAATCCATCCCAACGGAGCTCCTTTAGGATAGGTAGGAGATTTTGCTGGTCACCTAGAATAAAAAGGTTTATCATTTTCTCAAAATATTAATTCACTTCATACTTACGTGGATTTTTGACCCAAAATACAAGAAGGCAGGACAAATACCGCGGAGCGAAGGTCACTGTGCGGAAAAAATAATAGAAATCAAATTGAATTTTTGTTAATTTTAAGAAAATTTGTAAAGTGTATAATAGAAATGAATTTTGTCTACAAATAGAAAAATAATCGAAATTGAATATACGATATGATGTGCTAAGGATTTATGAAGAGGGAAAGAGAGAATGGGACGTTAGCCAGGATTAGGCTGGTATGGTTCTTGTTGCATTGGCTGATGCCTAATAAATATCAAGCATCACAGGATGGGAGGGTGCGCCGTGGCAACTACACCTATGTTACCAGTTGATTGTTCCTTTGTTCTGTTAGAGATTTGTGTTGATTATGATTGCCTTTTCGGTTTTTTTTTATTTTTGTTGTTTTTGTAGAAATTTAGTGTCGAAGATTGTGCGATCTGCGGGCAAGGGAAGATCCCCCCTCCTTAGAGATGGGATGAGCAGCCGGGTTGCCTACTTGAAAACAGGCAGATTCGTAACAACCTTAATCGTTTGTTAGAAAATTTAACACGTACTACATTCGAAATCGGAACAGGTCAGATATATATATATATATATTATATATACATATTAGGGCGGGTCGATTTATTTTTTGAATAGGCGTATAGCAGAATCGCAATCTATGGACAATTCTAAGAACATTTGCCCAAGAAACCATAGGTCTAAAATAAAAACTTAGCCGCCGCATTTCAACCTTTAGGTTCATAAATAACACAGGCCAAAAAAATGACCAACATTGTGTTGTCCAGCCTTGCTGGTATATAAATATGATAAAGTTATCTGCCCAGATTCCAAAACTGGCTTCGGTTTAGCTCCATCGGTTGTTGGTCGCAAGATTTGGCGGAAAAACAAATTTAATGCTCTTTTTTCTTAATATTGGCCCTACTTGGCATTAATTTCTGAACTTGTGGAGTCTATACGACAGATTACATATCAATGGAAAATAATTATAGCCAAAAGAGTCAGAATTGGACCTAAAAACCAGACTATTCACGATTTATAGTAATATTTTAAAACAAATAATTTACTTTAGGCCAGTGTGGTTGTTTGATTTGTATTTGACCATCCTTAGCATATGGCCGAACTTTTTCTCTAATTATGTAAATTTTTTTGCATTTAAATCAGCTTATTTGGCCAAGTTTTGGCCTGTTTAACCCAAAGCAAATATTAAAATTTATGGGAGGATAACTAGATTAATACACAAAATTTGTATAGGAACTGTTAAAAGGCTACTTGGTTCAAAATAGAATTTAGATAAAACTAAATCAGACCTAAATAACTAATGGGAAATCAAGTAGCCTTTTTATATTTCCTATAAAAAATTTGTGTATAAATCTAGTTGTCCTCCCATAAATTTTAAAAATTTTATTTAGCTTAAACTGGCCAAAACTTGGCCAAATGAGCTCATATAAATGCAACAAAATTTACATAATTAGATAACAAATTTGGCCATATGGTAAGGATGTTAAAATACAAATCAAACAACCATACTGGCCTACAGTAAATTATTTGTTTTAAAATATTACTATAAATCGTGAATTGTCCGACTTTAAAGTCCAATTCTGACTCTTTTGGCTATAATTATTTTCCATTGATATGTAATCTGTCGTATAGACTCCACAAGTTCAGAAATTAATGCCAAGTAGGGCCAATATTAAGAAAAAGAGCATTAAATTTGTTTTTCCGCCAAATCTTGCGACCAACAACCGATGGAGCTAAACCGAAGCCAGTTTTGGAATCTGGGCAGATAACTTTATCATATTTATATACCAGCAAGGCTGGACAACACAATGTTGGTCATTTTTTTTGACCTGTGTTATTTATAAACCTAAAGGTTGAAATGCGGCGGCTAAGTTTTTATTTTAGACCTATGGTTTCTTGGGCAAATGTTCTTAGAATTGTCCATAGATTGCGATTCTGCTATACGCCTATTTCATTTTTTTTGCCCCATACAAATCGACCCGCCCTAATACATATGCTTATTTATTTATTTCTCTTGGAAAATGGAATAAGATACAAAAACAATATATTCAAAAATAAATATGAAAATATATTACTAGTCTATGAGAACAATGAACGGAATATTAACAAATTGATTTTAATGAAATATTTGAATATGGTCTTTAGTTATTTGTCTGCCATACGGGCAAAGCAATAAAGAGTTTTTATTTCAAAATTTCTTTAAAAAAAATTAGGCTAACATCGGCTACGCCGATGTTTTAAATACCCTTGCAGTTTTTGAAGGGCGCTACCATTAATAAAAAAAAATGTTTTTCTCACTAGAATTAGTTTTTAGACCGATCGTTCCTATGGCAGCTATATGCTATAATCATCCGATTCCGATAAATTTTTCCAGAATTGTGTGGAAGTATATAAAACTAATTTATACCACGATTGGTGATGCTACGATGAAAAACAAAAAAGTTTTTCTCACTAGAACTAGTTTTTGGACCGACCGTTTATATGGCAGCTATATGCTATAGTCATCCGATTTTTATAAATTTTTCCAGAATTGTGTGGAAGCATATAAAACTTATATTAGTGACGCTACGATGGAAAACAAAAAAGTTTTTCTCATTAGAACTAGTTTTTGAACCGATCGTTCCTATGGCAGCTATATGGTATAGTCATCCGATCCGGCCGATTCCGACAAATGTGCAGCGTATTTGTATTTAAAGACATTTTGCAAAGTTTGGTTAAGATAGCTTCAACACTGAGGGAGGAGATAGCATAGAAACAGACGGACAGACGGACGGACGGACAGACGGACAAACGGAAATGAACTCAGCTCGTCATGCTGATCAAGAATATATATACTTTATGTGGTCGGAAATGCTTCCTTCACTGCGTTACAAACATCGTGACAATTTAAATATACCCTCTGCAAGGGTATACAAATTTTATTACTGCGTTTATATGTACTCCTTTTTTGAGGGAGAAAAAAATTAAGATGGCTATGACATTGAATTGGAATAAAGTGAGAAAAAATAAATATATTGGAGGAGTTTAAAAAAAAATCGGCCGCAGTGGCGTTATCGCACTTTATATTGAGCTACAACGCCCACGGGCTAAAAAAAATATACAACATTTTTTTGAGATATCTCAAAAATAATAAAAATTTAAGTATAAAGTGTCTTTAAATTATTTGTTGGCTGTCATTTCGGTGTAGGATTACGAAAGCTATGGAAAAATATGTAAAACCACTGAGGAAAAGTACCCTTAATAAAATCGCAAAATTAAAAAATTCTTCATATATAATTTTCTTCACAGAAAATTCTGAACAAATTTTGTCCGCTATTGGAAGCTCATATCTATAATAAACAAAATATATTTCGACCAGAAGCCAGTTTGGCTGTCGAATAGTGTAACAGGCTAAACTCAGCATCGACAATATCATTTCGGAGTTCTACTTGAAAATAAGGTGAAGTTACATTTTTGATCACGTTCTTACATTATAAGCGATAAAGTTTGATTTGGGTTTGGTTTAACTGATGTATAGTAGGGTGGAGTAAAACAGGCCAAACATTTTTTTTGATTTATTTAATCATCTGTATGATTTTTCGATGACCCTATATGGGCATTTCTTTTCTGACGTGACATTCGTACACTTAAATATTAAAGAAAAATGAAAGAGACAAGTTTCTAATTTTTTTGTTTATATTTATGTAGTAATTCAATAGCACTTTATTTATATCAAAGATATAAGTTAAAATATGACCTGACGTGACGTTACTTAAAACGGAAGTGGGTTTTGACTTGGATTATAAAATTGCAAAACTCTGCGAATTGAAAAACTCTTTTTGTATGAAACTTTTTTCAGTAGTTCTAAGAATAATATAAGTTTATTTTCCAATTTACCAAATATTTAAATCCTTTCTCGATATTTTTTTATTAGCTTTTTATACACTTGAAAAGTGTATATTAATTTTGCCCAGAAGTTTGTAACGCATAGAAATATTCGTTTCCGACCCCATAAACTATATATATTCTTGATCAGGACGACGAGCTGAGTTCATTTCCGCTTGTCCGTCCGTCCGTCCGTCTGTCTGTCTGTCTGTCTGTTTCTACGCAAACTAGTCCCTCAGTTTTAAAGCTATCGAGCTGAAATTTTGCACAGAGTCTTCTTTTTACTGCACGCAACTAATATGTTGGAACCGGCCGGATCGGATGACTATATCATATAGCTGCCATAGTAACGATCGGTCTAAGAACTTGTTCTAGTTAGAAAAATTTCTTTGTTTTCCATCGTATCGTCACTAATCTTGATATAGGTTAGTTTTATATGCTTCCACATAATTCTGGACAAATTTATCAAAATCGGATCACTACAGCATATAGCTGCCATAGGAACGATCGGTCGAAAAATAAGTTTTTGTGAGAAAAACTTTTTTGATTTCCATTGTAGCGTCTCCAATCGTAGAATATATTTGTTTTATATGTTTCCACACAATTCTGAAAAAATTTATCGAAATCGGATGACTATAGCATATAGCTGCCATATAAACGGTCGGTCAAAAAACTACTTTTAGAGAGAAAAACTTTTTTGTTTTTTATCGTAGCGTCCCCAATCTTGGTACATATTAGTTTTATATGCTTTCACATAATTCCGAAAAAAATGATCAAAATCGGATGACTATAGCATATAGCTGCCATAGGACCGATCGGTCTGAAAATGTCTTTAACTAAGAAAAGTTTTTTTATGGTATCAAATTTTTATTATCAATGATTTAAAAAATGTAAATCAGCTGTGCTCCCATTTTCACCTTACTTTTGCGATTTGTCCACGTGAACAGATGATTTTACAAATCAAATTGTGGTAGTTTATATATGAAATGACATTAAGATCTGGGGTAACTAGATAGAGTCCAAAAATATTTTTCGATTTGAAATCACTTTGGCTTTGCTTACCGATTTTAATTCGTAAAATTTTTTTAAAATTGTTTGGACTTGATCTAGTAGTCACAGATATGAGTGTTACTTTTCATATAAAAAAAGAAATGTGAGAATGGAATTCAATTGTTCACATGCTGAAATCGCAAAAGTAATGTGAAAATGGGAGCACGGCTGAAATATCTGACATCTATATCCAATATATATTTTTCCAGTTGAATCAGTTGGAGTAAAGTTTTTCAAGTGATTTAAAACTTCGGCACAGTCGAAGTTAGCCTTGCCTTCTCGTTTTATCTGACGTGACGTTACAGAAATTTCACTTGGCAATTTTTAAAGGAAGAAAATGTTTCTTACATTATTTAACTCAACAAAATAATCAATTTTTATTGTACCTAAAGTTTTGCGAGAAGAGTGGAATTGCTCAATGACTCTTAGGGCTGTAAATCGAAAAGAGAAAATGCACTGTAAAACTGGCCAAAACGTAAATTTGAACTTTCTAGCCCGATATATCGCCATCGCTACTAAGAAAAGCGTTAAACTCTTTATTTAAATAATTTTGCATAATTACCTTTTTGAAATCAAGCAAGAAACAACTTTTAATGAACTTTTAGTTTTTCGGTCATGGTAGACTTTTCTGCGGAAATGCCCATATAAAGAGCGATTTTGTTTGTTACATTATACCAAAAATGTTAAATTTTTTAAATAAACACTATACAAAAATTTAAGGAAAGATCATTGTTATTCTTATAAAAGCTCAACAATAAATAGATGTTTAAAGTTAAGGCAATGATGTAGCTCATCAGCTCGGTTGAGTATTCGAAACTAAATCTCAAATTTTTCACCTAAGAATTAATTTGGAAAATTAATATAATGCTAAACATACAAATAAAATGAAGAAACACATATGAAAGTATAAAACCAATTTTATTATTCCTTCTATGTGTTTAAAAAAAACAAGTCGAAAGCGCCACCTGAAGATTTTGACACAATACATTTAAGACTAAGGGTCATCGATAAATAACCCAGGAAAGACAAAATAAAAAAATTTCACTTCACCCCAATGTACAGTAAACCGATGATGAGTATTTTTTATCAGTGTTAATAGCATGATTTTTTATCAGAGATGTTACAAGATGAAAATAGCTAAACAATAGATAAATTTCGAGTCTGTTCAATAAGAAATGTGACATTGTCAACATAGCTAAAAATTCCAAAACAAATATTCAAAATAGCTAGAATTGCAGGCTCCGGAAAAAATAAACGGCTTCCGGTTTTCTACCTTCCAAAATAGCTAGATCTGTCTGGAAAATGGCTAAATTGGCAACACTGGTGGTCTCGCTTCTTCTTCAGAGGCGGTATTGTGTTTGTCGTCGCCTCTTGCGAGTCTATGACCCGAATTCCCTTTTCTTCTCTGTACTTGTAGTCTGGAGCTCTCGGAAGCTATTAACCGTTTGCGTTTCAATTGCGCCAAGTCATCAGTTTCACGTTTTAGCGAACAACTATATAGGATTTGGCTACATTAATTGGTTGGCTTAGAAATCGTTAAATATCAATATATTGTTTTTTTTTTAATATTTAAACGAGAAGGCAACTTCTACTGTGCCGAAGATTTAATACCCTTGAAAAACTTTACTCCAACTGATTTAACCGGTAAAATATATTTAGGATATAGACATAAGATATTTAAAACACATTTTCCGACCGATAGGTCCTATGGCAGCTATATGCTATAGTTATCCGATTTTGATAAATTTTTTCAAAATGATGTGAAAGCATACACAGAGAAAAATATGACGTTCTAAAATCATGACCAAATGTTCATGATTTTGTTCTATTTTTCCTTTTTCTTTGTTCTTTTGTTCTTCAAAAAGAAATAAATAAATCAAAGAGGGGAATATAAGCTGCTTTCTGGTAAGGTGGTGGGACGCGTGACCAGCAGAGGAGGAGAGGAGGGAGAGCATATCCAGCCTGTGTTTCTAAATTTAAGCAAATTTTTTTTAAAAATAAGAACAAAATGTTCATGCAACATGACCAAACAGTTCATATAGTGAGCACAAAAGGTTCATAAAACAAGCACAAAATGTTCATGAAACAAGCACAAAATGTTCATGAAAAATCGTACCCCAATGTTCATGATTTGAGAACAAACGTGCTTGATAGACTTTTGTCAACGAATGTTCATGACTTTGGTACTTTTAGAACGGATTTTTTTCTCGGTATACCCTTTTTGATCTACGAGTAACTGGTATAAAAAGAGATTAAGTCTGCTCTCAAAAATGCGAATAACTTCTTATAATGGTAACCTGGTAATTTTCATGAATTAGTTCGAATAACTTCTCCTTAAAATTAACTAATGAACTAGGTCTCGGTGTTTAAATTATAGTTCATTTATTGAACTATTTACTTTGTGGGAAATATAGTTCATTTTATGAACTACAGCTCATTTTATGAATTATAGTTCATTTTATGAATTATAGTTCATAAAATTAACTATAGCTCTTTATGAACTATTCCATGTGTTCTAAAAATCGCTTTCGACCCAAAAACGACACAAATTGTCATGGCAACGCCATGACGTTTGTGTGGATTTTACAACCCCTCTGTTTTCTTGTACCTGCTGTAAAACGGCTGCTGTCAATCCGCTTGCGAGCTGGTTTACTGCGTTATTTTTGTATAGAGATTTGTTTGCGAGCGCTGTTATAAACTCCGTACCCTGCTATTGGAATTTGCTTGGGCGATATTTGATTTGTTTAACGGTCAGCCAAAATGTATGCTATCTAAAAATAAACTATTTGAACCCTACAAGTATGTAATAAAAATTACAAATACCCTCTAAAAGAATGCTCTAAAAATGATTGCTTTTACTGTCAGACGAAGCGTATGCTTTTAAAAATTAAGAAAATATATTTAAAAGCCCAAAAATATACCATTAATATTAGTTTGCAAGAATTCCATTTTGACAAACAACTAGTTTGCTGTGAATAAATATGATAGGTTTTTGTGAGACCCTATAGGTCATTATAATGATATGCTTTAAAAGTCAATAACCCGATTGATAAGCGAAGACTTAGTCCGTGCTTACACGATGAAGTTTGCTTCATGAAGCTCTCTTCGATTTTGTTTTGAAGCATCTTCAAAACTTCATGAGCATTTACGTGAAGAAGTTTGCTTCATGAAGTTCGATTTCAATTCGCCTAAGAGCACGAGTTATCGATAAGCAAATAACCCACAAATCAACCCTGCATCAGTTCAATCAGAACAAAGCAATGGAGAATTATCGAAAAGCTTCACGCCACGGTAGGTCATGAAGCTTTGCCAGCTTCGGCTGCCCCTCCTTACCTCTTCCCCACAAACAAAAACGTCAAGAAGAACTTCACGAAGGAAACTTCATCGTGTAAATGCGGACTTACCAACAGCAAAGAGATGAAATCGCTCTCTTAAATTTATTCCAAAAATAATCATGCGGTATCCTGGGTTATTCAATGTTCGAATAATAAATTATTGGGCATTATCTTTGCGCTCGCTTCATTGTTTTTATTTTTCTTGTTTTTCTTTCTATTAATAAACAAGTAAGAAAGTCGGTCAAACCCGACTGTAATATACTCTGTACCTGTTTGTATGTAAATGATAACTTTAAAGTGTGAGGGTTTTTCAAAATCTGCGGGTGGCAACTATTTCGACTATCGTTCATCTGGTTGAAAAACGATGTACGGGCTCGATAAGTAATGATGAGTAGAATTACCCTAGTACATAACTCGTAAAATTATAAAATTTGTATATAATTTCCTATTAACATAAACATATTTATATTAGTCACGCGGGAATCACGAGTGATTTCTGACCGCAGGCCATCTCAATTGCATCGCTCCTATCATACTTGGTCTTTGCCTACTTGCACAAATGCAAATGCTGAAACTGAAAGCGGCGCAGTCCAGTTAGCTAATGCCGTCAAGCCAATTCCAATTGGGAAATTACCAGTAAGCTATTGCCCTCTCGCTCTCTCTTTCTCGTAAGTGGCTGCGTTGTTGTTGTTGTCGTTGCATTAAATTTTCTTTTACATATAGCGCCACTATTGTTCATCTGATCGGAAATCGATTTATGGGGGCTTGATAAGAAATGATAAGTAGAATATATGTCTAACTCCAAAATTGTGGAAGATATTAAGTTTTTTTCAATTTGCGGGGAAGGCAGGGGGCGTGGCAAAAATCAAAACTAAACTTAATCTGCCTGCAAGTATAAGAAATATATGTTCCATACACCTCAAACCTCTATCTCTTACCATCTCTGAGATCTCTTCGTTCATACGGACAGACAGACGGACAGACGGACATGGCTATATCGACTCGGCTGTTGATGCTGATCAAGAATATATACTTTATAGGGTCGGAGATGCTTCCTTCTGGCTGTTACATACATTTGCACAAACCCAATATACTCTGTGTACCTTCGGTACAGAGTATAAAAACATGAACCATATATTGGGTCGTTTACTAAGTAATTTCGTTTCATGAGAACAGCTGATCTAATTGCATTTTTTCGCAGCCAATTTCACACTTAATCGCTTTACCGTTATATATTTGAACAGCTGATATAGTAAGGCTTTTTTGTAAAAATTTTTGTTAAATTGTTTGGAATATTTTATTTTTGGTGCCCTATCGGAAATGAAAGATCGAACATAGCATTTTCGGCATATTTTACAGTTTTGCTATCAAAAGGGAAAAATACAGTTCAAGCAAAGCGAAATTATATGACGTTTACGGAGAAGATGTGTTGACCGAACGCCAATACCAAAGTTGGTTTGCAAAATTTCCTTCCGACAATTTCGATCTTGAGGGTGCAACACGTCCTGGAAGGCCTCTTGAAGCCGATGTGGATAAAATAAGGTGGTTGGTCGATGCAAATCGTAGAATAACAACTAGAGAGATTGCTGAAAGATTAAATTTGTCTAACGCTACCGTTCACAAGCACATAAAACGTCTAGGATTAATTTCGAAGCTTAACATATGGGTTCCTCATGTTCTTTCAGATCTAAATTTGCTTCGTCGCATTAACGACTGTGATTTGCTTATCAAACGTCAAAGCAGTGATCCATTTTCGAAGAGCATTGTTACTGGCGTCGAAAAGTGGGTTGTTTACAAAAACTTAAATCGCAGGGGATAAACTTCAAAGGCCGATAGTCACCAAATATGAGGTGATGCTGTCTGTTTGGTGGGATTTCAAAGGGATCGTTTATTTTGAGCCCGACAGTACCACGATTAATTCTGAAGTGTATTGTGGACAAATTGAGTGATGCACTCAAACAAAGGATGCCAGAATCGATCAATAGAAAAAGTGTAGTGTTGCCGAAAGATGGCAAAAGGTATTCGACAGAATAAAAAAGTCGTTCTTGAATTGTACTAAATAACGAAATTACTTAGTGAACGACCCAATAATATAAGGATTTATTAGTGGATACCGGTAATAATTAAGAATTTTCGCTTAGTACAAACAAACAAACAAAATATCCACCCATTTTCTAAACTAACCATAAAGGATTCTTTAAAGGATGACCATGTTGTTGAGTTGAACTCATTCGGAATTGGCCTTTTTTGTTTTAGCAGTTTACTTAGGGGTTTGAAAACGTGTTTTGTCCAGCGAAGACCATCTTGAGCTGAAGAATTCGCGATTTTAACATTTCTTACATCAGGGAAAATGATAAATATTGAACCATCAATTATATTTTTTTCTATTGTACATGTAGTTTTCAATATAGTTGTATAATATTAGATAGTACTAAAATTTTGAGCAAAATTTGTATTCAAAAACTGTTTGTTTAAGACTATTGTTTAAAAACATTATTTCGTGAACCAAACGTACATTGCATGCTAAGATTTTGTGCTGCCAATCCAGGTCCAAACTAAGATCCTAGAAATATTAGAACATCAGCAAACTTCTCAAGACCGCTATCTGGAATTATTTTAAAGGGGAGACATTTTTCCACTACCCACTGCGTTGAAACTTTGATTATGAGCTTTTTTGAATATATATCTGGCTGTATTTCATGATCTTTTTGTTAGAGTTTCGTTGCGATGAAGTTATGCTTCATCAAGTTTGAGGTGCCATATGAAAATTTGTAGACTTGGAAGCACCTTGTGCAAGCGACTAGATTTTCCAGTTCGACTCCATTCTCGTTTTTTATTTTTGCGAAAACGCCCCCACACTTTGCTCCTCCCTCGTTTTCCGCCAAATGAAATGACAATTTATTATACACTTGAAAAGTGTATATTAATTTTGCCTAGAAGTTTATAACGCATAGAAATATTTATTTCCGACCCCATAAACTATTTATTCTTGATCAGGACGACGAGCTGAACTCAATTCCGTCTGTCCGTCCGTCTGTCTGTCTGTTTCTACGCGAACTAGTCCCTCAGTTTCGAAGCTATCGAGCTGAAATTTGGCACAGAGTCTTCTTTTTACTGCACGCAACTAATATGTCGGAACCGGCCGAATCGTATGACTATATTATATAGCTGCCATAGGAACGATCGGTCTAAGAACTAGTTCTAGTGCGAAAAACTTTTTTGTTTTCCATCGTAGCGTCACCAATCTTGGTATATGTTAGTTTTATATGCTTTCACAGAATTTTGAAAAAATTTATTAAAATCGAATCACTATAGCATATAGCTGCCATAGGACCGATCGGTCGGAAAATCTGTTTTACTAAGAAAAGTTTTTTTTATGGTTTCAAATTTTTATTATCAATGATTTAAACATTTTAAATATCTGATATCTATATCTTTTATATATTTTAAAGGTTAAATCAGTTGGAGTAACTTTTTCAAGTGTATTAAAATTTCGGAACAGTCGAAGTTAGCTTTGCCTTCTCGTTTTATAGTAGAGTGATCAACTTTTGATTTTTAATGATTTTGAATTTATAAAGATCTGATATCTATATCCTTTATATATTCTACCGGCAAAATCTGTTGGAGTGAACTTTTGCACGTGTATTAAAACTTCGGCACAGTCGAAGTTAGCTTTGCCTTCTCGTTTTTATTGAAATTGGGTTATTTACAATTTGTTTAATCACTTTTTATACTCTGTACCGAAGGTACACAGAGTATATTGGGTTTGTGCAAATGAATGTAACAGCCTGAAGGAAGCATCTCCGACCCTATAAACTATAACTATTATTGATCAGCATCAACAGCCGAGTCGATATAGCCATGTCCGTCTGTCTGCCTGTCTGTCCGTATGAACAAAGAGATCTCAGAGATGGTAAAAGCTAGAGGTTTGAAGTGTATGGAACATATAATTCTTATACCTGCAGGCAGATCAAGTTTATTTTTAATTTTTGCCACACCCCCTGCCTCCCCCGCAAATTAAAACGAGAGCGTAAGTTGAAGTCGGCCCTGCTCGACTTCGATATACCCGTTACTCAGTGTAAGGTTTTTTTTAAGAATATTTTATTAGATCACAAATTGTGGAAGATATGAGTTTTTTTTAACAAATTGCGGGGGAGGCAACTCTACTATAACTCATCTGATCAAGAAATGATGTATTGCGGATCGATAGGTATTGATGATTTAAATATATGTCTGGAAGGTTCAAACAATCTATCTTCAAAATTGTGGGAGATATGAGTTTTTTTACAAATTGAGGGGGAGGCAACTCTACTATAACTCATCTGACCGGAAAATGAATATGGCGGATCGATAGGTAATGATGATTAAAATATATGTCTGGAAGGTTCGAACAATCTATTTTCAAAATTGTGGGAGATTTGAGGTATTTTTCAAATTGCGGGGTCGGGAACTTTTCTATCGTTCATCTGATCAAGAAATGATGTATGGCGAATCGGTAGGTATTGATGATTAAAATATATGTCTAGAAGGTTTTAACAATGTATTTTCAAAATTGTAAGAGATATGAGGTATTTTTCAAATTGCGGGGGCGGCAACTCTACTATCGTTCGTCTGATCGGAAAATGATGTATGGCGTTAGGTACTGATGATTAGAATATATGTCTAGAAGGTCCAAACAATCTATTTTTAAAATTGTGGGAGATATGAGGTTTTTTTCATATTGCGGGGGCGGGAGGGGGCGTGGCAAAAATTTGAAACAAACTTGATCTGCGTGCAGACAATACAAGTCTACACTGAAAAAATGGTAACTCTAGCTCTTATAGTCTCTGAGATCTAGGTGTTCATACAGACAGACGGACAGACGGACGGACGGACGGACAGACGGACATGTCTATATCGACTCGGCTATTGATGCTGATCAAGAATATATATACTTTATGGGGTCGGAAATGCTTCCTTCTGCCTGTTACATACATTTGCACGACCTTAGTATACCCTTTTTACTCTACGAGTAACGGGTATAAAAAACGAAATAACTCCCACAATTTTCAAGATAAATAGTTCAAACATTCTAGACATATACTACTTATTATGAATCGACCCGCCATACATCGTTTTTCGATCAGATGAACGATTTTAGAGCTATACGTAAAAGAAATTAAAAACCAACGACAACAACAACACCGCAGCGATTGGTAGAACTTACGAGAAAGAGAGAGCGAGAAGGCAATAGCTAAGTGGTTATTTCCCAATTGGACCTTGCTTGACGACAGGATCTAATTGGACTGTGCCGCTCTCAGTTTCCCCCCGCCTTCTTTCCCATAGATATTTGTGTAAGTAGGCAAAGACCAAGTATGAGAGGAGCGATGCAATTAAGATGACCTGCGGTCAGAAATCACGCGTGACTAATATAGATACGTTTATGTTAATAGGAAATTATATACAAATTGTACTAGGGTAATTCTACTTATCGAGCCCCCATCCATCGTTTTCCAAGCAGATGAACGATAGTCGAAAGAGTTGCCACCCCCAGATTTTGAAAAAACCTCACACTTTAAAGTTATCAGTTACATACAAACAGGTACAGAGTATATTACAGTCGGGCTTGACCGACTTTCTTACTTGTTATACCCGTTACTCGTAGAGTAGAAAGGGTATACTAAGTTCGTGCAAATGTATGTAACAGGCAGAAGGAATCATTTCCGACCCCATAAAGTATATATATTCTTGATCAGCATCAATAGCCGAGTCGATATAGACATGTCCGTCTGTCCGTCCGTCTGTCCGTCCGTCTGTCCGTCCGTCCGTATGAACACCTAGATCTCAGAGACTATAAGAGCTAGAGCTACCAAATTTTCAGTGTAGACTTGTATTGTCTGCAGGCAGATCAAGTTTGTTTCAAATTTTTGCCACGCCCCCTCCCGCCCCGCAATTTGAAAAAAACCTCATATCTCCCACAATTTTTAAAATCGACTGTTCAAACTTTCTAGACATATATCTTAATCCTCATTACCTATCGATCCGCCATACATAATTTTTCGATCAGATGAACGATAGTAGAGTTGCCGCCCCCGCAAGTTGAAAAATACCTCATATCTCCCACAATTTTGAAAATAGATTGTTTGAACCTTCTAGACATATATTTTAATAATTATTACCTATCGATCAGCTATACATCATTTCCTGATCAGATGAACGAAATAAAAGTTGCCTCCCCCGCAATTTGAAAAAAAAAACCTCATATCTTCCACAATTTTGAAAATAGACTGTTTAAACCTTCTAGACATATATTTTAATCATCATTACCTATCGATCTGCCATACATCATTTTTCGATCGGATGAACGATAGTAGAGTTGCCGCCCCCGCAATTTGAAAAATACCTCATATCTCCCACAATTTTGAAAATGGATTATTCGAACCCTATAGACATATATTTAAATCATCACTACCTATCGATCCGCCATACATCGTTTCCTGATCAGATGAACGATAGAAAAGTTCACGCCCCCGCAATTTAAAAAATACCTTATATCACCCACAATTTTGAAAATAGATTGTTTGAACCCTTTAGACATATATTTTAATAATTATTATCTATCGATCAGCCATACTTCATTTTCTGATCAGATGAGCTATAGTAAAGTTGCCTCCCCCGCAAATTGGAAAAAAACTCATATCTCCCACAGTTTGGACATGTTGATATCCTGAGTAACGGGTATATCGAAGTCGAGCAAGGCCGACTTTAACTTACGCTCTCGTTAAAGATGACATCGGCCAAGTGACCACCTCCAGATGCCACACACAAGTCGATTTCTCGGCGTATGTTGGCCTTAAGTTGTTGGAGAGTGGCTGGTTTATCAGCATAAACCTCTCCCTCCAGGTATCCTCACAGAAAAAAGTCAAGTGCGGTCAAATCTGGCTCGTTCGCCAGAACGATATACGAACGAATCGCCATATTTCGATATCAATCGATTCGGGAACATTCCACGCAGTAAAACCATGGTTAGACGGGCTGTATGGCATGTTGCGCCATCTTGTTGGAACCAATAGTCGCCCTTAACCTTAACAACCGCCACTTGGCCATGGGGGACATGCCAATTTGCTGAGCACGATGTCGGACCGAAACTTGTTGACGTGCCGCGACGTCGGCGCTTACGGCTGCTATTGCCTCCAAACTCCGTCTGGTACGCGGTTTATTCCGTCGAGTAGAGGTTGCACAAAGATCCTGTGGTATTGAATTTCGCCACCAAAGCACGAATAGTCCTCGGAGTAGGCGCATTCTGGCAACTATACTTCGCTCTGAACGCGCGTTGAGTCTGCGTAACAGAGGAGTTTATTTGAAAATAAATTTTGACAATTTCTGCACGTTGTTTCGGTGTAAAGCGGTTCATGTTTAAAATAGTACTGAACTAACGTTTCTAATACATAAACAAACATGGCGATCTGTCAAGGGGTTGTCAAGTTATTTAAAAAAACATTGGGTAAAAACATAAGATACAACCTGTATATCTTAAAACGATAAGGCAAAGCTAACTTCGACTGTGACGAAGTTTTAATACACTTGAAAAACTTTACTCCAACAGATTTAACCGGTAAAATATATATAGGATATAGGATATAGATATCAGATATTTAAAATTTTAAAATCATTGATAATAAAGATTTGATACCATAAAAAAAAACTTTTCTTAGTAAAACACATTTTTCGACCGATCGGTCCTATGGCAGCTATATGCTATAGTCATCCGATTTTGATAAAATCTTCCAGAATTGTGTTGACGCATATAACACTAATATATACCAAGATTGGTGACGGTACGATGAAAAATAAAAAAGTTTTTCCCACTAGAACTAGTTTTTTGATCCACCGTTTATATGGCAGTTATATGCTATATTCATCCGATTTTGATAAGTTTTTCCACAAATATGTAAAGTCTTCTAAAACTAATATATACCAAGATTGGTGACGCTACAATGCAAAATAAAAAAGTTTTTCTCACAAAGACTTATTTTCGGACCGATCGTTCCTATGGCAGCTATAAGATATAGTCATCCGATCCGGCCGGACGGACAAGCGGAAATGAACTCGGCTCGTCGTCCTGATCAAGAATATATATAGTTTATGGGGTCGGAAATGAATATTTCTATGCGTTACAAACTTCTGGGCAAAATTAATATACACTTTTAAAGTGTATAAAAATAATTTGATACTGGTTTTTCTTTAAGGCCGAATAAAACGGTTATCGGTTTTCGGTTCTCAAAAATTTTTTAATATCGGTTCCGGTTTCGATAACGCAATGTTACGTGGCTCGAAACGGTTTATTTCGGTTTACGTTTCTGGTTCCGGTTCCGGTTCCGGTTACGGAATTATTGCCAAATTTTATATTTGCGCCAAATGCCTGTCTTTGCACTGAATTTTTAGGCTAATTTGATCCAGGTCAACTTATACTGTTTCCAGGTCACATTGTCCGACTATTTGTTCTCTAACGAGATCCACAAGAATGCTTGCTTCTTTTTCTATTTTCCTTATTCGACATTTTTGATTATAATTGGTGCTCAATAATCAAAAGAAAAAATAGTGAGCTAACATTGGATTCGCCGATGCTTAAATACCATTGCAGTTTCTTTCTTTTATATTAGCAAAGGTTTTCCTGACTTTCTTAAAATAATTTAAGTTCGATATATGTATTCGATTTTGATCAAACTCGACAAAATTGTGTTGATAAATAAACAAATAATATTCACGATTAACAAGTAAACAGACGCCACCATGAATAACAAAAAAGTTTTTCTCACTATACCAGTTTTCGGACCGATCGTTTCTATGGCAGTTATATGCTATAGTCATATGATTTCGATAAAACTTTCCAAAATTGTGTAAAAGCATTTAAAACTAATATATTTCAAGAACGTCACCTACCTCACTACCACCTCACTAAACCTAGTTTTTAAGCCGATCATTCCTATGGCAGCTATATATATATAGTCATCCGATCCGGCTGGTTCCTAAAAATGTGCAGCCTATGTGTATTTAAAGACTTTTTGCAAATTTGGGTCAAGATAGCTTTAAAACTGAAGGAGAAGATAGCATTGAAACAGATGGACAGACGAAAATGAACTCAGCTCGTCATGCTGATCAAGAATATATATACTTTATGGGGTCGGAGATGCTTCCTTCTATGCGTTACAAACATCTGCATAGTTGTAATATACCCTCTGCAAGGGTATAAAAAAAAAGTTACTTGGTGAAACGACAAAATAAATGGACTACTTATCGATCCACCTTACACCGTTCCCTGATCAGGTATTTTGTGATTTAATTATAAATTTTTGAATAAACCTTTCTCTTAATAACTGGTATATCGAAGTCGGGCAGGGCCGACTTTAACTGACCTTCTCGATATTTTCAGAACCGCGAATTGCGTTTTCATGGGATAATCAAGGTCGAGTTTCGGATAAATTTGTATTTAAATCAACCCTACTAACCAGCGGAACCAGCATTCCCATAGATATGACCTGAAATTTAAGACCGGACTAAAAGACTAGTCGGAATTTTTAAACTGTTTGGAAGGCACTCCAATTGCAAACAAAGTAGCCCTTCCCTCAGTCAGTCACTCTCCTAAAAGAAACTTAAACAATACTTGTCATTCGATATATTGTTACATATCAGAATACAATTCTCAAATTCTGCATTAGTCGTGTGCATAATTTGAAGTTCAATTTGTTACGACCATCTACCTTAAAGGTATAACAACGTAATGGAACAGGACCAGCCAGAGGACGGTCAGGCCTCGGGCCAGGATCAGGGTCAGAATCCGGAGCCGAATCACGCTGATTTTGAGGCACGCTTTGAGGAAATTGCCGAGAACAGCGATATGGAGAACGACGAGGTAAGCGACGAGCTGGACCAGGAGAATATCGATCACAATCAGTCGTTCAGTTCGGAGTCGGAAGATGTCGAGTTAAATGTTCAAATGTTCCTATTACCGGAAGAGCAGCCACCGAAGCAACCAAAGGAATTGCTGCCATACAGCTTCCAGCCTCTGCGCCTGATTAAGTGCAATTATAAGGAGAAGAATTGGACATCTGGCTTTCCCTGGGCACGTAGTGGTCACCGTGTAATTGCTTCCCAATCGCATCTGTACTTGCTGGGAGGCTACAATCCGCGCAATGCACTTCTGGCTGCACAATCGGGTCGCTCTCTTCTGTTTCAAGAACTGTGGAGCTACAATTTGGCCACCAATCTGTGGAAGATCGAGCTTAATGCATACAATACTAGCGATATGCCCTTTGAACTGGCCTCAAGTGCATTACAAATGCGCAATAACGTGTTGATTTCGTATGGCGGCACCGGATTTCCCTTTGGTCAATTTTGTTCGAATGGCTGCCATATCTATCGTGGCGGCGATTTGGGTAGTGTGAAGCGCCTTGAGGTCACCGGTGATTTGCCCACCCCCCAATATGGAAGCGGTATTGTTCTACACAAGCACTATCTGTACACGATTGGCGGAACCACTGGATTGGCCTATGACTGCGATGTGTATCGCTTGGATTTGGGCACCAAAATATGGGAGAATGTCTATATAAGTCGGCCTGAGATGCGTGAAGATCCGGAGGGACGCTACCGCCATGAGATTGCCTGCGATGGCAAGCATATCTTTGTGCTGGCCGGGGGCAACGCACGTTTGGTATTCGATTTGCAGCGTATACCGGCATTCAATTTGAAGCGTAATCGCTGGGACTTCTTTGACACTTTTCCCGATCGCAGCGTTGTCGGCGTTAACCAAGACGGATTTGGGTATCCCAAGGCGCGCAAGTGCTTTTCCTGTGTGCAACACGAGTTGTCTAATGGGGATGTGGAGGTCTTCATTACGGGCGGATTAAAGGGTGATTACCAAACATTCTTCTCGGACATTTGGAGGCTGAACTTACGCACCAAACAGTGGACACGCATTGTGACCGCCAGCCTGCCCCGTCCCTTGTATTTCCATTCGGCCGCCCACTCGGGTAATGGCTGCATGTATATCTTTGGTGGCATTGAGTATACCGCAATGAGGGAGACACGACGTTGCAATGATCTCTTCAGGATGTGGATGACCATACCAAAGCTAAGCGAAATCTGTTGGGATGCGATTACCTATTACAATGACAATATCGATCGTTATGCTAGGTCGACTTTACTTTGTGCTGGTATACCCAAGAGCTTTTGCGATCGCTTGCCGTCGCAGAAACCCTAATAAATTACCAATCAAGACTGAATTGAAACCCTGACACGCACACATACATATATCAACAGATTTGAGTTATAACGTTAAATGTTTGAATTGTATTTCGTGCTTATGTTAAAGGTTACAAAAAACAATTTTATAAAGAAGAGTTGTACACCTTCAAAGTATTTTTTATTGCATGACAACAACAACAACCACATAAAACAAGAGGGAAAGATCTGGTTAGTGTCGGGTGCGGTGTGTATATTCGTATGCCCAGCCTATCCCTATGTGCATTTATTACACTGATCAAGAAAAAGTATTTTGTGTCGTTTTAAGATATCGGCGAATGTAAAGTATGTTTTTTTAGCATTGTCTAACAGAGGGGTCTACATAAACTGGCTTAACACCTGAACCAATAACTGGACTTTAAGTTCGCTCCAACTCTTAGTTATTTATCTCTCTACATATAAAAGAGTTTGTCCTGACTGACTGACTGACTGATTCATTGGCAATCAACGCAGAGCCTGAACGGTAAGAGATAGAAAGCTGAAATTTTCACAGAAGTTTCCTTATGAGTTGAAAGTGAGCACTAAGGCGGGGTTTTGGAAAATTCCATTCCTAAAGGGTGGAAAACTCCCGGAAAAGCTACTATGGGGAAAATTTTGGTTTTCATCCGATTGACTTGAAATTTGGTTTGTAAGTAAAGTAAGCGATTTTGGAAAATCCGCACACAGGGAAAATGGCCGGAAAATTCTTCATGAAAGAAACTATTTTTCATCCGACTGACTTCAAACTCGGTTTGTGAGGATGTTAAGCAGAATAATTAGACTTGAGATTTTCCGATGATGGAAAATCCTCCCGAAAATTCCCGGAAAATTCCAAAGGGAAAAAACTATTTTTCATCCGATTGGCTTCAAACTCGGTTTGTAAGGATAGTATGCTAAGTAATTAGACATGAGATTTTCAAATGCTGGAAAATACCCGGAAAATTCTACATGAAAAACTATTTTTGATACGATAGACTACAAACTCGGTTTGTAAGGATGGTATGCAAAATAATTAGACATAAGATTTTCTGATTTTGGAAAATCCGCCCGAGAAGTCGGGAAATTCTCGGAAAATTCTGTATGGAAAAAACTATTTTTCATCCGATTTGCTTCAAACTCGGTTTGTAAGGATACTATGCAAAATAATTGGACATGAAATTTCCAAATAATGGAAAATCTGCGGGAAAAGTCGGGAAACTCCCGGAAAATTCTATATGGAAAAATCTATTTTTCATCCGATTTACTTCAAATTCGGTTTGCAAGCATAATATGAAAAATAATTAGACATGTGATTTTTCAATTGTGGAAAATCCACCCACAAGGAAAATGGCCGGAAAATTTTTTATGGGAAAAACTATTTTTCATCCGATTGACTTCAAACTCGGTTTGTAGCGATAGTATACAAAATAAGTTGACATGAAATTTTCCTATGTTGGAAAATTCGCCCTAAGAGTGGCGAAATGCCTGGAAAATTCTATATGCTAAACCTATTTTTAATCCGATTGGCTTCAAAATCGGTTTGTATAAAAAATAATTAGACATTTGATTACTCGGTGGTGGAATTTCCGCCCACAGGCAAGAAGAATGGTGGGCGTATTTCAGTTCAGTGACTATGGCTATTTGTGAGCCGATCTGAATAAAATTCGTTTTGTAAGCTCTAGGGTCAGAATAAATGGAAACACGTGTTTTTTTTATTTCGGGAAGTTTACTGCAAAGGTCGGAATATGGGTGCGGGGGTGGGTTTTAAGCCAATATGTATTAAATTTGGTTTGAAAGCTCTATGGGCCAATTAAATAGGACAAAGTTTTTAGCTTTGCGCATACTCACACTCAAGGTCGGATAATGGGTGCAGGGGGTAGTTTCAGCGTTTGTACGCTTAATGGGCCAACTAGGTGGAAAATAATTTGATCATTTCTGATGGTCGGAAAATGGGGGCGGGGGTGGGATCATTGCCAAACGTTTTTTTCATCATTTTGGCGGCTATACTGATAGTGGCGAAGCGAAGCGCGCCGGGTTATATGCTAGTCTTAATATATTTACAAATCGAATTTTTGATTTTAGAATTTGATAACGCTACCATCAAAAACAAACAAGATTTCTCAGTTATACACATTTTTCGACCAATCGCTTCTATGACAGCTAAAGGATATAGTCTTCCGATTCCCAACAAAAAGTTGCAAATCTGCTTAAATACTTTTAATTTTTGTTATTGCTGAGTTAAAGAATGCTTTCATAGAAAACAAAAATATTTTTCCCAATGCGATTCATTTTCCACCCGATCGCACAGTGGTTGCTCCCATACGCCAAAAATAAAAAAATAAAAATCAAAATTTTACAGTTTGAAGCATGTCGATCATCTTATAAATAAATAATCTTTTTGAAACAAACGGGGTCTTTTAGCGTGACCATTCGCTCTTTGTGAAAAAATACCTTAAAGTCAGACCACGTTGTGTTATGTCTCAAAGTGACTCCAATATTTAAAAGTAAAAAAGTTATTTAATAAAAGTTCCAATTATTTTTTAATAATATGGATATTATTCATACAGGTATTAACTATGATTTCAATTATTTAACACTTTGTATATTGTGGTATATTGTCTAAAACAAAAAAAATCCTAAATTGCCTTGTGTTAGTGTTTTTCGTTTTCTGATTATACTTTTCCTTAAGCTTTTAGTTGTGATGCCGATCGATTCCGATGTTCATATTTATGATTAATAATAGTTAATAATAATAGATTAAAATGAAAACAGAATCAGCTGCCGGGAGCTGCCCAGCGTCATAATATTTTGATTCGAGTGCAGCAGGTATTTTTGTTTTGTTGTTTGTGCTTCTCATGTTAAGTGCTATGTTATGTGTTTGTTATTGTTATATGTTATGTTATGTGAAAAATCTCGCGATTCGCAACTAACAAGACCTTATAAATAGATTACTTTTAAGTTCAGACCCTCTCATAAGTGGATTTAGAAAATTACCTTGCAAAAAAAACTTTATTAAAAGAGTCTATTTTTGAATTATTTGATGATTAATTAATTATAATGTTATATATAGTAAAATGCATTTACAAATTTTCTTTTTAATTTTTGGATTTTGTTAATAAATGTTCGGTTCAGAAGTGTTTTAAGACATTATATACTCGTATTTTGTTTAAAATATACATATATAAGGTGTAGTAAAAAGTAATCCATTATTTTCTCAATAGATGGCTTTACTCAGTATCTGGCTTAGGTGGTATGGGCTATGGGCGTATAACCATATTTTTTAAAAATAGTTTGAGAGTATTGTTATAAGATTACAGTTTAAATTATAGACCTGGTGGACACGCAGAACTATTTTTGTCGCGTACTTCCATACAAGTCCGACCACTGTGGATCGGTACTATGGCAAATATAGAATAAAATCATTCGATCTTAACCAACTTTGGTCGAACTGCTTGAAAGCACATAATATTCTGAATTCCTGGGTTTGAGAACGCTTTCATGGAAAACAAATAATTTTTTCTTACTAAGACCTATTTTCCGACCGATCGTTCCTATGGCAGCTATAAGGTTTAGTCATCCAATCCGGGCGGTTCCGACATTTTAGGAGCATGCAGTAAGAAGAAGACTCTGTGCAAAATTTTAGATCGATAGCTTTAAAAATGAGGGACTAATTTTCGTTGAAACAGACAGACAAACGACGGATAAATTACAGCTTATGTCAGTATATATACACATGAAGATCATTTCTTCTGTAGGAGTACACGCTACCCACTGAGTCTCTGTACTGTCGCAATAATCTTATAAATCTGTAAACCAATATTCAACATTATCTTTAAAATAAAAGCTGATTGAGCAACATCGAGACCAGTTTTGGAATCCGATCACAGAACTGGAACAAAATGGCTGTTACATGGTGTGGATGGATTTCCACCCCGTGCCGGGACAGAAAGGTCATTCGACTAAAGAGATAAGCCAGACGAATTGATAACTTATGCACCCAATAAACAGTTTAAGACTGGCAAGGAATCACGATGCAGCTCGCCATTGTAATCGAAGAAAACAGTGATCACAACTTAACGAGCCGTGTTTTTTCTCAGTCTAGCCTCTTCCGGACGATTCCATTGGGATGATTCGGCTTTGGTCATAAGACAGACAGACAGACGGTCCGACGGACATAACTAGTTTAGTTTCTTTAAGAGGCTATGGAGAACGGGACAAAAAGATATGCCAATTTTATATCAGAGCTCTTTTGCGGAGAAGTTATAAAATCCTACTCCAACAAGAACGAAGTATGCCGTCATTTCTAGTGACATTTGCTTTGATTTATCCAAATCAGTTCAATGTGATATTTGGAATACAAGGTACATAGCTTCGTCCACTAAAAAATCCCTCGATTTTGCTTTATTAGGACAACATGCTGCAAATATTAAGATTTGCAAAATGCATGCAACGGCCAGGCTATCCCCTCAAGACAATTTCAAATATACGAATGAAGTCCGATGATACAAAGAAGTCGACTCCCGAAAAAGGAGAGACAAAAGAAAAGCCGAAGCAAAATGAGAAAAAGGAAACACCAGGTACGCAAGAGAAGGACGAAACGAAAATCAGCGGCGGCACCAAATGCAAGCCAAAGAAGAAGCCGCCTTGTCCACCGATAACCAAGAAGATTAAGCAACTGAGCTGCGAAGAACTGATTCTCCAGCGCGAAAACATGCTTGAGGAGGTTAAGAAGGTCAAGGATCTAACGACTATACAAGGCGGGGGACCACGATGTCCATGCAAGCCTGAGCCGAAGTCACGTAAGATTCCATGTTTATCAATTGCAATTGTCTATTTATTCCGATTAAATCTATCCCATAGCAAATGAGGGCAAATACAGCCAGCGTTGGAAGAAGTACTCATTGTTTGGAGCACTGCCTCTGGTCGCGCTACTGACAATTCTGGTGTTTACCACGCGCGAGGAACAAGAGCGTCCTGAGTTCAAAAATTATCCACATATGTATAAGCGCTCAAAGCCTTACTGGTTCCGGGATGGAAATCGCACTGCCTTTCACAACAGACACTGGAATGCCTTGCCCCCGGCAGGCTACGAGGACGAGATCGATGAAGAATCGATCGGCAAGAACCCTGAGCCTGAGAAGGACAAACAGACTCGTCTAAAGGATTTTCAGAAGTTGCGTAAAGATTGGCAGAAACATAAGACGCAGCGAGATGCAAAGGCCAAGAAAGATGCTGAGGCAGCCGAAAAGGAGGCGAAACGGCAGCAGGCGCAAGCGGAGAAAGATGAGAAAAACAGAAAGCGCAAGCGGAGAAAGATGAGAAAAAGCAGCAAGCGGAAGCTGAAAAGGAAGAGAAAAGGCAACAGGCAGAGGCTATTAAAGAGGAAAAAAAGGCTCAAAAGAAGTTGAATGAGGAGTCGAAGGAGAAACAAGCCGACGGCAAAGATATAACATCCGAAGCCGAAAAGAAACCGTAAACGGCAGGAGACGAGATAAAATGAAGCACAAAGAGAGGGAAGACAGCACAACACTAAGTAATGAAAAACTGTATGTATAACCTATGTATAATGTGGACGAAGAATATCTACCTCAAAATTATGTAAACAAAAATAAAATACAATATACAAAAAGACAACAAGAATCTCGGTCAAAGCCGACTGTAATTTACTCTGTTCCTGCGGATATAATACTATAATAATAATTTTGGAAAATAGAAGGCTAACATCGGCTACGCCGATGTTTTAAATACCCTTGCAGTTTTTGAAAGGCGCTACCATTGATAACAAAAAAGTTTTTCTCATTAGAATTAGTTTTTGGACCGATCGTTCCTATGCCAGCTATATGCTATAGTCATCCGATTTTGATACATTTTTTCAGAATTGTGTGAAAGCATATAAAACTAATAGTATGTATATAGTAGTATATATATTTCAAAAATTAGCTTGGCGTAAGCCGTTAGCTTGTTTTTTTTTTTCAAAAGTTTTCATTGTTTACAATTATAAGTTTTTTTTTTTTTTTTTTTTTACACTAGTTTTTTAGATATTTAGTAAAATAGTATTTAGCTTAATTGTAGTTATTTAAAAGTCTTCCGCTATAATTCGACGCCTGTATTTAAGTGCTGCGGATAAGTAGGCTCCTAGCTTGATCCATGACCAATTGCCGTTAAGCAAATCAAAAGCATTTTTTGGAGTGATTGTGATTCTCCCAGATGTGCCTGTCGAATTTCTCCTAGAAGTGGGCATTCCGCAAGAAAGTGAATAGTATTTTCCACCACGTTCATATTACACAGTGAGCAAACTTCATTTCTGACATGTGGTTGAAATCCTAGTGGTAGCAGTTCGCATCTTGCTCTGAAGATATATCTTATTGTGTCGATTGAGTATTCTTCCCTAAAATAATTTTGTTGGCACATGTCATAGTTCAGGACTCTATATGTCAGGCGAGCTTCGCTACTTCGAGCCGTGTCTTCAAATCGTCTCCGTTGGGCTGCATAAACATTTTCTAGAACAGCTATCTGTGCATTAACCCATCCACTTTGATCTTTTATGTTGCCTATAGCACCACTTTCGTCAAACATATGCTGCCATTCTCCAAAGCATTGCGCTGTGTTTTCCAGCAATTGTTGTGCCACTGCTTTTGGTAGTCTGTGATCTGATAACTTCATTATCTTATTCATATATTGAAAATGTCGATTCAGTGTCATATGGTATATTGTTGGAAGACCCGTCTCGAGATATATGGCGTATGAAGGTGTATTAATCGGCAGTTTAAAGATTTTTTTAATGAAATTTCGGATTAATTTCTCAGCACCCTCACACTCCAAGTAACCCCATACTTCCGATGCATATAACATAATTGATCTTGCTGTGGCTTCGAAGAGCTGGTACTTCGCGCTTGGTTTTATATATTTCTTTACCATAAAGTTTCTCCAAGTGCTATTAAGAGCAATAGTGGCATCTTTTAGCTTGTTGTTAATATGAGTGGCAAAGCGCATATTTTGAGTTATTGTGACTCCCAGATATTTGAACTCTTTGACAGTCTCTAGTTCCGTGCCGCCGAGATACCATTTCTCCGTTTTAGAGAGTCGCCCTCTACCATCTCGAACCACCATAATTTTTGACTTATCTGTATTTATGTCCAGATTCCATAGCCTACAATATTCAGCGATCTGATTAATGTTTTGCTGCATTTCCTGAGCACTTTCGGCCATCAAAACCATGTCATCCGCGTACATGAGTGTCTTGCATGACACATTTCCCAATCTGGCACCACCAGTAAGGTATTCGTGCAGGTCGTCAATATACAGAGCGAACAATAATGGACTTAATTGGCATCCTTGTTTTACGCCTCTATTGGTTTCAAAGCAATCCGAACAGTTGTTTCCATCCCATACAGTTGTCTTGTTATTTTCGTACATACTTTTGATCACTGCCAGTAGCTTCGATGATAATCCCAAGTTGTATAGTTTATAGAAGAGCGCATTTCTGTTTATTGTGTCGAATGCAGCACGGAAGTCCACAAAAAACATGTATAACCGTCTTTTTTGTTCCAAATAATGCCGTGCGAAACTTGTTAGCACAAATACACTGTCGACTGTGGAGTACCCTTTGCGAAATCCTGCTTGGAATTCGCTTAGAAGATTTTTTCGTTCGACCCACTCAGTCAGTCGCGACAGAATAATAGATGAGAATACCTTTGCGATAGAGTTCTGGAAAGATATTCCCCTATAATTGTTTGGGTCAGTTGGGTCACCTTTTTTCAATATAGGATACAGGATATTTATTCGAGTATTAATAATTTTATTGTACGCATTTGTGAGGTACTGGATAAATTGAGGGGTGGCGCCATTAATTCAGCTGGGATCCGATCAACGCCTGGAGCATTTCTGTCTTTGCATCCGATTACAGCACTTCTGACCTCTTCTATTGATATAACCGAATCAAGATAGCTGTCCTCTATATGAGGTTGCGCATAGCAGAGTTGGTTTGACGATTGGGTTATGAAAAGAAGTTTTTTAAAATGTGACGCTAGTGCCTCTGGGTCCACTTGAATAACCTTT